>JAOXXN010000290.1:6701238-6711419 GCA_026770055.1 Myrmophylax atrothorax
ACTGAGCTTGGCCGTGGCACTGAGTGCCATGATGTGGTAAAGGGACTGGAGTTGGACCGAGGGTTGGACTTGATGATGTCAGAGGTCTTTTCCAACCCAATCCATTCTATGATTCTATGAAACACAAGGTGATTTCCACGCCACCACGTGGAAGCTGCTGTTCCTCCAGCACTCAGGGGCTGTGCAGCATCAGCAGCCAGGGCTGTCTCACACCCTAAGCAGGGTGTTCTCCACTCTGCTCTCCCTCTCCCACTCAGCTCATCTGTGCTGGGGCCTGTGGTGGCCACAACACTCACTTTGCTCCAGTGGGGTTTGCACTGAACCTGCAGCTGTGCCAGGAGGTGCCTGGGAGGAGACAACCCCCCAAACCCACCCCAGGGTGCCAAGCTGCATAAAGTGCTCTCAGAAAGGGTGAGGAGGGTGATGAGCAGTGCACCAAAAGCTGTTTTTCCAAGTTTTCCCCAGCCAGCTCCGTTTGACCCAGCTGGCTCTCCCAGCAGCTGCTCTCTTGTCCTTCAGTCGCTGGATTCAGTCCCACTCGCACCACCCTCTGCTCAGCCCTTGCTTTGGTGTTTTAATTAGTGCAATTAGCACTTGTGATGGTGCCTCCCTGGAGCCCTTCTCCTCCATGGCCTCAGTGGAAGGGCCTCCCACCTTCCCAGCTCTCCCTCCGATGTCAGGAGGGACACGGCTCTGCCTCTGCCTTCTCCTGCTTTTCCTGCAACTCCCCTCCTGTATCTGTTGCAAAAAGGCTTCAGTCAACTTTTAGAATTGAATAACTGACTTTGATAGGGAAATTACTGTTCCAGCACAAGGTAAATGGCAGCGCTCTAGAACACTGTTAAATTTAAGTCTGGAAAATGAACTTTAACACAAAGCATTCCAGTAATGTACTGTGGCAGCTTTTAGTGAAATCAGCTCCAGCAGTTTGATTTTCCCAGGAACGCAGCGAGATACACTCCAGCAGCCTTCAGCCATGGAACAAGCAAGCAGACAGCTCTATGATAAATGGCCCCAGAAACCCAAATTACAGCTGCAGCAAATGAACAATATGTCGAAATTACCCGGCGGCTTTTTCTTTGGGCCACCGGTATCCGAGTGTGCACTGACACCTAGTGGGACAGCCCGGTGTGGAGCCGAGGGAAAACCAGGTTGATTTTATTACAAAACAACAATAGCCAGCCCTCCCTGATGCCAAACCTCCTTTGCCATAGTGGGGTGGTTGGAACTACATGAGCTTTTGGGTCTTTCCCACTCCAACCCATTCTGTGTCTATAAATGCCATGGGATGTCAGTGTTGGGTTATTAGTGCCCTTTCCTTTCCTGCAAACGAGGTGGTTTAGTTTTGCTTCCTAAATGCTGCACCTTTGCCATTTCTCCTCTTGTTCCTGCTCTCCCTGCCTGTGTCACCTCCCTCCTCACCTGTGGGTAGGATGGGGAGAACTTGAAGGATTTACTGTGGATCAAGCCAAGTCTAAAGAGGTGAGTGTAGGGAGAGCTCTGCCAATCCTCCCGAGTTTAAACAAGTGTAGAGAGAGCTCTGCCAATCCTCCTGAGTTTAAAATTCCACCTGGTTAATCAGCACAGTGCCAAAATCAGCATAACCACACTGGGAATACAGGCTTGGGAATCTTTCCTGGTGTGAGCCACAGCTGGGGTTGGGAGGGACCTTAAAGCTCATCTCATTCCAACCCTGCCATGGGCAAGAACACCTCCCACTAAACCAGGTTGCTCCAGCCTGGCCTTGGACACTCCCATGGATGGGGCAGCCACAGCTTCTCCGGGAAGCTGTGGATATTCCTCTTGCAAGAAACCAGGCTGCTGCAAGCCCAACAGCCTGGGGGCCAGTCCTGCCCTGGCACAGGGAACACACCAGATGTGATGCCCAGCTCGTGTGGGAGGGTGGCACCACCCCAGAAATCTGCACAGGGACTGGAGCACAAGTGCCATGAGGAGCAGCTGAGGGAGCTGGGGTTGGTTAGCCTGGAGAAGAGGAGGCTCAGGGGAAACCTCATCACTGTCTGTAACTACCTGAAAGGATGTTGTAACCAGGTTGGGGTTGGTCTCTTCCCTCAGGCAACCAGCAGGAGAACAAGAGGGCACGGGCTCAAGCTCGGCCAGTGGAGGTTTAGGTTGGATATCAGGAAGAAATTCTTTACAGAGAGAGTGTTCAGGCCTTGGAATGGGCTGCCCAGAGAGGGGGTGGATTCCCCATCCCTGGAGGTTTTTAAGATGAGACTGGATGTGGCACTGAGTGCCATGATCTGGTGATCAAAGGCAGGTTGGATCAAGGGTTGGACTTGATGAACTCAGTGGTCTCTTCCAACCCAGCTGATTCTGTGATTCTATGATCTTATTCTATGGTGGGCATTTTGCCATGGCCACCAGCTGGGTCTGGGTTCTCCCCCAGTGACAAGAAGCCATTTGTCACCCAGCTGACTTCTTGCTGGGTTTAATTTTTGCAAGACTTGTGGTCCTTGTCAGACTCACAGGGTTCATGGAAGTGAAAATGGAGTGTGGTGTGAACTGGACCTGCAGACTTTGGTTGAGGAGCAACTAAACTTTCCTCCAAGGATCCTCTCTGATGCTATTTTGGAGCACCAGCAGTGTCTGTTCCTGTTCCAGCTCTGCACTTAAGATTTCAGGGTTGAGTGCTCTGCTTTCCTGGAGCCTCCGTGACAAAACTCCCATGGAAATTCTGTCTCTGTGCATTTGGGCTGAGTCTTGAGACTATTTTTGGAAGCTTTCAAAGTGTCCCAGAAGTGGCCTTCACCTCTGCCCTTGAGCAGAGACTTTGGCTCCACTTGTTTCCACATGTAACCAAAGAGAACAAGTAGAAAAACAAACCCAAAGACAATTCTCCTCTCCCAAAATATGGTTAACTCTCAGAGACAGAGCTCTGAGTGCTGGAAAAGAGGAATGGCAATAATGAGCATTTTCAAGCCCTCTCAGTTCCAGGATTCCCATTTAATATGTAATAATGACAGAAAAATCTGATCATAGAGCTGAGAAATGGCACCTGTAAAAGCTCTGAGGATCTCCTGCAGGTTTTTCAAGTGATTCCAATAGTCAAAGAGGTGTCAGAGGTTTAAAACTATCTGAGGGTTGTCTTCCAGTAGGACTGGAAGAATGAGGAGAGAACCAATGTCTGAACTGGTGGACACAAAGGGTTCCTGGAGAATTACCTGTCAGCACCTCCCTGGCCTTTGTTTGACAGGGATGCCAAAAACATCAAAGTCCATATTTAGGTCTCACCTCAGTTGCCTTGTGGGGACAACTTTGGGAAGACTTCGTGGCTGTGCCTGGACTTCCAGCTCATTCCAAGAGGACATGAGGAGCTCTGGAAGCCCATCCATGCCAGTGTGTTCCCAGGGCAAGCACAGGGCTGGGAACTGTGGACCTGCCAGTGCAGAGCTCACGGTGCCCACTCAGTGCAGCCACCCCCTGGCATAGATCTGCTGCTTCCCACCCTGGGGGTAGCCAAGGGATCTGCATTCCCACCACACAAACCTCACCCAGGCCACCTGGAAACTTGGGATGGAGGTGTTAAAGACATCCTGGAAAGGGCTGAACCTTGGCCTGTTCACAGGGAGTCTGGCAGAGCTGGTTATTCCCCTCCCAAGCATTTGTTCCCGGTGTAGGCACAACCCTCTGCTGTTCTTCTCATTCCTTGTGCCTCCCTGTCCTTAGCAGGGAATTGGTGAGGCCCTCATTGGTCTTGGGAAGAGCCTGATGCAACCTGATTCTAATAGTTAATAGGGAGGGGACCCCCTTGTGTGGGGTCTGCCCAGTGCCTGAGCCTGGTCTAGAGGGAGCAGAGAAGGTTTCAATCCAGAAAGGTCACCAGGAGCAGATAGTGAGGTCAAACCTGAGCACAGGAATGGCTTTGCTGCCCTCAGTGGGGTGGGCAGGAGGTGCTGCAGGTCCTGCTGGCTGAGGGAGCTCAGCAAGGGGCACAGCCCTTGCACCAGAGCTCTGCTGTGCCTCTGCTCAGCCTTTGGCAGCTCTGGCACCCACCAGCCCGTGCCAAGGAGCCCACGGTGACCCAGAGGACATGCCATGTCCTGGGGCACACTGTGCCTGCTGTCCTTCACCCCCCAGCTCCTGGGCCAGGTCCCTGGTCAGCTCTGGCTCTGACCCAGCCAAGCTCTATGGGAATGGCATGGCTGGCAAAGCCAAGCTCGTGGGGATCTGTGGTGGGAAAAGGAGCTGGAACACACTCCCTACTGAACAAACAGTGGGTGGTTCAGCTTATTCTCACTTCTTTTGCTTCCTTTGCTTCACTAGGGGCTTGCTCCTCCCTGTCAGCAAAATGCAGTTCTTTGCTAAAGGAACTCGACTCCTTTTTGCTTCCCTTTTGTTTTGACACTCAGGAGATGATGGATTTATAGACCTTCCTGAGTCGTAAGTTCATTTTCTTTCATTATTTACCTTTCAGTGCAGCCCATTCTGACTGAGATGTCATTCTGCCTCCGAGCAGGGCTGACCTGCCAAGAGGAGCTGATCCATAAATCTTCCCTTCCTTTTGCTTCCTTTTTTTCCAAAACAGCATTAGCTGAGTTTGCCTGGGAGGGAAACTGCTCTGCCATGGCCACCAGTCAAACAGTGCAACTAATTAGTGCTTTCCCTTTTCCCTTCCCTTTAGTCTGTGTCTGCTGGGGTTGAAATTAAGCCAGGGAGGAGGAGGGAGGGGAAAGGGAGGGGGGAAAGAATAGTTTGAGGTAGTTATTTTTAATTAAAACCTTTGCCAGGTGATTTGGTGTAGTGGTGGTGATGTATCTGGTGGTCAGAAGAAATCTGAAGAGAGCAGGTGAGCAGAGATGGCTTCAGGTTGGTCATCTTGGTCTGACACCTTCTTGGTGTTGCTGCTGGAAAGCAAAACAAGTGAGGAAAAACCCCCCTCTTTGGATACATTAAATCACAATAGGTTTGAAGGACAAATCTTTTACATCTAATTAGGAAAGAGGAGTCCAGGGTTCTCCTAGACCTGTGTGGTTTGAGTGAGGGAATTCATTTCAAGGCCCTGTGGGCAGTGCTTGTGCAGTTCTATTATCCACTGTGCCAACACAGAGACATTTAAATAGCAAAGCCAAACGTTTTCAGATCGTAGAGAACACCCCACAGATCCAATGTCCTTTTTATTTTTAGCTCTTGGTTGCTTTCAGCAGCACAGTGGCCAGATGTTTCACTTCATGGAGGGGACAAGAGCCTCCTTGCTGCTTGAAACTGAGATTATTCAGCTCCTTAAAAAAGAACTGAGTGAAAATTCTGTTGGGGAGGCAACACTCCCTCAGCTGTGAGTGAAGGATGGGTTACATCCATATTTGCCAAGCATTTAGCAGCAAAGTGAGCCCAAGGCTCCCCCAGGCTTTGGGGTGATTGAGACCATTCCAACAGATAAAACTGGGTCTTTCCTGTATGAAGCCACTGTCCCTATGGAGACCACTGAGACTTCCTGGGTCCTAAACCACTGGTGGCTTCGCTCCTGCACTTGGGGCCTCTTGGTTGTTGCTGAAGGAAAAAATAAACCACATGGAGTGTGTTTCTAGGGCAGCAGATTCCTCATTTTTTGCCTTTTGTGGGAAGATTTTCATGTGGTTTTCACTTGCCAAAGAGCAGTAGGTGAGGATTGGGAAAGGTGCTCAGACACATTGAAACAACAACATCTGGAACTGCTGGGAAGGGCAGGAAAGGAGAGGGAAGAGCCCTTCAATCCCATCCAGGGAGGCAGAGTGTGTCCCAGCAGTGCTGAGCAGACAGGACCTGCTTGCCAGAATTTAATTTGTTGAAGATTAGGAAATGACTCCCTTCTTCCAGTGCCGTGTCAGTCTGGAAATGCCTTTGAACTCTGGGGGATGGGGAGTTTCAATGAAGCCTCAGATTTGTGGGGTTTGGAAGCCAAGGCTTTATCAGAGTGAGAACTCCAAGGGTGATGGTTTAAGGGCAGTCATGGTAATGGAGACAATGGGCTGGCTCAACTTCAGCTCCCTCTCAACCTTGGGCTAACTAGATCCAGAGCAGGACACTGAGCCTGGGCTGATTAACTTGGGATCTAAAAGCTGGTTAGTGCAAGGCAGAGGTCAGCTAGTCCTGGATTTTTCTGTCTGCTGAAGCATTGCCCCCTTTCTGACCTGCAGCTTTCCCCCAGGAGGCATCTGCAGCCCTGAGCCCTCCATCCTTCTCCAGATGCCTGCCCAGAGAGGGGGTGGACTCACCATCCCTGCAGGTGTTTAAGATGAGACTGGACGTGGCACTGAGTGCCATGGGCTGGTGATCCCGGTGGGGTTGGATCAAGGGTTGGGCTTGATGATCTCAGAGGTCTCTTCCAACCCAACTGATTCTGTGATTCTGTGATTCTGTGATTCTTACTCCATGCCCCAACCACGCAGTGCCCTCCTTGGGCTGAGGGCACAAAGCTGAGCCCTGTTAAGCCAGGCTGAACTCCAGCAGGTGATGTCATTATTTATGATGGTTTCCAAGAGCGCTGTCACAACTGGTGACATCAAACCATAAGCAAAGGCTTCTCTTACGAACACAGATGATAAACAAACACACACACTTGGTGCCAGCAGCCTCCCAGATCAGGTCCCCACCTGCAGCTCGAGGCAGCTCAGCAGTTGCCAACCCTGAGTCCTCAGTGGTTTCAGAGGGGCTGTAAATAAATTCGTGTCCTGACGTGGGCACCAAAAATAAGCATGTGCTGAGCCTTCCTGAGCCTTGGGGAGGGCACAGCTGCTGGTTGCTGAGCCTTTTGGGAAATGGATCCCCTCATTCAGGTGCTCAACACTCAAAAACACGGGTTTGAACAAGCCCAGTGGCATCTGCTTCTCTGAGAACTGCCCACTGTTGTGCCCTGCAAAGCCAGCCCAGTCCTGGCTGCTGATCTGGGAAGGAGGAGAGCAGCTCTTTTCATCCTGATCGTGCTGATTCTTTCAAAAATAGCCTGAAGAGGCTTTTTCCTTTGATAAAGGCAGATCCTCAGCTCTGGGGCCTTTGGAACTGCCCTCCCCTCACTCCAAGCAGTCCCATGTGCTGCCATGCCATGCAGGAAAGCAAATAGCCCTGATGGCTCTGATACCAAATAGCTTTTTCTGACCTCCCTTGGAGAGAGTTCCTTGTAAAAATCCCATTATAGAGAGGTTTCAGTCACTTGGAGCCTTGCAGGGGTTGCTGAGCTCTGCTGGTTTATTGCTCCTTGGGAATGCTGTGCTTTATGGAGACCCTGCTGGAAACACATGGGAGTACAAGGGTAAAAGTATCAATGAACCAGCACCAAAAGCCACCCAGGAGCAAGGACAGGAGTGGGGCTTCAGGCTGTGGGGGAAGGCTTGGAGGATGGACCTGCAGAGGAGCAGGAGGTCTGTGAAGGGCAGGTTTGAACCAGGAGCCCAGGACAGAGGGCTGAGGGCTGCAGCAAGGCTGGACCCTCTCCTTGGTGGAGCAGGTTCATGGAATCACAGAATCACAGACTATTCTGAGTTTTCAGTCTCCTCAGTCAGAGCAGGGTGGAACTGAGGCCTGTGAAGCCTCTTCTCAGTGAACAAGAGCAGTGGCTGAGCCCCAGGTGAAAGCACCAATACACCCTCATGGTTCCTCCAGAACACCCCTCGTGGTGGAGGTGGCTCCTGCAGAGGACTCTGGCAATGAGGGGCCCTTTGAGAAGGGAAGAGAGGCTGGTTCTTCTTGGAATGTTTGGCAGAAAGACAGGGAATGGTCTGTCCATTGGGGGTTGGTGTGTTTTTGTTATCCCTTGGTGTCAGAGGGTGCTGGTGAGCAGGACACAGGCTATGGGAGCAGCATCTGGTTTGCCTTCTGTGCAGCTGGCTGGGGCCAGAGGGTGCAGAACCATCAGAGAGTGCAGGATTGGTGGTGTAAAGTGAAGGACAGTGAGCTCTGCCCCAATTTATGGTCTTTGAACAGCCACAGAGGCTGTAAATCCAGGCAGAGCCCCTGCCAGGCTGCTCAGGGAGGTTGTAGATCAGCACAAAGCCACAGAAAGGAAAGGTAGATGAAGCTCTACACAAGCCAAAGATTGGCTGGGCAATTTGTTCTCAGCTCTCAAGTACTTCCTTGGGGGTTTAAGTGAAGACTTTGAATTTCATGGAAATATTTTCATTTTCAGCATTGGAGAGATGTGGAGGAGAAAGCAAGACTCGAGTCCCAGGCTGCCTAAGCCCCAGTCTGTAGGCAGTTGTGCTTCCATCCCAGCCTGTTAGGATTACAGTGTTGGGGCAATCATTTCCCAAACTTTCTCCGTGAGTGGCAAACTTGCCATGGCTGGGGAGGTTCTTTGGTGTGCCCTGAGCCCCACAGCTTTCCTGGCCCCTGGTGCCTGGGCTCCCAACCTTCACGCAGGGAGGAGGATGAGGAATGCAGGTCACCAGCAGGCCAGGCTGGCAACTCCTCCATAGCACCGTGATGGAGCTCTGCAGATCCTCATTCTCCTTGGTGGTGATTCATGGGGAGGGTTTCCCAACCAGCCCTGCTGGTGTAACATGTCCCTTTCCACAGCACCATTTATCTAAAGATCTCCAAATACTTTATGTACATTCAACTTTAATCCATGTTTTACCACCAGTGAAGGAGGTGAGGAGGATCATTTCCATCTGGCAAGTGAGTGCAAGGGTGACTTGCCCAAGACTCTGCAAGGCTGTGGATCTGACAGTGAGTGTAGGTTTCCCATACGTGGCTCTGTCTCCCTGCCCAGATTTTGAAGGAACATTTGATTTCCTGGGGCTAAGGCTGAGCAGGAATCTGTTGCAGCTGTAAATCAGAAGGTCTGGTGTGAATCAGAACTTCCTCTAGCGCTTGGGAATGTTTGTGTTTGTCATCCCAGAACGGCCCTGACCTGAAAGGATTGGAGCAGAACTGGTTTGTTTGTAGGGCTGGGACCGACAGGTTGGTGTAAGACGTGGAGTTAAGAGTTGGTGAAGAACTCTTGGGTTACCTTCACATGGTTAATGGGGTCAGTGTGGACAGTGGAGGATGAAGGTGTGACTCATGCGATGCAGGTGATGAGCTGTGACTTGAGCCCCACTGTCTCTTGGCTGGAAGGGGAGATGAGGTGACTGTCTCAAGTGAATCCCACCCTAGTGTCCACAGGGAAGCAAAGCTGGGAACAGAATGGGGACTGATTTCAGTGTTTCCTTGGAGTTTGATCTCTTGTGGTAATTAGACATGAATTCAGTGGTGTGTGTATAACAGCTCCTGGAAAGAGAAACACCAGCCAGTGCAAAGGAGTCCCTGTCCCTGGATGAGGGAGTGGAACAGCTCCTGAAAAGAGAAACACCAGCCAGTGCAAAGGAGTCCTTCCTGTCCCTGGATGAGGGAATGGAACAGCTCCTGAAAAGAAAACCACCAGCCAGTGCAAAGGAGTCCTTCCTGTCCCTAGACCAAGGGAATGCACAGCAGGACTTCCAGCCCAAGGAGAGCTGTGCAGTTTGGGAGAAGGGACCTCTGGAGATCATCCAGTCCAAGCCCCCTGCCAAGGCAGGTGACCCAGAGCAGATGACACAGGAACTCATCCATGTGGGAAGGAACAGGACAGGAGAGGGGAATGGACCATCCTTTGGGGATGGTCCTGTGCAGGGCTAAGGGTTGGACTCGATGATCCTGGTTGGTCCCTTCCAACCCCTCATACCCTGTGATTTAACAAGTGAATGGCAGTGCCAGGACAGCTCTTCCCATCTCCCTCCTGCCCCTGAGTGCTCCCATCACCTGAAGGTGTTGGCACCTCACTGACCTTCCTCCCCCTCTGCTTCCTCCCCTCCAGGGTCCCCCTCGCTGCGGGCGTACCCGCTCATCTCCGTCATCACCAGGCAGCCCTCCGTGGTGCCCCCGCTGCTGCCCGCCGCCCCCAGCCCACGGGGACTGCCAGCCCAGCCATGCCCAGGCACTGCAGGCTCGGAGCAGGTGCCCGGCGAGGCCATGGGCAGCAGCGAGTCAGAGGCAGAGCAGCCCACGCCCCGCGGGAAGAAGCCGCGCCGCAGTAGGACCATCTTCACCGAGATCCAGCTCATGGGCCTGGAGAAGAAGTTCCAGAAGCAGAAGTATCTCTCCACCCCCGACAGGTGGGTCAGGGACTTGCACTGGGAATGGGGAGGAGCAGAATCATAGAATGGATTGGGTTGGAAAAGACCTCCGAGATCATCAAGTCCAACCCTTGGTCCAACTCCAGTCCC
>JAOXXN010000290.1:6957385-6979347 GCA_026770055.1 Myrmophylax atrothorax
CCCCCCGGGCAGAAGGATCTCCTTTGTGTGACCCCCCTGGCAGGAGAAGGATCTCCTCTGTGTGATCCCTCTGGCAGAAGGATCTCCTTTGTGTGATCCCCCCTGGCAGGAGAAGGATCTCTCTGCTCTCTGGGAAGATCTCCAGCCCAGAGTTGATGGTGTGGCAGTTCCCACCATCCCTATGTGCCTGCTGGATTTCCTGCTGGCAGAATTAGTCACTTCTGCATCTGGTTTGTCCAGTCTGGCAGAGCCCAGTTAAAAATACCTTGTGTGGCTCAGGGAGGAGTGGGAGGTCTGCGTTTCCCAGTGCTGAGCACGGAGAAGCTTCTGCAGGAGCTTCCAAGGGCTGTAGAAATCCCACTGTGCTCTCCTTTTCCAGCTTTCCTCATGGAGTGGGCACTCCAGAGGTGTGGAAGAACTAGGGAGGGCAGTGTCTGCCTGAGCCTTTCACTGGGCTGGCACGTGGTTTTCGTGCCACTGTGCCCTCCAGCCCTGCTGTGGCAGCGCCAGCGAGGGCTGAGCGAGGAGGAGCAGGAGGAAGTAACTGCTCCAGTGACTAAGGCAGAGAGAATATCAAGGGAGGTTTTCTGTTAATAATGTTTATTGGAGCAGTTTCCTCACCAGGGTGAGAGAGTCAGACCTTGAGTCACTTTGGGCTAGAGATGATTTCTGGAGGAGCCACGGACAAGGTGAGAGCAGGACGTGCTGAGCTCCTCTCTGGGCTGGAGCTGCTGCTCAGAACCCACCAGGGAAATGTGCAGAGACAGTAACCAAAGGAGATTAATGTTGTGGTCCTTGTTTTCTTGGTTTGACTGTGATCTTTGAGCCTGCCTTGCCTGGGATCCTGTCTGGTCTCTGCCCTGCTCAGAGGATGGTGCCCAGGGATTTTTCCCCAGAGCAGGAGTGGGGGTGGTGAGGGGGATGTGGAGCACAGGGGCTGAGCTGAGCCGCTCTCTTTGGGCTCAGAAAGGTCTGGTCCTAAGGTCAGGTGGATGTTTCTGTGCTGAGTGTGAGCGGGAAGGACTCAGCTTCTTACTCAGAGCTCAGGACACAGGACCCACTCTGAGAGCTTCCCACAGGGCCTGGCTGAGCATTCCAGGAGTGCTTGGGGGATGCTTCAGATCCTCTGGGTGCTGGGAGAGAGTTGACAGGAATGGCTCTGGCTGGGGGTGAGAGCTCCTGGAAGCAGCTTCTCACTAGTGGCAGTGCTGGGGAAGGCGATGACCTCCAAAGGTATGGGATGGGACCAGAGGGGGAGTGGAAAACAGAGGGCAGATAGGGAGGGAAACCTCTTTGGATCCTGTCTCTATCTGCCTCCAGTCCCGGGGTGATTTCTGGCAGGTGGCAGTGGCAGAGCACCTTGAACAGGAGCAGAAACAGAAATAACCTCCCCAGGATCCCACACTGCTGTCCTTTCCCTTGTGCTGTGGGTGTTGCTGCTGTCTCAGCTCTGCAGCAGAGCAGACTGACAGAGGTCTGCTATAAACTCACAGGTTTAACATCCTTCTTCCTTTTTTTCCCCCAAGAGAAGCTGAGGAATTGTCTAAAGAGAGGTCAGACGGTGAGTTTTGCTGCCTGGTTCCTTGGTCACACCTCAGCCCCAGGAGCAGTGCCTGTGTTTTGTGTGTGTAGAGGCAGGGGGGACCTCTCTTTGCCTTCTGCTTTAATCACACCAATGAGTTTCTGCTTTGAAGAGTTTTCTCCCTGCAAAGACACAGCCTTAGCTCGAAGAAGCTCAGCCACAGTGTGGTGCAGCCTGGTCTGGTTTTTTCTGAGCCCTGTTTTTTTTTTTTTTGGCAGTTGGGTGAAACTCCAAGTTTTGAGAATTCTGCAGAGGGTCCCCTCAGCCAAAGGGTTTTTTAGGGGAAAGTAGGATTTTCTTTGTGGTTCTTCCTCCCTGGCCCCAGGAAGTCTGGGGGAGCTGCTGTTGTCATCATTGAAACCCCTGAGGTTGTTTTCTTGCCACAGGCTCCTGCAGATGTTAATAGAGAATGAAATACTTTGCTTTCTGCCACAAGCAGCAACATCTTGGAAATCCCGGGAAGGTCTTGGGAGCAGCCCCATGGTGGGAGAGGGGAGGTGGTTGCAAGATTTGGGTCCAGTTTCATCTCTTCACCTGATTTGGAGTGTTTTATTGCATGATTAGAAGCCTGCTGGGAGCCAGGAGGCTGTTTGGAAGGCTGTGTCGAGCTCCAGGTGGTGTTGACTTTGACAGAAGAGTTTCTTGATTTAGGATGTCTGTCTTGTATTTAAGACAAATTTGGTTTGTGCGTTGTCTGCCTTAAAGTTTCTTTGGGTTATGTTTTCAAGCTTTTCCTCTATGATCACAGAGGCCAAACAGGATTCAGGGCATTCCCAGTGGGATTGCGCTCTGTGGCCCTGCTAGGACTGTTTGTTTGGGTGGCATTGTTTATTTAGTGGATGTTGGGGGTGAGGACAGTTCTTTGTGCCCAGCCTTGAGCTGTAAATCCCACAAATGAACTCAGGTTCCTTCCCTGTGCTGCCAAAAACTCGGAGGAATTTGGGAGCAGGTGCTGTGAAAACTGGTTGTTGCCCTGGTTGTGGTGGCCTTGTGGTGTTTGCAGAGGTTCAGACTTTCAGTCCTTGACAAAAACTCAGGGTGAGGTGGCTGTGACTTCCCTTTCTGCTGTGAAGGGCCCCTGGCAGTGCCACAGGGAGGAGGGGCTGTGCTGGGTGGGGAGGGTGGCAGGGAGGGCAGGGCAGAGGGAAGGGGCAATGGGACAGTGGGAGCTGGGCTGTCCTGCTGGTGAGGCTGGCAAGGAGAGGGTGGGGAAGCACCTGAGGGAGGTGCAGGGAGGTTGTTGGGCTTGCTTTGCCAACAGGATTCCCTTTGCTGGGAATTTTCATACAGTCACAGGCTGGTTTGGGTTGGAAGGGACCTTCAAACTCACCTTGTTCCACCAGGGACACCTTCCACCAGCCCAGGTTGTCCCAGCCTGGCCTTGGACACTGCCAGGGATGGGGCAGCCACAGCTTCTCTGCCCAACCCGTGCCAGGGCCTGCCCACTCTCACAGGGAAGGATTCCTGCCCAATATCCATCCCATCTGACCCAGTCCCTGGCAGTTTAAGGCCATTCCCATTGTCCTATCGAGCCATTCCCCCTTTGTCCCTCTTGTCGCTGCCTGTGAGATTTGCACCAAACCCACCCAAGCTGTTTGGGCAGGTTTGTGCCACCCCTGGGCTGGGAGGGGACAGGCAGTGCCCGACCCAGGGGAGTGTCTGTGGGGACAGTGTTGTCTCTCCCGGGGCAAAGGGGTTTGTGCAGGTTGGCACTGGGTGTCCCTGCTGTCAGCAGAGCCCAGGGAGCTGCTGGGTGCCTGGCAAGGGGGAATGGGCAGCAGAAAGGGGAGAGATTCCCATGGCCTGGGGCACAGAGCCCTCCTGCCTGAGTGAAAGCAGGTGTGGTCCATGGTGCCCACGTGGGTGGGCAGGAGGTGCCACAGGGGGTGTGGATTCGGGCCCTGCCATCGGCTGTGCCCAGGATGCTGTGTGGCATCCCCTACAAACATCTGGCCCTGCAGCTGTCCTGACTCCCCCAGGCTGGAGCGGCAGGTACATGAGCAGGGCAGGGAGGGAGGGAGGGAACCAGAGGTAGGAGGTGGAACCCCAGGGCAGAGAGGGTGTCACAGCTGGTGCCACACAGACAGACCTTCCTCCTCCTCACCCAGCACTGGTGGGTGGCAACAAGAGCTGTGTGGTGTGGCTGCCACTCCTCCTTCTTCTTGGCTGCCATTCCTCCTTCCTTTGGGCTCTGCCCTTGCCCATCTTGCCCTGAGAGCCTGGCCCTGGGGCTCTCCTGTGTCCATCCTTGGGTTTTCCTCCTTTCTCTCATTCCACGGGTGTTCCTGCTGGCTGGGAGGTCCCAACAGTGACACAGGAAGGCCCAGGAGACGTCACAGAGCATGTAAAGATGCAAAGGCAGGAGGAAGTGGCTGGATTTCTTCTTTTAGAGAAATGCTATTTATAGCCTGCAGTGCCCCAGGGGCTGCAGTGACACACCTGCCACACACAGGGGTGGATTGTTCACGTTCTGGTGGGCACAACCCGGGGGCTTCGGGCTACTGACCCACTACAGGACCACGGGGGACTCGCCCCTGAGGTCACCTGAGCTCGTGACCATGTGTTAGGCTCCAGCTGGAGTTAGGAGTGTGCAGAAGAGCAGGGAGAAGCCTGCAGGGTGCCGTGGGGTGGCCGTGGGGCAGCGACACCGAGGCGTGCCCGTGGCCTCGGCGCTGGGAGCTGTGCCATCCGTGCCCACAAACCTGCTCTGTGGCTGCACCTCCCCAAACCAGGCTCTGGGAACAGCCTTCCCACTGCCCTGCCTTCTCCTCTGCCAGGACATGAACCACCTGGATGAAGGGGTGGAGTTCCTGCCTGCCATGAACTCCAGGAAGGTGGAGAAGCGCGGCCCGAAGCGGCGCGTGGTGGTCGCCGTGCTGCTCGTGGTGTTCCTGCTCGTGTCCCTCACCACTGGCCTCCTGATCTGGCACTTCAAATGTGAGTGCGGCATCTGGAGGGTGGTGGCATCGAGGGGGATACCCTGGGAACGTCTCCATCCATATGGAAAAGCTTTATTACCTGGTGCTGCTCACAGGTGCCCTCCTTGCTCTGGGAAGGCTCCAGGAAGTGGGGGGACACCTTTTGCACCCCCTGCCCCATTGCTGTGCCTGGGGACGTGCTGTGCCACTGTGCCAGCCCTCACTGCCCCTGCTGACCCTCAGCTCTGCCCTGGGACCCCAAACTCTGCCCTGGGACCCCAAGATCTGCCCTGGGACCCCAAACTCTGCCCTTGTGACCCCAAACTCTGCCCCTCCTGACCCCAAACTCTGCCCTGGGACGCTGAACTCTGCCCCTCCTCATCCCAAACTCTGCCCCTGTGACCCCAAACTCTGCCCTGGGACCCCAAACTCTGCCCCTCCTGACCCCGAACTCTGCCCTTTCAGACAGGAGTGCCCCTGTCTGGAAGGTGTTCAATGGGCACCTGCGGGTGCTGAACTGGGAATTCCTGGATGCCTACGAGAATTCCAGCTCTCCAGAGTTCACCATGTTGGCCCAGAAGGTGAAGAGCACGGTAAGAGGCTTCTTGCAAGCAGGAGTTTTCCTCTTGCTCTGTGCCCACAGGGGTATTCCATGTGAGATGCCTTGGAGCTTCCTGGCTGCTCTCAGCTCTCCCTGCCCACCAGGACACGCTGGCTGGCAGCAGGGACCTGCATTGGCATCCCAGCTCCAGCCTGGTGCCACAGAGCACATGCCAGGGGGGTGGATGAGGCTGGAGGCTGTCAGCCCTCCCTGCCATTGCCTGTCCCCTCAGACTTAGGGTTTGTGCTCCCCCTGGGCAAAGCAGGGAGGGCTGAGCCAGAGCAGGCTGTGCTGGGCAGGGCTGGGCTCTGCTGGGACTCTCAACTCTCCTTCTCACTCTCTTTGGCTCCTCAGGTTCCTGCAGCCAGGGATGCTGGGTATGTGCCTTCATTTTCTATCGTGGCCTCCAAGCTTGGTCTGTCTTTAGCCTTTCCTCTCTCCTCACTTCCAGACGTGCTGAACTCACCTCTTTAACCCTTTCAGGTGGAGGAGATCTACAGGAATCATGCAGATATTGGCCCTTACCACAAAGACACAGTGATCACTGCCTTCAGGTGAGTGCTGGGTGCTGAGGGTGAAGAAGGGCAGTGCTGGGGTGCCACACAGCCATTGACCCTCATTCCTGGGGGTTGGGGGCACTCCGGGAGTCACCCTGGGGTTGGGGGCACTCCGGGAGTCACCCTGGGGTTGGGGGCACTCTGGGAGTCACCCTGGGGTTGGAGGCACTCCAGGAGTCACCCTGGGGTTGGGGGCACTCCGGGAGTCACCCTGGGGTTGGAGGCACTCCAGGAGTCACCCTGAGTGGCACAGGGAAGGGTGGGCACTGAGGAACCACCTGAAAATGTGTGTTGTTCTCTGCCAAACATCCTGGGCAAATCATGCACTGAGCTGCCATGGTGGTGCCTGGCAGCTTTGACAGGGACTCCCTGGGCTGTCAGGGCCTTTGCTGGACCTTCACACTCTCCCCCATGGGTGACTGCAGAAATGTGTCCTCCATCAAGTCTCCTGGCCCCCTGTGCCCGTCCTTGCCCTCATGCCCCCCGTGCCCTTCCCGCAGCGAGGGCAGCGTCATTGCCTACTACTGGTCAGAGTTCCTGGTGCCCAAGTACCGGGAGCAGAGCCTGGACAGGGCCATGGCTGACAAGCAGAGCCTGGTGCAGAGGTGGAACCCACGCCTGAGGAACCCCCTGCTGAAGGTGGAGTCGGTCATCGCCTTCCGTGAGTGTTGGGTGATCCTCTGCTGGCACCTGGGGGGGTGGCACTGCAGGGGGAGGGTGTTGGGCACAGCCCTGCCCTGGGGGGCTTCAGGCAGCCCTCAGGGTGGGTGTGAGGACCTGGGTTTTGTGGCAAGGCTTAGTGGGATGGATAGACTGGAAGAGGCTGCACAGACCTGCTGCCCTTCCTGAGTGCTGTGTGTGCCCCTCTGAGCCCAGTGCAGGGCACAGGGATGAATCCAAGTGCTGTGTGTGCCCCTCTGAGCCCAGTGCAGGGCACAGGGATGAATCCTCCCTCTGCTGAGGAAGAGGTTGGTCCCTCAGCTGCCCAGAGCCCAGGCAGGAGCAGCCTGCCCTGCCCAGTTTGCCAGGAGAGACCCCACAAGCCAGCCCAGACCTGAGCAGGTCCCAGGGCTGATCTCAGCTCTGTGCCCAGGGATTTGCCACAGCCCAAAGGGTGACACCAGCTCTGTTTTCTCCTGCAGCTGTGGACCCCAGCCTCGCTCACTCCTCCCGGGACAGTAAGTCGAGTTCTTCAGCCTCAGTGGCCTCTTTGGGTTGGTGCTTGCCCTTGCAGGGTGGGAAGGGTCTGGAGAGGGGTGGTCTGACCCTGGGATGCTCCTTGGGGCTGGTTTGGGGTTAGAAAGACTGGCACAACTGTTACCCAGCAAGAGTGTACCCTGCCAGAGGCATCTGGAATTGCTCTCCACATCCCTGGGAGAGGCAGGGCAGGACCTCCTGGTGTCCTGGTGTCCTGGTTTGAAGCCCAGCTGGAGCCACCATTGTCACTCCAGATCCAAACCACAGCACTGTGCCAGCTGCTGAGGAGAAATGAGCTCTGCCCTGGCTGGCACCAGGAGAGCACCCTGCTAACTGTTGCTGCTCTCTGGGCAGACAGCTGCATGTTCTCCCTGCATGCCAAGGAAGGGCAGGTCACCAGTTTCACCACGCCGGGCTTCCCCAACAGCCCCTACCCCAACAACGCCCTCTGCTACTGGGCACTGAGGGCAGATGCCAGCTCCAGGATCAGCCTCACCTTCAAGACCCTGGAGCTGGAGCCCTGCAGAGATGACAGTGACTACATCAAGGTCTATGACTCGCTGAGCCCTGTGGAGCCCCACGCTTTGGTCAGGTCGGTGTCCCCGGAGGTTCCTGCTGGGACCTGAGCTCCTGTCCCTGCTCAGAGCTCCCCTGTGCTGCTCCAGCCTCCCAGCCCAGCTGTGCCTCATGGATTCTGTGCTTTGCCTCCTAGGCTTTGTGGGAATTACGCCCCATCCTACAACCTGACCTTCCTGTCCTCCCAGAACGTCCTGCTGGTCACACTGGTCACTAACAAGGAGGGGCGATTCCCTGGCTTTAAGGCTGAGTTCTTCCAGCTGCCCAAGATGAAAGGTGAGCAGAGCCCTTGGCCTGTTCCCCCCACCCCTCCCTGCCGTGGGCAGCTGAACTGGGAGGTGTCTGTGGCTGTGGTTGGTTTCTCAGGGATGTTTCCAGGGCTGGAGCACCTGGAAATGGGTCACATCTTGGCCTTGCCCACGGTGCTCTTGGCTGCTTTAATGATGTCCCCTGAGGAGGAATTATGTTGGGTTAGACATGCAGATTGGTGTATGCAGGAAGCAGCTAATTGATCTCCTGGGTTCTCTTGAGCCTTGGAGCAGAGCTGGTCCCTCCAGAGAGTGACTGTTGCCTCTGCCACCCCTCCTGCCTCAGGTGACAGCAGCTGAGGCTTGGGAAAACCACGTGGCTGAGTCTCTAACCTGTTTTCATCTTCTGCTTGTCTGCAGCCTGTGGTGGCACCCTGAGAGGAGAGAGTGGCACCTTCACCACCCCCTATTACCCGGCACACTACCCCCCAGACACGGACTGTGTGTGGGACATCGAGGTGAGATGGACCCTCCGTGCCCCAGTCAGGCTGTCCAATGTCCCAGCCAGGCAGGACACAGTCCAGGGAGCAAACAGGACCTACTGCCCAGAGCTGTGAGCTGGCGTGGCTGAGGGAGGGTTGGGAGCTGGGGGCAAGGGCAGAGAGGCTGTGAGAGAGAGGCCTGAACCCCACAGTTCATGTAGCCCCCCAAAAACTTGTAGCTTCACTCTTCTTTGCAGAGAGAATGCTCAGGCCTTGGAATGGGCTGCCCAGAGAGGGGGTGGATTCCCCATCCCTGGAGGGTTTGAACCTGAGCTTGGCCGTGGCACTGAGTGCCATGATCTGGTAAAGGGACTGGAGTTGGCCCAAGGGTTGGACTTTATGATCTCGGAGGTCTTTTCCAACCCAATCCATTCTGTGATTCTATGATCCTGCTGTAAGACGTGATAGGATTCTGCACCTCTGAAGAGGGGCCCTCCCCTTCATGGGGTGTGATGTTATGCTGGCAAAAATGTCTACATTTCGGTTTTCACCTGACTGAGCCCCCCTCAGCTCCACTGCAGTGTTTGCAGTCCCCACGTGGAAAGGGAGGGGTGCACAAGTTCACTGCACTCTCTCGCTGTATTAGAACTGGAGATTTTTGTTTTGCAAGGCTTGCACTTTCATCTTGGATGTTGTTTGGAAATTCAGGATCAGGAAACAGCTGTCTTCATGTTCCAGGCTACAGGAACATGACAGGCAGTGTTGGAAGGGCATCAGCCACGTCTCAACTTTTCCAGCACTTATAACACTTGGAAACAGACCCTAATTTCTAAATGGTATAGCATGAAAGTGGAAAATGGTTTCATGGCTGCTTTGGGTTTTGCTGATTGCCTGTCAGTGATTTTTGCTGCTGTTTTGATGTCTGAATATTAAAGTTCTCATGAGAGAGGCACATGGTATCTTATCTACTTAGCTGTTCTTGAATGCTGATCTTGGTATTTGTAATGGCAAGGAGCCAAAACTTTCAGATCTGATTTGGTCTTTGCTTTCTACTGCTGCAAACAAGTAGGTGGCTCTGATGAAGTGTCATGTTTTTAAAACTTGAGTTGGCAGCCCAAGAATGAGGCCCAAGGCACCCACTTCTGAATAGATGATTTATATTTGTATCTATCTATATAGAAATACAATTCAACCTGTTACCTTCATGAGGCAAAATTAACCAAAGCAAGCTGAGTATATGACTTGAGACTTAACCCTTAGCTTTGCCAGCTGTGCTTCACACAACAGTTGCATGTTATTAAATGATTTCATGGAATCAATCTTGTGTGGGAGAGGGGAAATAGAGCAGTTTAATTTTGCAGAAGTAATTATGCTCTTTAAAAAGCTCCAAGAAGGAGGAGTGGAGTGGTCCAAGAGCTCTGTGTGCTGCTGTGAATCTGGGGTTGCTTTGAAGCAGTTGGAGTTGCAGCACTGGTTATAACACACAAGTTAATTTCTGCTCTAAAAATCCATTTCAGCAGCAGGGCTGCTCGGTTTCCATGTGAGAATAAAACTCATTTCAGTGCCCTGAGGGGGATTTTCACTGTCTGGTGAATCTTCTCAGTGTGAGAATCTTCTCATTTCTGTGACATGACCAAGCTCACACATCAAATCATACAAAATCAGGGGTGGATCTGGTGTGTGCAGGTGGGATATATGCATTGCATGTTTTGCTTTTATGAAAACATTAATAATGTTTCCAAGAGAGCTAAGAATGAACACCGATGTTGAAAACCAGGATTTTTAAGGGGTAAATGCACTATGCTCATTGTTATTCAAATTGTGGACTTTTCTCAGTTTTACATGTTCCACTGGCACCACATTTTTAGATTTTTAGTGGACTGTTGGGTTTATTTTTCGCTCTCTATTCAGAGTGTGGTGGACACTCTTTGTTCAGTGTCATCTTTTCTTTGTGTTCCTTTTTTTTTTGACATTCATGCCCACCCAGAGTAGCTGCTCATTTGAATCCTTCGCTTCACACCTTTGTCATCTTGTAGCAGTCGTTTGTTTTGTGGAGCTGGGAACTGTGTTGGGGAAAGCCACGACATGCTGGCACTGGGTGGTTTGATCCCTGCAGTGCTGTGAGGGAAGGACAAGGCATTCTGCTTGGCTTGGGAGAGTGCCAGGAGCAGAACATCCTCTCTGTATATCGATTAGCAAGGGGAATAGTCAGATAACAGCCCTCTCTCAAACACTTGCTTTTTTCCTTTGAGGTGGGATTTGTTTTACATAATCACTGACATTATTTGAAATCTACCAAAGACACAGAATTTCACCACCTGTTGGCTTTAAGGTCAGTGCTTTTGCCTTGCATGTATGAACTTGAAAACAGCTTGGCTGGATTTCTGGCTCTTGGACCTTTGCTTTGTCTTATGTTTACAGGCAGAAGTGAAGATCTTTGCTCTGTAAAACCTTCCCCAGTGAGATGAGTCAACTGCAGACCTGGAAAGGCTTAAAAATTCACTTGGCAGTGCATTTTCTGTCCAGGTCATTCAGAGGAGAGACTACTTAGGATGTAGTGCCAGCCACCCTGGGGTTTCTCTGGGATGCTAAGCATGCTTAGTGGAGCTTGTCTTTGACCCAAAGCTGTTTGGTGTGTGCCCTGTGTTACAGCAGGGCAGAGCCAGAGGGATTTCTCACTCTTCTGCTGCTGCGAATTAATAGCATAAGCCCTGCTTTTTAAGAAGGTAGAATTTACATTCTTGTCAAAGCAGGGGACGTGGAAGATGATGCCTCTGCAAGAGGGTGCTGTGCTAAGGGTGGGATAACCGGGAATTTGGGTGCAGGACTGAGTGGGCTCAGTAAGACCAAAGTGTCTTTCACTTCTGAACAGCACCAAGCCCTCACTGAACCAGAGTGTCATCTTTTTCTTTCAGAGGCCACTAGCACTTTTTTCTGCTAATCCTGTGCTCCCATGGTGACCACAGAGGACTTGCACAACCATGTTACCTCCAGGGTATGGTCAGACTTTCCCAGAATTACTGTACTGAGTTTACCTGTCTCTAACAACTTGCAGACCAGTGCTGCTCCTTCTCCCTCTCTCAGGGGTGCAGACAGCAGCCCTACACCTTCTCAGGGAGCTTTAGGTGACTGTCAGCCTTCAAGAGTACTCAAACATATTTTGATTTTAAAATACAGAGCTCTATTGGGAGTGTCATCTGTTGAGAGGGCAGGTAGAGATCAGAGCTGGTGGTAACTTATGGCCCAGTGCCCTCTTAAGAGTCAGCTGCCTTTATTTTTGCTTGGTCAGTGGCTTATGACTGTATAATTAGTAAGGATTTTTGCTGACAGTGAAACCCTTCTATTTTGTAATCCTGTTGCTCCATTTTAGCTCTACATCCAACCCCCTGCAAAGCCTATATTTTTGGTTTTGGGAGAGGCTTTTTCAGTTTGTCTCATGTGATATATTTATCTCTGGGTGGCTGGGACTTCTTCTATATCTCACAGTGAACTGCAGTCTTCAGCAAAGGAAAACATCCTGACAGTGTTTCCTGCAGCACTGACTTTGTGTGTCACTCTGTGTGTCTTAAAGGCATTTTTTTTTTTTTTTCAGAAAAGTTGTGACAGAAATACAAGGAAAGTGTATCCTGGTGCCCGAAGTGCTCAGGTAGTTGGACTGTGTCTGTGTGGTGAATCAGGATGGACATCTGGGCTTTTTCATCCTGGAGAAGAAATGACCCAGGGCAGACCTGAGAGAGCATCCAGTGGGGAGGTTGTCAGGGAGATGCAGCCAAGCTCCTCCCAGCAGCACAGGGCAGGGGCAGGAGGGCACAGTTTGAACTGAGGGGTTCAGATGGATGGGAGGAAAAACTATTCTCCACTCAAGGACAGTGGGGTGGAGCAGTTACCCAGAGCCTTCAGGGTTCAGCCCTGTTTGGGTCAAGCCCTGAGCAACATGGGCAGGTCCTACAGCTGGCTCTTCTCTGATAGCTCCAAGTATCTCTTGAGGTCCCTTACAAAGTGAATTACTCAGTGATTTTTTTAGTCACAGACTTTCTAAAGGCAGCACAAAGAGCCCCCTGGTTTATCTTGAGGTTTATCTGTTGTATTTTTGATATTGATTTTGAATATGTAGTTCTCTGCTTGTCAGTTAATTAAAGGTTGTTAATAAATCAATAGGTCACTTGGATCCGGATTTACGTCATGTGAGCTGAGTGGGTTTTTTCTTGCAACAGTCACTTTAATCTTTGTCATTGCATTTTTACCAAATGATGGGACTCCAAGTTGCTTATTACTTTTTGATATTTTTTTCAATTTTGACAAGTTGAGTTTCCTGCTCTTCCCCTAAGGTGAGGTTTTTCCCTGCTGTTTTTAACTCTTTGCCTTCAATTTTTGTGTGCCATTATTTCTATTGGTTAGTGCAATGTGGTTTTTATTGCTTCCAAAGTAACTAGACTTTTGCTGCAGTCTGAAACTTCTGAATTGAACTAAAATTATGGCCCCATTTGGTTAATAGCTGGAATTCTGATTTAAGCTTGATAGCACAAAACTTTTGCAGGGTTGCATCAGGAGTGTTTCTCTTCCATGAGCTGTGTTTTCATATGGGTATTCCTTGTATATTTGTACTAAGAATAGTTCTTCCTTAACTCAAAATTAGTCTAACATCTCACAGATATTTCACAGACTGTTCTGAGTTGGAAGGGACCCACAAGGATCAGCGAGTCCAACTCTTAAGTCAATGGCCCACATAGGGGATTGAACTCATGGCCTTGGCATTATTACAGCCAAGTTTTAACCAGCTGAGCTGATCTCAGGGTGTATTTTGGAGCACTCTGTTTAGGCACTCACAGTACTTAAACATTTGCACAATACTCACGTTCCAAAGTGATGAACAGTGTAACTTCCTATTGATCAAAATAACTTTTCTGATTTTTTTCGTCTGAGTTGAGGGACTTGCATAAGTGTCACCCACTAATATATAGTTCTACCTTTATGTTTTCCTGTTTCTAGTAGATGAAATCAAAGACGAAAACATTTACTGACTTTTCAATGGCGTTGGTCTTAAAGAACTGAAAATCACAACACTGCTCTGCAAAAAATGGTCAGAGCCTGAGACTTGTTACTGCCACATCTTCTGATTTTCAAGCCTTTAGGACTAGAGACTTTTCCATCCTGAAACTGAGCTCCCTACACAGCCACACGGTGTGTACATGAGGAGAAAGAGAAATACTCAATTTTGTGAGCCTTCCAATGAACACTGAGCTGCTGTTCTGTGCAGAGCACATCATCCCTGCCAGCCTACTTTGCCTGAGGGTCAAACATGCCATTTCAAAAAAAGGACACGGGGCTCTCAATCAATACCTCATGGCCAGCTGACTGCCCTGCTGTGCTCCCTGGGCTTCATCTTTCTCCCATTCATGTCACCAAGAAGATTCTCAGTGACTTGAAGAGGTGTGAGATCAACCCCCTTCTGTGAAGTTCTTATTCTTGTGCAGAATTTGGCTGGAACAGACAAGTGTATTGAGCCACTTAGGAGCCTGAAAAGGATATTTGTTGGGGTTTGTGGGTTTGGGGTTTTATTTTTTCTCTATTCCAACAACTATGGTTAAGCAGGAATTATTAGAGTCAAATACATGAAGAGGGATTAATTTTCCTTTGGAGAGTGGAATAAGAGCTCTGCTCTGAATGCACTAAGAATTATCCATTGTCATAAGAGGGACAAAACTGCAGCACGGGCCACTGTTCTGAAATCAGAAGGTTTCCTGCAAGCTCTTGAAAAATGTCTTTGGGGAAGGAGTCCATCCTGGTGTGATGGTGCCTAACCCTGTGTGTTGATTAAGCAAAACACCAGTGCTGACAGGAGCAATTCATTAAAGGAGTCACTTTTTGTTCTGTATTATTCAGTTATAATTCAGCCTAAGTAACAGCAAGAGAAATATTTCACCACCAGTAACTCTGTTATGTGATCCTGTGAGAAGATCCTACCTGGAGATTATAGCAAGTAGGAGATGATGAGACACATTTGCAGCACAAGAATCCCCCAGTCCTTGCTAACAGTCTTTAAAGTACTTTGCCTGGGAAGTTTTCTTCTGCCTCTAAAACTGGCACATACATTCCAAATTCTGCTGTCCCTGCTTAGGTTCAGGTGAACTTTGCTGTTTCAGCTTGAAATTCTTACAAACTACATAAGGAGTGGAGCTCAGCTTTTCACAGGTGATAGAAGAGCCAGTTCTGTAACTGCTTTTGTTATAAAGGTGGGCAACTTCTCCCTGCCTGGGTGAAGACAACAGTAACTTGATTCTTGCATTTTATTAGGTGAGATTTTGTGCCCTAAATTACCTGCACACCCATCTGTTTCCTGGCAGTCTTTATATTCCTTTATAGCACTATTTCTTAGACCCTTTTGTAACACTCAAATATTTTTGAGAGAGAATAGAATAAAATTTCTTAATGCTTATGTTAATTAAATAAGTGGCCAGTGGCTCTGCATGACAATGAAGTTCAAGTCCAATAATTTGTGTCAGAAATTGTCCTTGGGATATTCAATTGGTCTATCTTGAGACAGAACCCAGGTGATGGCTGTGCATGCAGGAGTCAGAAAACTTAAGAACACTCCAAGGTACTGATATCCATATTTACTTTACTGGGGTCATGGCAATCCCATTTTTAGAAATTCATGCAGTCTGTAGGGTGTACCAGGCTGTTTAAATCAAACCCAATCTCTCTGCAGTCAAACTTAGTGAATTTCAGATTTATTCCCCGCTCCTCTTCTTAACTAACATCATCATTTAGTGTTACACAAGGGATAAAAATGTGATTTATTGCAACTAAATATTGACCTTTATTTACTTCCTTATTTGTTTATTTTGCATGTTTCTTTGTCAAGTTCAGGTGTTTTGTTTCCTTTTTAAGTTGGAACTGAAAACTCACATCCCAGATGTGACTTTTGCATAATAGCTTCAAAAACTACTTTTCCATGACTACATCAGTACAAAGTGTTGCTTACTGGTAACTCCGCCTCTATTTTTAATTAAAGTTTAATTAAATAACCTTGGAAATTCTGTTTCTAGTTTATCTCCAGCCATTAAGCTTGCTTAAAATTAGGAAATGTAGCTCTGGGAAACACTGTGACAGGTATTCTGTCTGCAAGGTCAGTTTACGAGAAACTGTCCAAGGCTGAAGAGTCATTTTTTTGATCTCTTGTTTCTTCTTTTTATGCTGATAAAGAGATGGTAGAAAAAGCCCCAGCTTGCAATTCCCTGTTTTATAATGGATGGAGAGCGAGCTGGCAGTCTTGGAGTATATAACTCATCAAATTGTGGTTAATCCATGAATATCTTGTAGCCAAGTTGGCCTGGGTTTGCTCCACAAACTTGTAGGAGGTGATGCCTCCTAAAGGAAAGGAAAGGAAAAATTCCTCATAAAGGAAAAACTTAGTTGGACAATTTAATGGCTAGAATTGTTGTTTTCAAATCAATCTTCAGCTAGACCTTCATTCATGGCATGTTGGCACCTTCCCTGTAGTTTGTTTCACTTTGGATCGACCAACTTGAAAGTTATTTAGGAATTAATCCTTTAGCAAAGGTTGTATTAGGAATGAAGCCCAAAGAGATTTACAAATTAGTGTTTCTTTAGCCATGTTTTTTTTAAATAAATGTGATGTACTAAATAGAAGTGGAAACCAAGAGAATGCTCCTAAGATTTGTACCTCAAGAAACTGGGGAGTGTGGGGAGTGGGTGGAATGGAAATAGGGAGGGGTGCAAAAAGGTACCACAATAAAATCCCTCATGTGCCAGTCATGATGGGAACGTGCACTTAGCAGCTCAAAAAAGAGACAGCTCCACTTGTCAAGCTGCTTTTCAATGCAAAGTTCAGTCATTAGAGACAGTTGATAAAAATGACTAAACCCAATTACACAACAGAGAATGGAGAAGTGGAATTTGGGTGGCACTGAGGAGTCTCGGGGAGGTCAGTGCTCTGCCCTTTGCTGTTCCCAGCCAACAGCAATGCCCCAGCTGTGGGAAATAAACTAATTGAATTGGCTGATGCCACAATATCAAAAATTGAGGTCACTGCTGAGCAGCAGGTAGGATTCAAAACTGCTTCAGATCTGCTGCTCTAAGGGGTCTCGGAGGCAGCCAAGGAAATTGCAGGTCTGCGAGTGGAATGCGACGCACATTCGGCTTCAAAATAAATTCATGAATACCAATTAATGGCATTGAACTCGAGGGGGAGAAAATTGAGAATGACTTTGAAGTAATAGCTCCTGGCCATGTGACAGGGGGGTGGGGGGTGTGCCTTGGAATGGCAAAGAGAAGAGCCCTGAAACTTCTTCAGCATTTAAATAAGAGCCTCAAGAGAAGGAGTAAGGGCCGGCAGGCAATGGTGAGTGCAGAGCCAGGAGTAACCTTCCCTTCCTTGTGTGCTGGAAAGCCTCTGTCACTGATGGTCTGGAGGGTGTCTGAGAACCCAAAGGATAAAGGAAAAACAGCCCAGCTGTTTATTACTGGAGTTCTGGGGAGGACAATTCCTCCTTGAGTTGCTCTTGGAGACACTCCTGGAGGGATGAAGTTTATTGTCTCCTTTAAAAAGGGACCAAGGGTTGGACTTGATGGTCTTGGAGGTCTTTTCCAACCCAATTGATTCTGTGATTCTATGATTAAACCATGGAAAAGGATTGCTTTAATTTAATCCATCACCCTTCTGGTCATAGATGAAGCACAGGTTGTCAGTAATTGGCTAGGAACAGTCATCTTTACAGCTCTGAAAAGTGTTCTGTGACCTGGAGACCTGAATGCTGCAGCACACCTGGTTTTATGCACCTAATATTTGTTTTATCTGCATTGTGTTGTACAGTCTCACAGCAAAGCAGAGCTCCTGAGATGAGTTCTGTTGTGAACAAGAGAAAATAACATTTCTCTGCTCTTACTGCACTCTGACAACAACCTGTTTAAGTCAGAGCAGGGATGGCAGTGGCACTTCTTAAGTGATAGTTGTTGAGGCCCCTGTCAGTGGTCAACAGCAAGACAAAATAATGGTTTTGCATGTGGTTTGTTGAGGATTTTTTGAGGACTGTTGGTGCTTTTTTTTGTGTGTGTTTGGTTTGTTGTGGGGTTTTTGTTGTTAGTTGGGTTTGGGTTTGTTTTGTTTTTGGTTGGTTGGGTTTGTGTTGTTGTTGTTGTTGGTTTTTTGTTGTTTTTTTTTTTTTGTAGGAATGTGCCCCAGCTTATAAAATTCACAAAATGTCTTGGATTCTCATCACTCTGCCTTGCTCTCTGGGTACCCCACCAACACAATGACCTCTGCCACTGAACTCATTTGCATGTTAAAAGCAATTTAGATTTTTGCCCCTACTGCTTCAATTAGGAAGTTATACCAGTGTAACACTGGCTTAGGAACTAGAAGTTGTCTTCAAGTACTTGTGTAATTCTGGCAGTTTATTCTATTGCTAGAAATGCCTCAAGCTAATTTAATAGATTAAACATTTATTTCCTGTTTTCCTTTCTGTTTGCTTGTCCAGTGATATTTGCTTGGATACTTTTTTGCAGATACAAACTGCCCCTTTAACCTTCATGTTATGGGGTAAATGAGACATTAAATCTCCTTTCCATTCTGGTTTTTTCCTCCTTTCTGGTTTCTTCTGGGCCACAGGAGTGGTTGGGTGGCAGGAACTGCTGCAGGGAAGGTTCATCAGATTGTGCAATAGCCCAATTCTTTTCCCATCTCTGAGATAACCATGAGATGGTTGACTTGATCTCCTTTGTCTTTCATCAGTGCAACAGATCTGATGGTATGGGAAGAGCTGTGAAATGCTGGTTTGTGGCTCCTCAACCTGAGTTTATTCCATTTAATGGGTTGTTTGGCTGAAGTTTGTAGTGACATTTTGATGTGTGAAAATAATTCTGTTTCAGTCCTTTTGATGGTCCTGTGCAATGTTGGTCTCACTTGCAGCTTCATGTCACAAAATGCTTCTTGTTTTGGTGCCCAGGTTGCACATTAGTGGAAAAATTAAAAATTGTTGTTTCTGCAACTCTTTTTTCTCATGAAAAAAAAAGCTTTTTTTTCTGCTTTAAGCAGCTGAAACATCCCCAGCTGTACATGGTGTTCCTCACACCCCCAAATTCTTTTCCTCTGAACAGTTCAGGTTGTGTGTGGAATGTTCATCTCTTGCCACAGTGAATGGAATCAAATGTTGGTGTTGCTGATGAACAGCTCAGGCGTGGCTGTTTGGGAATAAATTCTGCGGATCCAAGACCTATAGAATAATTAATAGCTCTCCAACTGTGGTAATTCATTAGCCCTTTGGGATATGGTAGAGCTGTCACTAATTACCTATGGCAAGCAGAAATTATTGGAGCTGCTGCTCTGAAGTCTCGTGGTTGAACTTGGCTCCAGTCTGTGACTCAGCATCTTCTATTTAATATACATCAGAATAATACATTAAATTTCAGAGATCTTTCCAGAATATCCTTTCCAGCTTTTAATTGCTTGGTTTATTTTAACCTCAGCTATGGAAAGAGTTTCATCCCTGTTTCCTGAACCTTTCTTAGGCTTCATTGCCGTTTGCATCATAGTTTTAGCCTTTAATTGAATTTTAAATGCCAGTGGCTCCATCTGACCTGATCTCCAGTAGTGTGTTGCAATCTTTAAAGTGCAATCTAGTCTTACAGAGGTGAGGAAAAAATCTAATTTATAAACAGACAAGTGTCTTTTTGTCTTAGAGGAGAATGAAAGTCAGTTATGCAGAGGAAGTAATTGAACTGAGAGCATGTCATAGAAAAGCTGGTTGCTCTCTGCTCTTTGCTGATGCTTCTCTGCCCTTTCCTCTCTCTCTACAGGTATTTCTGTTTAGGTATATGCAAATCCAGAGGCAAACTGGCTTTCTATCTCCATAGGGAACAATAAACTAATCCAAGTTTGTGTGGCTTGGTAAGAGCAATTCACCAGCTCTCCCTGACACAAGATTTGTCAACTTAACAGTTCAGTCACATTTTATGAATTTTTACTTTAGACACATGTCACATTTATCCATAATGAGGGAATAATAGCAGGGAAGGCCCATCTTTGCTCTCCTGTCCCTGCTTGTGGACTGGGAATCCCTCCCTTGGAGAACTGAGGCAGAGTTGCAGCAGGCAATGTGAAGCAAAATGCTGTGTGTCAAATCAGAAAACCAGAAACATCTTGCTCTTTTAAAAGTAAAGAATGCAAATCCACACAGGAGATGTAAAACAGGATGGAAAACTTAATGTGTGAGCTGCCATTGAGGGATCAAAGACTTTCCTGTTGAACCAGTCTGTGGCATAGCCATGTGATTATAAAACAATCAAGCTAAAGCTGCTCTGAGCTGGACTGAGCTCTGAATGTGGTTATTTTAAAACATGCCTTTTCCAATCTTGCATCCTCCTCTGCTTCAGGAAGTCCATTTGGTTGCCACAGTCCACTGGACCAGGAGTGAGGTGGGTGATGCATCACCTTCTTTGTACCTGAGCAGCCCTTCCTGTGCCCCAGGGCACGAGGGGAAAAGTGCATTTTCTGTTCATATTCTCCAAGATTGTGAGTTTCAAATGGGCTGCTGGGACAGCAAAATATGAGCATGCAACAACCCTTCCACACACAGAGTCTTAACTTTCCCAGGAATCCAAGAGCTGGTCTTTTTTGTGCTTGGTTTGCCCAGTTTGCTCTCTGCTTGCTGACACTGCTGTGTTTATTCATTAAGCACAAGGCAAAGCTCAGCTGGTGTTAGTTAATAAAATAATGGCAAAGAAGGCAGCTCTCCCCATCCATTACTTTTCCTTCTGGGATGGAGCCACCAAGCAGGAGTTACACTGATTGTTTCTGTCTTGCAGGTAATTCTGCTCTAATTTACCAGCCATGTGCAAGTTCCTGTGGCTCTTTGTGGTTGGTTTTCCTTTTTCCTTGCAGTGAACTGTGCCATGCCCAGAGGTGGGACATACACAGCATAAAAGTAAATTAATGCTTAAACTGCATCTTATAATTAACGTGCCTCTTGCATTATGAACTGCTTTTTAATTCCCTCTGGAACAGCTGCAAGTGCAGTTTTACACAAATGCATTTGTTTTTTGCTGTAGAGCCAATAAAGGTAATTTCATCCCAAAGAGTTTTGGGCTACTATTAAGCAATGCTGCTTGCAAGAAGTACTTTAAAGTAGTGATTAAAGAAAAAAGAAAAAGATGATAGTTTAAAGGATTAGATTGTGTGTGTATAGGTATTAATTCAAATTCAGGGCTGGGTATAAATGTATTCCTCCCTAACCTTATGAGAACTGCAGAAATTCCCTTTAAAATACACTGGCACTGCAAGATGAAAGATGAATGCTGCTCAATATTTCCTTCTTGGAGGGGAATTCCTCAGGATCGTGTCCTGCACCTGCACAAAAATAATTCAAAAAGAACTCAAGGTCTGTTCCACACCAGGTTGGTTACAATGTGTCTGTGATCTGAAAAGAAGCTCTGCAGATGCAGGAGCTGATCTCAAATCTATGAGCTTACCCATAGCCCTGCTCTAATTACTAATAAGTAATTAAAATTATTCTATGTGTTCAGTTAATAAGGAATAGTGGAGGAAGGGGAAGCACATATAACTTTATTTTATACTGGCTTTTAGTTTAACAGCTCATTAGGTTGCTTTTTATTCTTTTTAATTTTTACACGTCATTTTTTAAAAGCTTTCTTCTGACACTTGGTTCAGTTGCTACTTTACACAGCAAAATTTATATCAGCAAAGTTTCCATTCTCTTCCCAACTTCTGTGGGCAAATAAATGCTGTTGAGTTGATGCTGAAACTATTGTGCATGAATTAAAGCATTTATCAAGGCTTTAATTGTTTCCAGAAGACTAAACATTTAAAGTTTGCTCCATACCCTCCAAAAGGCCAAGAGGGGTTGTGAAAAGTAGGCAGTTTATGCACTGAAAATGCTGCATGTCAGTCTTCCATTCCCCCCCCCAAGTCTTATATTTGCTATCTTTTATTTCAAATGCAGCTGCACATGATAGTTTATTTGGAATCTACACTGAGGAAGAATTTCCTTTTAACAGCTCTAGCAAAGCAAATGATGAAGCATTCATTCAAAGAGCAGAATATAAAATAGATTATTTCAACTCAAGCTATTCTTTTTCAAGTCCAATGTCAAAACTGATACAGTGGGTTCACCCACAGCAAGCCATGTTTTCTTTTGCAGCCATAAATACCATCGCTTTGGAACCTTTTCAATTCTCACATGCCATAAAAATGATGGAAGGAGACAAGGGAGGAATTTTCCATTTAAACTGGTTCGGTATTGGTAAAACAAATATGAACTGTAATGCTCTGGGTTATCTTATCATTAATGGATCTCTCTGACACATTACAAAGCTCCAAATCCTTTAACTGTGTTCAGATAGATGAGAAAATGTTTCTGGATAAATATAAAGGCCAATGTCAAATGTTCTCCTGCAGGTTGTAAATAATGAGTGAAAAGAGTATTTGGAAAAGATATATACCAAGTATGGAAACTTCCCTCCTCAGCCTGAGGTGTTCCCATTGAGGGTGATTCTGACTCTGTGAAGCAATTAGTGTTTCCTCATCAGTCTTTAGTTGTCACAATCAGCTAATACACATCCCCACCCTGCCCTTGTGGGAACGTGTGTCAAAAGGTTGATTTGACTGCTTCAGGTTGATAAAATATAGTAAAAATCTTTTTGTAGAAGGAGAAGTAGCCTGTCAGTCTGACAGAGAGGCTTTGAGATGTGAGGCCACACCTTGAGTGTTGTGTTCAGTTCTGGGCCCCTCAGGTCAGGAAAGAGATTGAGGGGCTGGAGCGGG
>JAOXXN010000293.1:0-12095 GCA_026770055.1 Myrmophylax atrothorax
TTTGCATTCAGAGCAGGGTCCCACAGCTCTTTGCTGTATTTTGGGTGCTCATTCCTGGCCGTGTGGTGTCACCAGCACAGCTGTTTATCAGGTGCATAGCAAAGTGGAAGGAGCTTCCTGAAGCAGTTTCACATAATTATAAGAAAAAAAAATAGTCCTTTTAACAGCTTATACAGAGGCTCTGAAATATCCACCCCTGGAAATTCTCCAAACTTAACTGGACAAAGCTCTGATTTTAAAGGTGTCTCAGCCTTAAGTCGAATTTTGACCAAGTGGTCTCCAAAGGTCCCACCCAACTTGCCTCAGTCTGTGGCACAGCTTTGGTTGCTGTACCCCTGCAGGTTGGCTTAAATTAACACTTCTGGTTACAGTTCTAACTGCAGTTTCCACTGGTGTGTACAGTCATGAAGGCATCAGTGTATAGTGGGATCTGTTAACATAAACAGTGTTTTTTGGGAAATCTTCCCCTGCAGCTGTGGGAGAGATCCCACTCTTGTTTTCTTTAACAAATCCATTTGTAAGCTCAGCTTGCAGTTTGACAGCCTGCTGAGATACCCAAACACTTAAGGAAGAAAATTACTGAGAGCCTGTTTTCCAACTTGCATTTCTCTTTGTGCAGTCCAAGCCTGTCCCCTGTGATAAAGCAACAGAAGAAACAAACCCAGTGGCCCAGAAGCTGATCACCAACACAGAGAGTGACCTGCAGCTCAGTTATGCCAAGCAGCGCCGCACCAAGAGCTCCATCCTCCTGCACAAGGAGCTCAACTCCAGGAGCAAAAAGGCTGTCAGGGACTACCTGTACCGTGTCAACGAGGCCATTGCAGTCCTTTATGCCAGGCATGTGCTGGCATCCTTGTTGGCTGAGTGGCCTGATGATGTGGCGATAAATGAGGAAATCCTAGACCTGAGTGGCCCAGCCCACATGACATACATCCTGGACATGCTCATGCAGCTGGAGGAGAAGCAGCTGTGGGAAAAAGTAAGTGGATTTCACTCAGACATGTAAACAAAACCTGTGCCTACAAGCCATGAGACTCTGACTAACAGAAGTACTTGCAGGTCCTTTTTTTAACTCGGTTGAAACTCCAAAATTTAAATTAGCTCTGAAAAAGCAGTTGGAATCTGCCAGTGTCTTGATGTACTGATTGTGCTAACAGAAAATGGGGAAAGCAGCTCCGTGGAGCCAAGTCTCAGTTACGAAAGAGAAATTGGTAAAATAGGCAATCTGTTTGGAAAATAGGCACTTAGATGGAAATTGGGAAAATAGAGGGTGCCTTTTGAAAGCTGCCTTTTGTTAGGTCTCAATGTGTGTGCTGTAATGCCTGCTACGGTGGTGGAAGTGGTCTTGGAATTACAGAGGAATGTTGTCCTGGAAGTGTCAGCTCTAGGCTGCACAGCAAGGGCTTCATGGAGCAAACCAAGTGCTGGGAATCTTAAAAGCAGGAATTCAAAGTACAACAGAAGGCATGGATATGCCACTGGACCAATGCTATGCTCTCATCTGGATTAACAGTGTGTGACCTGACTCCCTCATCTCATTAAAAAATTAAGATACAGTACAACTGGGAGAGGCCTAGAGGAGAATGGTAGGGATTGTTATAGCCATGGAATAACTTCAGTATGAGGAACCAACTGGTTTTCTTCATCCTGGACTTTTTCCCAGTGGAGACACGGGGGGAGAAGGAGTAATGGAAAAGTCTATTCTTTCTCTGTAGATTTAAAGCAGTAAATAGCATGCAAAAGCTAACAGCAAGTATTATTCACTGGCCCTCCCAGTAAGAAAACAAAGGAGTGTCAGATTAAGGTAATAAGTGGCAGGTCCAAAACAAACCAAAAGAACTGGTTCTTGACACAGGATGTCATGGAAATTGTTGCCCCAGGGTGTTTTTATGGGTTCAGAAAAGGGCAGGATGAACTGATAGAATAAAATCTGTTAAGGCACATTAAATAGCCTTTGTCTTCTGCTGTTCTGCAAGTGTCTGGAGGTAAAGTGCATTCAGGGAACTAGGCTGCATACTGCCTGTGGGTTTTAAACTCCTTTTCCACAAGAAATCAGTTCTTGGCTGATTTGGGGGTGAATCTTTTGATGTGAGCTGGTTTTACATTTTATAGCAGGAGTTGGGAGATTGCAGGTGAAGAGATGTAATAAGTTGCTATGACCTGAGAGGGTCTCAAATAACAGGGCTCCTGGTACAGAGCTTTTGTGCACTTTTGGAAAAAGAAGAAAAAGGGAGACTCAGGTGGCTCTGAGCTATATTTAGTGTGTCCTGATAGACTGAAAGGCTTTTTAGTTTTTGTGTTTTTAAAAGACACAGCTCTTGCATCTAGTCCTTTCAAACCCTCCAGCTATTTAATTGATACTAATAATTCCTTTTTATACATGGAGCTGTACATTCAGAGGCTAAAACACATAGCATATTCTATTCAAATAAAACCTGTAGGTATAGAAGGTAGAGATGCCTATTTAGTATGTTACCAAAGTCATTTATCTTCCTTGATTACAGCTTTGGTTCCCTATTAATTACTTTATGGGTTATCTATGATTCTGACAACTGTAGGAAGAGATGTAGCAGGTATCTTTCATGTTTTTATCAGATAAAGGAGGAAAGATCTGGAACAGAGGACAGAGTAAAATCTTGTGCACTTATGGAGATGACAATTGGAGGCATAATTTGTGAATTTGTCTTGTTTCTTGCTCATCCCTCCATTCCTTCTTCTGAAATACCATGTCATTAGCATTGACTCGAGTCAGCCATCAGCATGGAAGTTTACAGATGTTGCTTTGAGAGCAAATTGTATTGAATGTGGTGTTCCTCCTGCCCAGATCCTGCAGAAGGTGCTGCAGGGGTGCAAGGAGAGCATGCTGGGGCCCATGGCCCTGACAGCCTGCCAGTTCATGGAGGAGCCGGGCATGGCCGTGCAGATGAGGGAATCCCAGCACCCCTACAACAACAACACCAACTTCGAGGTGAGTCCAGAGGGGCTGCAGGCAAGGCATGGCTTGGACAGCAGCTGAAAGTCCCAGGGGGCTGGGAGCAGGAGCCTCACAAAGTTCCACCCTTGGAGCACCTGGGAGGTGTGTTCAGCCATGCCTGGGAAAGGCTGGTGGCAGTGCCCGAGGTCACCATGTTCGAAATGCACTTTGATGGAGCCCTAATTCAGTCATGTGAGAAGGGCATAACTTAAATGGTTTTACTGTGCATGTATTTGAAGCAGATTGTATTTGTAAATGGTTTCAAGGCCTTAAGGAGCAAATATTTCTACCCCTCTGTCCAAAGATCTGCTTCAGTTGGCCTGTTACACCCTTTGCTGTTAGATGAAAGAAAGAGTGGTGTCTTTTTTTGTGAATTTCTCATTTTAGACCATCTTCCCCTGACAAAAACAGTTTCTGATTTTGTTTTCTTAATACTGGTTGAAAGCATTTTTCTGATACAGTTTGGCAAGTAATTATTGCCTCTGGGCAGGCTTGGGATTTTTAATTTCCCTGCTGTTCTGCCTCTTCTGATTTTTATTTTTAAAACCCTTAGGTTCTGGCAGTGAGATCAGTATCAGCAGCAATTACTGCTGTTGAAAAAGCAAGGCATTGCTAGCAATTAATTTTACATGTTTAATAGCTAATGAGAATATTAGGCCATGCTTTACATCTGTTAAATTAGCTCTGGGTAAAAATACCAAACAGCTTTTTACTCTTGGAGATGCTGTAATAGTTTTTATGCCTCCCTTGTTTGTGTGGGGAACGTTCAGTGGGTTCTGGGGGGTCCAGTAGTGAGGGACACCAAGCTCTTGTTGTGTTTATTCCTCAGGATAAGGTTCACATTCCTGGTGCCATCTACCTCTCCATCAAGTTTGACCCTCAGTGCAACACCGAGGAGGGCTGTGACGAGCTGCTCATGTCCAGCAGCAGCGACTTCCAGCAGGACAGGCACAGCTTCAGTGGCTCTCCAGAGAAATGGAACGACTTTGAGCTGCCAGGTGAATATGCCATGCCTCAGGGGTGTGCTGGGAGATGGCAGTGAAATGTGGATGTTCCTGAGATCTGTAGCAAAGACTCAGTCCTTTCCTCGTCCCTCTTAAAACTGGGCTTAGCTCTTGTTGTGTTGTGACCTTTTTTTTTTCTACCCCTCAGTCAAAGCATGCTCTGAGCTACTGGAAACAAATTTTGATCTTGGTTCTGTTCCAGCACAGTCCTTGCTCTGCACTGTATTCACTTACATTGTTTATGCCTTGTCTTAGTTTCCACAGGAAGCACATTTTTTTAATTAAAAAAAAAAACAAAACAGAAAGATAGGCTTATCTCTCTGGGTGCTCTGCTGCTGCCCTGAGCAGTCAGCGCCAACACCTTGGCTCCAGCTGGTGCCACAGAGCACAGCTGAGGCCACCCTGAGCCCTGACAGCTTCACTCTGTGTCCTCTGGGCACATTTCTGACTGCAGCAAATGCCAGGGAGCTCAAGGACTGCACAGTCCCCTGGGTCTCATCTCAACCTGTTTTAACCCCCTGAGTGCTTGGGTGTTGCAGGAAACTTGACTTCAAGTACTGTCAGCACCTCTAAATAGATTGAGGAGCTTCCTTAGCAAACTTGGGGTTACAGGGTGCTAGTTAGAAGCAAATACTCTGCAGAAATACTTTGGGTTTTTATGAACTTCTTCTGGCCTCCTTTTCCTCCCCAGTAGTTGCAGAGGTTTGCCAAGGAGCTGAACTTTGAGGCCCATTGTTGTGGCTGTGAAACTTGAGTTTCACCTTGTGAAAGTTCATTTCCAGCCAAGGCTTGTCTGCATTGAGGCTCTTGATTTCACTCAGCAGGTTTCAGGTGCCACCAGGCATTTGGAGGCTCCTGGGTTTTCATTTGATGGCAGGGCTTCCTCCAGACTCTGAGGAGTAGGGGAGAGTATTGGCTCCATTTCACAATGGAAAAAGGGAACAGGTTTTTAGGTTTTTGTTTGTTTTTTAAATGCTAAAAAATGTTTTAAAAAGTTTTCTTCCAAACTTCCAGGATTTATCTCCGTGAAGCTGTAAATGCTCCAGTGATAAAAACCTCTTGAATGTTCCACTGCCTGCTTATAAAATGGTCAAACATTCTGATAGTCCTTCCACTTTCAAGTGATCAGGTTTAACAATTTTCTTGCCTAGATAAAAGTTTATTTTTCTGATATATGAAAGCAGCAACTTTACTTTTGAATTCTTTAAACCTTGTTTCCAATGATTCAAATTGGCTGCCTATAGAGAGGCTCTTTTTTCTTAAATCATAAACTGATCCATGACACAATTGGAAAAGTGAAGTTACAAGTGTGCAGTATAGAATTTAACTCCCTCCTTGGAGTTGTTAAAAATGTGAAAGGTGTTATCCTTCCTTGGAATTACCTTCAGACAGAGGAAAACTTTCTGTGTTTTCAGCCTCCTCCTTGTCCTGCTGTTCTGTGCATTTCTTTATTACCCAGAAATAAGAGATTCCCTCCCTTAAATGACAATACCCAGGATTAATTCACTACAGACTTCATTTTAATTGTACTTGAGATACCAAAATTAACTCACAAGGTAGTAATGAGGGTTTTCTGCCTTCCCTGCCACCCAGGAGACACGCTCTACTACCGATTTACTTCCGACATGAGCAACACTGAGTGGGGTTACAAGTTCACAGTGACAGTAGGACATCTGGGAAGGTTTCAGACAGGTAAGTGCTGCTCAGAATGTATTAGAAAGGGCCTTTTTTAGTCATTCTGCTGAGCTTTGAAGCACTTGTGGTTATCTCTTTTTCTTGGCTTACAATTTGCATTCAGTGGTCTGGAAATAACGTGATTTGTTTTGCTCAAGTGGAAACTCGACTGATGTCCTGGCTGTGACTTCTTATTAGAAATACAAAAGCTTCACAGAGACTTGGAGATTACAATTATAATAATGTCATTTGCATTCAAAAATCTCATTATATGACAGTAATTACACACAGGATTTAGTAAACACTCCAAGATGCCATAATTGAAAACAGAAATTATTGTAATTGTGTTTTTAAAAAGTAACTATCCATTAAAACAGGTTGGTTCTGGATCTGATTTCTAGACACAGCATGAAAGGTTTTCTTAGTTTATTTTAGAGTTGAAGTATTTTTAGTTAAATTGAGGCTGGGGGATAATTTGCCATCAGCACAACCCTCCTGCGTGTCACACAGTAGTGAGGGCCTGTGTTTTGTTTGCCTTATTTGGGCTAAACGTTAATTTTGGATATGATTCTTTCTAGTATTTATCTAAGTTTTGTCTCAGAAAAGAGTTGCAGTATCAAGATGTAATATAGAATTATCTCAGGTTTTTGTTTGGTATTTTAATTCACTAATTCTTCCTTGCCAGAGCAATACTCATGTTATACATGTGCTCTCTGTACTTACACAGTACATGGAGAAAACTGACCATATGAACTGAATGATTCCCTACAGAAGTAACAGCTGCTCAAATTGATTTTTCCCCCCCCCCAGGGTTTGAAATCCTGAAGCAGATGCTGTCTGAGGAGAGGGTGGTCCCTCACATCCCCCTGACCAGGATCTGGGAGTGGCAGGTGGGGGTGGCGTGTCGCCAGACGGGGCACCAGCGCCTCAAGGCCATCCACCTGCTGCTGAAGATAGTGCAGTGCAGCACCCAGGGGTGAGTGCCTGCCCTGGCTGTGCTCCTCAAAAAAGGCCCAAGACATTCAAAAAGGAAAGAAAAAAATCACCCCCAAACAGGACAAAATTAATTTTCTAGAAATTTATTTTCTTTATGTCAGTCATACTGCACAAGTGAAGTGATGGTGGGGATCTAATTCTCTATAAAGTAAATAACTTTTAAATTATTGTTTTGAGTTGTACCACTAAGCTTGTAAAGATTTTTAGAAGGGATATGTGTCCTAAAAATGTATGTCTGACATGGGTATCTCCAGATGCAAAAGCATTTAGCAAAGTGATGTATATGGTTATTTTGGTTTATAGTCCTCATTTCAGGAGGACACTCAGCTTTAAAAAAGTCATTTGGATATATTCATGGGTATGAGGTTTTCTGTACCTCACTGATTGAAATTCTTTGTGCTGAAACACCTGACTGAATCCAGATTTTAAAATACATCCTGTTCCCTTTTTTGTACAGCATGGTTTTGTTCTCTTAGTACTGATTTGGTTTTGGTTTCCCCCATCTCCCCATTCCCACAGACAGGCATGGTTTACTAACTACTTCATCACAATTTCATTTAAATTACTTTTTCTCAGGGACTGTGACTTCACCTTGTTGAAGCCCCTTTGGCAGCTTTTCACCCACATGGAAAACAACCTGTGTCACGACGTGGCCAAGCCTGGAATTCTCCTTCCTCTCCACCGTGCACTGGCAGAACTCTTCTTTGTGACAGAGAACAGAGTCACTGTAAGCACTTCCTGCATTTGTATCCCTCCTTTCCTCAGGGCTGGATTAACTGCAATGATATGCAGTTTAGTGTTGCACTAAATGTAGTTTTCCTTTTTCTTTGTAAAGTCCATCAGAGCTTCAGAAACATTAACAACTTTCTCTAGTGGAGTCTGACAGAAGATTCTGACAACAGCCTGTTCTGTTGTCTCATCCATCATGGGACCTTAAGTTACAGTCATGACTCTTCCTTGTGCAATTAAGGCTGTAAAGCCACTGAGAGGAATGCTGGCTTAATAATTAATTGAAAGATATTTGCATGTGGTTTTCCTTGAGTTGATTTTGAGCATTACCTATGAACAGTGTGTAATGAGCTGATTTCTGTGGTCACCAACTGTGCCCCAGGCCAGGGGAGCCTTGTGTGCCTTTCTGATACCTTTTAGTTCTTGGGGACTGCTGTAATGAGCAGCATTTTAATATCAATTAGTAGGATGATGTCTGGTAGATACATTGGTGTTCATTGAGTGCTTTCTGGCTGCAGGAGCTTGGATCTCTGCAGGAGTATTTGCTTGCCTTAAATACTGAAGATCATCTTCATCGCTGCACAGCACAGGTAGGAGGTGTGGGTTGTGGTGTCCTTCTGGCAGCCAGTGAATGATTTCTGATTGCCCAGTGGAGTTTGTAAAATAGATATTAAGGTACTCAGGATTTCCAGTACCTTGACAGGCCTCTGAAATTTGTGAGTGAACTGTGCACAAATGCTGTTCTGGGATATTGGGAACAAATTCCTCCCTGTGAGGGTGGGCAGGCCCTGGCACAGGTTGCCCAGAGAAGCTGTGGCTGCCCCATCCCTGGAAGTGTCCAAGCCCAGGCTGGATGACGCTTGGAGCAACCTGGGGCAGTGGAAGGTGTCCCTGCCCATGGCAGGGAGTGGGACTGGATTATTATTAAGGTCCCTTCCAGCCCAACCCATTCTGAGATTCTGTGGTTCTATTTCTGTTCCATTTCATACAAGGATTTCTTTGCAGTTTTGCATTGAGGAGAATCTTTCATGTGACTTTGTTTTTCCTTCTCTCTTCCAGGCCCTGAAAAACATTGCTGCTATCAGCCTTGCCATTAACTACCCAAACAAATCAACCAGTTTCTGGAATGTTTAATACTGGCTCAGGCCGGAGTGCATGGGATATACAGTAGTTTGTCCACAGGACTTTGGAACAAACATCTCAACTCTGTTCAGGACAAGTTCCTTCAGCTTCAGTGTATGAGCACTGTGCAGCCTCCCTGCCTTCCACCCTGATGTACAACCTGTCCCAGTAACACGCACTTGGATGACAAAGCACATCTTGAAGCAGCTCACGCGTCGCCTACAGTTATGTATGCACATATTGTAGCATGTTAGATAAACAGAACAATACTGGGGTTATTCAGAGGAGCTAAAGGAATGAAGGGAGTGCTGGGGCAGCTGCCCAGATCTGCCTGTCCAGTCAGAGAAGGCTTTTCCTTTTTTCACATCAGGGATGAAGACTGTAAATAAACCCTTCACACAACCTGTCACTGCTCTGTCATAGTCACCTTTTCTTCTGTTGGACTTTTTGCTTTCTGGATGAAGACATGAGGCTGCAAGGATGACACAGAAGTGGCCAGAGTTCCTTTTCAGGCAAACCACTCAACTCACTTACCAGCAGTAACTGGCCCAGGGAGTCAGTTGTCTGGGAACAGTGTCCACTGACTATAATTCTACCCACTAGATGGAACTGAAGGACTGTGACCTGAGGTGACACTGAATCTGTTGCTGCCTTACAACTCTCAATCATTAATTATGGATTTTTTAACAGACAAGAAACACTGATCATTTTTTTTTCTTCTGATAGTTCTAAAGAAAGAGGAGTAGAGTACCAATAATGAATATTCATGATCAATCACATTTTGAAAATTATGCAGAAGTCCCAAGTGGATGTGGATGATGCTGTTGAATAGTATAAAACTGTCTGGAACACAGGTATGCTGAAAAAAATGTGCCTAATATAAAAAAAAAACTAAAAAAGTTGTCCTGCCTGAATCACTTATGATGTGTTTAAAACAAACCATAATTGTTCCTAATGATACATCTGACTTGCTTTCATTAAACATGTAAAACCGAGAGTTTTATAATTTCTTTTCTTACAGGTTTACTACTTTGCAATTTTTATCAGTTGTTTAAAATATATCAGACCTTTAGATTTATTCCAATTCAGTTCAACATGTAAAAAGAAAGTTACAGATGTGGGTAAAATATGCAAATGAAGAGAAATATATTGTAAAAATTCTATAAAAACAAAAAAGTACAACACAGTGTCTGTTTTTTGTTTGCTTCTCTCCTCTCCTCTGTGAATGTTTAATGCTGGAGTTTGCAGTGAGATCCAGGGGGTTTCCTGTGAATCCTCATTTTCCAGGCCTGTGAGCAAACCTGCCTGTGCTCCTGTGGTTGGTAAATACCTGATCCTGAGCTGTGCAGGAGCCAGACTTGTGTGGAGTCATCTCTTAAATTCCAGCCCTGCTGTTTACATTCCAGTGGCCTTCCCTAAAAAAATTCACCTTCCCTCTGGATCTCCATTGGTTTCAGTGCTTGTGTGTCTTTCCTTTCAGACCTGAAATGCACATCTGGGGGCCCAAAGGTTTCATGTAAAGCTGAGATTTGTCTTAGCAGGTGTTGGTTCTAATTAGTGGGGGTTTGTGCCTCCTGGTCCAGTGGGTTTAATTGAAATGTTCTTTACCTTGGGTTTGGCTCGAGGCTGTTGAGGGAAGCCTGAGAGAGGAAGTCAACATGTTTCTGTATTTGCCTAAAGCTGCAGGTTGTTTCCTTGGAGAATGGTCTAATGAGATCATTTTATTAAACACAAATAAATAACATGATTGTGGAGTTGTGGGAGAGTGAGGACCCTTCCCTGAGACAACGAGGTTTGAGGTTTGCTGATAAACCTCAAACAAATTCAGTTCAATTGCTGTGAAATGTAGTGTGGTGCCAGGCATGGGAATGTAACAGAGGGCACAACTCTAACATTATGGGTCTATTTTTCAGGCTGTTTTTCTTTCAAGAGGTCAGAATTAGGCTGCAAGACAGGTTAGAGGTGGGTGACTTTAAAATCTACTTTTAGGAGAAGGTTTAGAACAGAGCTGGCCCAGTCCCTGAGTTTTTACAGCCCAGCTCAGATTTAATGTTTCCAGTAGGTCTTGTACCTTTTATACCACCTTAAATTTGGAATGACCATCCTCAAATCCAGGAATTACCCTGCTGTGACATCTGGGCACGCTGGAGCAGAACAAAACCCAATAATCCAATTCAGTCCTTTCCCTTCTAAATAATGAACCCCCCAGAAGGGGGTTGGGTTGGGTTGGGTTGGGTTGGGTGTCTGCTGGGGAGTAAAACCATCTCTTTGCAGGGGCCACAGACCAGCCACAACCATGGGAGCCTCTAAAAGCACGACCTGACCTTTAGGGAAAGCTCCAGAATGTTGGAAAACATGTCAGTATGTGTGAAGAGGATGGTTTTCAGTTTGTGGGAGGTCAGGCTGGGTAAGAACTGGAACAAAGAATGTGTGTGTGGGTAAAATGGCCTGGAAAAACAGGAACTGTGCTGGGATTTGTAGGGGGAACCCAAAATCTGGCCCATCTCACCTCTGAATTTAAAGCAAAGGAGTCAATGCTGATTCAAATGAATACAAGAAATCCACTGTGAATAAGGAAGGAATTAAGTAAGAGATGAAGGAAGTAAGATTAAAGCTCATTCTTTCCATGATGGTCAGGTCTAATTTAATCAGGCCTATTCTGCAGTTAAATATTTCCTGGTTTGTACCTAAGAAAGCACAAATAAAACTGGTACCCAGCTCCAGGTTACAATGCTGTGCTGGGGCTCACACATGGATATGAAGGATCCAACACTTAAAAAACTCCCCAAAACCTTATTTCCTCCAACTGGAAACATGAACAGGCATTCCTGATAAATAGATGGAAATCTCAGGTGGTTTTGTAGGAGCCCTTAGCATTTAGAGATTCATTCTTTTTATTTCAAGGACTGGCAATGTTTGGATTTGGGAGCTTGGGAAAAGAAGGGGAGAAGGGAAAACTAGACTGTCTTGGAGACAGAGTCCGCCCCAGTGCTGGGCAGTTGGGTGGGAGTTTCTCCTACTAAAGATTTTCTGACAACTGCAGTGATATTTTTTAAGCTGGTTTCTTCCTTCCACACCCCACTTTACTGTCTGACTTTCCATAATCTTACTGCATAAATCTCACTGCATTTGGGGATTTTTTTCCTTAACATGTGCAGTGCAAACAACAAATATTTAAACTTGCATTGCGTGGAAAAAAATCAGGTTTATGAAAACTGAAGAAATGTGAATTAAAGTGCCTGCAAATATTTGTCAGCTGTACCTTCTCTCTCAGGCTCGTTTCCAAAACACTTTGTTGGCATCTCCTCACAGCTGGATCATCACATGGACTTGCTCCAAGCCATCTCCACACCTGCCCATGGAAGCTGTGGCTGCTCCATCCCTGGAGTGTTCATGGCCAGGCTGGATGGGGCTTGGAGCAGCCTGGGCTGGTGGAAGAGCTCCAGAGGTCCCTTCCAACCCCAACTATTCTGTGATTCTGTGAATGTCCTCAGGAAGGACTTTATGAGGAAGAAATTGTTCCCTGTGAGGGTGGGCAGACCCTGGCACAGGTTGCCCAGAGAAGCTGTGGCTGCCCCATCCCTGGGAGTGTCCAA
>JAOXXN010000294.1:232190-248558 GCA_026770055.1 Myrmophylax atrothorax
TGCCTTTGGGCTCGGGGGAACCCTGTGGGGCTCAGCACAGGGGCCACCAAACCCCCCTGTGTTTGTGCCCCAGGGGGGGTGGGTTTTACCCCTGTGGAAAGGGGAGGGATGGCCAAACTCCTGGAAGGCAACAGGTATTGGAAATCTGGAGGAGCAGAACTTCTGCTTGGTCATAAGGTTGGTCTTTCCCTTTAGTGTGGGAAAAGAAAGAGAGAGGGGCCCAAGGGGTGGTGGGAGCTCCATCATGGGAGGAACTCCACACTTGAGGGATGGAGCTCATGTGGGAGGTCAGCTCTGCTCTGAGACCTCCAGGGTCCACACTGACCACACTCCTGTGCTGACTGTGTTGGGACAGCAGGATGTGACACGTCTCTCCTGGTTTGGGAAGCTGAGGGACAAGACCTGAGCTCTTGGGGAATACCAGAAATAAGCCAATTTCGGCTTTGCCCGTGGCAAACAAACTTCTGCTCTAATTTCCTGGACAATTTGGGTTTCTTGGGAGAAGCTCAGAGCAGCAGGTGGTGGGTGGAGAGGTCCAGGTGGGCAGGACCACCCCACCTCAGCCAGGCTAGTCCTGCAGGATGCCCAGGGGGTGCCCCTGAGGGGGGCACATCCAGTGGGTGGGCAAAGGGAACTCATCCTGTTCCAAAACTCCCTCTGTGATCATGATGAGTCTCCCTGATCCTTCTTGGAGCAGGATTTTTTGAGATAGTCCCTGGAAAAAAGCTGTCCCTGAGCCCTGTACCTGCTCCCACCCCCTCAGGCTGATGCAGAGCTCGCCAAGAGATCCAAATGTTTGCTGTTCTTGGCATCCGCTGCCCCAAATTTATCATCAGAGGACAAAACAACCCTGCGAGGAGATGTGCCAGGATGGAGGGATGTGGAGGAAAAGGAGCCCTGCCCACCATGCCCAGCCTTCAGCACCAGCTGCAGGGTTGGCACACGGTGTTTGGAGACACGCTGAGCTCAGTTTTAAATGAAACCACCTCCAAGGCTGTTTAAATCTGTGCTGAGGGGGGAATTCAGCACCTCTGGGGGCACAGTTGGCCCTGAAGTCTTGGGCAACGCTGGTGCCATCACCACAAATACTCCCAGTTTTCTCCCTCCGAGGCACAGAATCCCTTTTTTTCCCTGTTTTATTCCATATTTAACACACCTTAAAGGCCAACAGCACCTTCAGCCTGCAGTGGCCTCTACCCCAAACACAATCCCATGGGTGGGACTTGGGGTGTATCCCATTCCCCACCCTGCATCTTTCCCTCTGTGTTTCAGGGAATTCCTAAAGGTGAAGGATTCCTCCTGTTTGGGACGTTGCAAGAGGCAGAAGGAACAATTTGGGCTGAGTTGGAGGTTTCATGCTGAGGAGGAGGGATTAGTTTGGGCATCTTTGATCAGAGAAAAAGGGCCACAAAATTCCAGAAAGATTTAAAAAAAAAAAAAACTCAAAACAGCAAAATAGACAAATTTCTGATTAAAAAAAAAATGTCAAGAAACTAAAGCAGAGGGTCCTGTTTGGTGACAGATGAAGTTGCCAAACCTGCAATAAATAGGCAGCAGAGCTGAGTGTGAATGTGGAGGTGTTTGTGCTCCCGTGGGTAATTATAGAGAAACAAACACACTTTGTCATCCTGGTGGGAGCCAGAAGCCTCCAGGGATGCAGGAACCCAGGAATCCAGGCATCCAGGGATGCAGGAATCCAGGAATCCAGGTATTTGCCTACTCCTGGGATTTATCCCCTGGATATCTCCATGGCAGGGCCCTGCTCAGAGCAGCAGAATCCATGAAAAATAAGTCAGTGCACCCCAAACAAAATTACTGGTGGATAAAAGAAGTCTTGGGAATAAATTCCCCAGGGAAATTGGGAAGGGGAGAAGGGGGTGGGCACAAGGGATTGTACTGGAAAGGGATGGGCATGAGGGGAAAGGGCAGGTTGGACTGGAAATAGGGGAAAATTCCTCTTCAGAAGATCTGACCTCCCCATTTGGAGCTCCAACCACCTCCCAGGGGTTTGTTTTTAGCAGCAGATGGGGCTGTCCTTGTTTTAGAGCAGCCAAACTTAGCTTGGCTGCCTCCACCTCATGCCTGGAATGCCACCCAGGAGGGTGGCAGGAACTGGGTGGGAATCCCTGTGCGTGGCAACCTCTGGGGGGTGGCAGGAGGATTCCTGGAGGAAGTTTGGCATGAAATGCTCGAGCCCAGGTGATAAATAATGTCCAGTTGTGGTTCCCCTTCCCCTCAAACCCTCAGGTTGGACCCCCTGACTCCATCCCCAGATCCCTGTGCTGTTCCCAGTTCTCCATCCCAAGGAACCTGAAGTATTTTTCTCTTTTCAAATCTGGAAATTCTCTGCTTTTTCCCCTCTGTTTTACCTTTCAGTGCCAACCCTGCCAAACCACCAGGGATTCACAAGATCCCTCTCAAGCTCAAGGCCTTCTGGGTGGATAAAACCCCTTCCTCCCCCCAAATGCTGGGGTTTGGATGGGATTGTTGAAGCTCTGTCTGCTCTTCCCAGACCAGTTCCTGGTGCCTCTGTTCTGGCAACACCCAGATTTTATTCCTCAATCCTCACTCAGTGGCTCCTTCCCCTGAATCTCGTGCTCGGGGACTGGTCCTACACCCTTGAGATCCTCCTTTTCCTCCTTGTTTGCCCTTCCTGCACAAGCTGTCCACTTGGAATATTAATATTCCAGACATAACTGAGCCCAACGAGCCTGTTATGCCAATTAAATCAGAATTTTGCTTGGTGTGAAGAATTCCAGCTCCTCCTGTTTGTTGTTCCTGAGGTTTGTCCACACATTAAAGCCTTGTCCACTGCTGTCCTTGTCCTCTTCTGAACCACAGATGGTGCAAATCCATCCTGGAGCCGGGATGGTTTCCTGCCTGTCCAGAGGTTTTCAGGACAAGACTTCTCTGGTGCTTCAAATCCTATTAATTTCCAGCCTGTTGTTCATGGCAAATTTATATTTATTTATTCTCGTGCCAATTTGTGCTTTGGATTAAATTGAGTTTCTCCCTCCATGGTGTTTGTTTTCCTCTTGGATTTACAGCATTTCTCTTCTGCTCAGCCCTGGTGTTCCTGCTGGACTCTCATCCCAGGGCAGAGACCCTTGGGATGGGCACCTTGGGGTGATGTTCCAGCCCTCAGGATCAGGAGCTCTTGGTGTCCCTCAGTGGTGAGGATGCTTTGGCTGCAGGAAAAGAAATTCCAGGATAATCCCAGGAGGAATCACTAATGTGAGATGTTGACTCTTTGAGCTGATCCATTGCCTGTTCCCACCAGGAACTGGTTTGCCATCAGCAGGAGCTCCTGGAGCTGGGACCAGGCTGGGTTTGGAGTGACCAGGGCACTGTTGGATCCTGGGTGATGCCAGAGAACATTCCTGGGCATGGACTGGGTGGACTGGAAAACGTTCCTGGACATGGATTGGGTGGCACTGGTGATCCTTCCCCTGTACCCAGCCATGGTGAGGCCACACCTCGAGGGTTGTGTTCAGTTCTGGGCCCCTCAGTTCAGGAAGGACATTGAGGGGCTGGAGCAGGTCCAGAGAAGAGCAACGAGGCTGGAGAAGGGACTGGAACACAAATCCCATGAGGAGAGGCTGAGGGAGCTGGGGGGGCTCAGCCTGGAGAAGAGGAGGCTCAGGGGGGACCTCAGCACTCCCCACAACCCCCTGCAGGGATGTTGTACCCAAGGGGGGGTTGGTCTCTTCTCTCAGCCAACCAGCAGCACAAGAGGGGCTGAAGCTCTGCCAGGGGAGGTTTGGGTGGGATATCAGAGAGAAATTCCTTACAGAGAGAGTGGTCCGGCCTTGGAATGTTCTGCCCAGAGAGGGGGTGGATTCTCCATCCCTGGAGGTGTTTAAGATGGCACTGGACATGGCACTCCGTGCCCTGGGCTGGTGATCACAGTGGGGTTGGATCAAGGGTTGGACTTGGTGATCTCGGAGGTCTTTTCCAACCCAGTTCCTTCTATGATTTATGGTGGGATCGCGGTGCCCACTGCCCTGGGGGGATTGCGGTGCCCACTCTCAGCTCCAGGTGGGCATTTCGGAGCTCCGTCCGGGGCAGTCCCTGAGCTCGGCTTTGCTGGTCCCGGCTCTGGCCGCGCCCCGACGGGGTGGGCTCCTCCCGGCTCCGGGAAGGGGCTGTGCCGCCGCAGCTGGTTGTTCCTGGGAACTGCCAGTCCCGGGAATTGTGCCAGGGTTGCGGCTGATGGATGAGCCCCTGTCGGAGCCTCCAAAGCCGTGGGATGAACAGAGAGAGGCTCTTCGGGGAGAGGGACTGAAAATGGGGACATTGTGAAGGGTCTCACGTGCCTCGGAATCACCAAAAGTTGGGCTGGGAGGAGAGTCCGGGAAACTGGCATTAGAGATGGGGGAAGTTAAAGCACAGCAAACTCCTGACCCTGGAAAACAGGAATGAAACGGAGCAGCTCGGGAATGGATCACAGGATTGTGAAATCATGGAATGGGTTGGGTGGGAAGGGACCCCAAAGCTCACCCAGTGCCACCCCTGCCATGGGCAGGGACACCTTCCACTATCCCAGGCTGATCCAACCTGGCCTTGGACACTCACAGGGTTGGGGCAGCCTTGGAAAAACCTGTGCCAGGGCCTGCCCACCCTCACAAGGAAGAATTTAATATCAAATCAGCATTTGCCCACCTTGCCTTTGCTTTGCCAGGCCCCCATCACCTGGGCATCCCTTTGCCCCTCCAATCCCAGCCTGAATTTGGCTGGAAAAATTCAGCCAAATTTTTTTGGTGTCTGAGCAGAGGCAGGAGCTTCCTTTTCCCAAGTTTTCCTGGTTTTCTAAACAACCAGAAGGAAGGAGTTGCCTTGGCAGAGGGGGGTCAGCTGAGGACACTGTGGGTGTCTCTGTGCAGCCCAAAAGCAGCTGGGCAAATTAATGGCCAAAAATGCAGCAAGGGCCATTAAACCTGCAGATTCCACCCTGGGCTTGGAAAATGCCTGAGCCACAGGCCAAGGATGGTGGTGACAAGGTGACACCTCCCCTGGTGTGGAGAGGAGCCCCAAAGTTACTGAGCCCTCTGGAAAACAGGGAAGTTGGGGTTTTTTTTAAAGGAAATGGGAAATGCTGCTCTTTCAGATATTCCTCTTTCTCGTGTTTCAAGAGCTGGGTTTGTCTCATCCCCCAAGAAGATGTTTCTTTCTGCAGTTATTCCCACAAATTAGGAGCATCTGATGCTCCATCAGTGGTGATAATTAAGTGTTCCCAGCTTGAATTGCAAACTTCGCTGTTCCGTGGAACTCCTTGTAGGAAAAGGGAGGCTGTGGCTCGTTAGTGACAGAAGATTAACCAGGGCATGGACTTGAGGCCTTTGCTGCTGTTTCCTCAGCTGGGACTGTGGGACAGGTTGGCAGGGGCAGGAGATGGAGGGCAGGATGGCACAGGATGGAGGGTGTGCCCAGGCAGGGGCTGGGCCTTGAGAGCACAGGAGGGACAGAGTCAAAGGTTCAAACAAAGAAAGGGGGAGCAGGATGGTTCCTTCAGGGGGGTTTTCTCACCCTACCAACACAGAGGGTTTGGGGAGTTGAAGTGCCAGGACTGAGAACAAGGGAGTGGTTGGTGCCTCTGGATTCCAGCTGAATGGTGGGGCAGAGGTGAGGAACAGACCCCCAGTACCTGGGAGGGGGAGAGGCTTTTCCTGGGTGCTGCTTCACTTGGTTTTGAGCAGCTGCTGGGAAAGAGCCACTGCTGAGCTGGTGAGAGCTCCTGCTGGCTCTGCCTTTGCCTTCCCCCTCCATCTCTGGGCACCCTGAGCTTCAGAGAGAGGAGAGGAGAGAGAGGAGGGTCACAGCTGCTTCAGGACACACTGCAGACCTTTTTCCTGGGGACTGACTTGGACTGCAAGGAGGTTTCTGGGAATTCCCACCACTCCTCAACTCCCAGCGTTTCCTTCTTTTGAACAAAGGACAAGGAGAGAGAGAGAGACTCTGCTCTTCCCCCAGGGAAAGGCTCCATCCTGCCCCATGTGAGTCATTCAGCCCCTGTCTCTGCCTCTACACCCCCCTTGTCTCTGTCACTACAACCCGCTTGTCTCTGCCTCGCTGGGAAAAGGCTGAGAATTCACCTCATGGCCCAGGTGTGACACTGCCACTGTCCATAAATATAATTGCACCAGGAGGAACCTACAGTTTTTGGGGGTTGTTTTTGGGGAGGAGTAGTTTGCTCTGGTCTGTTTATAGTTGTATCTATATTTATATATAGTAGTTAAGAACAGTTATCCTTCTTATATACATTTTCTAATTCAAGTTGGGATTTTTTTAATTTAATAAGGGGTGACGTGGTCATTGAGGAGGAATCCTCTCCTCTGGTCTTGGTAAACACTTTGGTTTCCCTCAAACTGAGACAGGCACTGTGCACAGTGACCAGGCTGTCCCTGCAGTGGTGGCATCTCATCCTTGCTGTCTCCGTGAGGTGTTTCTGCTGGAATTTCTCATCACCAACCCTTCCAGGAGGATGTTTCCCTCTTTGTGCATGTCAGGAGTGGGGCGGCAGAGCATTCCAGGAGCACCAAATTGGCTTCTTCTCCAAGAAACCAGCTCTGGGCTTCACCTTCCCCCTGGAGATGCTCATTAACAGACATGTGGAAGGAGAAAAAATCAGGCAGAATCCTCGTCTGCATCATGGACTTTTAAACAGCCTTTAACTCAATCTCCTGCTCTGAGCTGAGCATTAAATGGCTCCAAATGGAACTGGTGGGAAAACACGACCTCATTAAGTCTGAGCACCATCCATCACAGGCTGGAAGCAACCAGAGCACGTGGAGAAAGTGTTGGGAGCTCAGGAGAAAGGACCCACAGAGAGGTCCAGTCCCAGCCCAGCAAAGGCTGTCACCTCCAGAGCATCCACGTGGGATTCCTGGGACACAACAGCACTGAGGGGGTTTGGGAGAAAGCCTCAAAGCAACCAAAAAGTTGCATTTTTTTAATTCCAGAGGCAGCAAGATTAAACAGATCCTGAATTATACATGGATGGGGCTCGTTAGGAGCTCGTCAGGGAGCTTTGGGCTGGTTGCGAAAACATTGTAGGAAAGCACTGGCAGGTAAAATAAGCAGCAGAGTTGATGTTAAAGCTCCTCAGGGATGGAACTGCTCCTTGTCCTGCTTGGGACTCAAGGCTGGTGGCTCAGCTGAAACCCAGGAGATCTTTGTGGCACCACCAGGGAGGACTCAGGGGGTGAGGAGAAGCTCAGCAGATCAAACTCCTCCATCCCTCGCATCGGGTTGAGCCAGGAAAGCTCCTCAAGAAGGGGTTGAGCACAGCCCTGGGAAGGGCAGTGCCACCATGCCATGACTGACCTGCCTCAGGTGTCCCCTGGGTCCACTGCAGAACCAAAGCACATCCCCAAACACAGAGTGAGGTTTGACTTAACATGGATCCTCAAATCCCAGACTGGTTTGGGTTAAGAGGGACCCTAAAGACCGCGCTGTGGGGTTGGAACCTCAATCAAGATTCCCACTGCAGTGGGAAATGCCTGGAATGTTTTCCCACTTGAATTGCACACTGAGATTTTTCTTCACCACATCACAACATCTCAGGGTGACAGAAGAGATTTGCAGCTCCTTTGGAAAACTGGAGCTGCTTTTTCTACCATGGAATCATGGAATGGTTTAGGTGGGAAGGGACTTTCAAGACCATCCAATGCCACCCTCTGCCATGGGCAGGGACACCTCCCACCAGCCCAGGATGCTCCAAGCCCTGTCCAGCCTGGCCTTGGACACTTCCAGGGATGGGGCAGCCACAGCTTCTCTGGGCAATCTGTGCCAGGACCTGCCCACTCTCCCAGCCAGGAATTCCTTCCCAGCATCCCATCTAACCCTGCCATTCCCTGCCATTCCCAAACACAGCCAAGAGCCTCCAGCCTGCTCAGAGCACAGCCCAAGCTTCTCCAAGACTGTTGCATTTTCCAGACAGCGTTTTTTGGACCCAAATGGTGCACTCCCCAGAAAACAGCCCTTGCTGTTTGATGGATGCTGGAAAGTGCCACGTACGTTTATTGTGCTGTATAAATAAAATATAATAATGCTGAGCCTCAAGGACTCCCATGGAGTCATTCAGGAGAGAGGCAGAGGGCCAGTGAATGAATTTGGATGAGATTCAGAAAAGGCAAAGAGATTTATTTATTGTTTAAACAGGAAAAAATAAAATAAAAAGAGCAAGAAAGGACCTCTCGTGCCACAGAAATGGGTCCTGAGCTCAGGTGGAGCAGCAAAGCAGGTTCTGTGGGTGAGGAATGGGATGAGGGATGACCTTGTCCCACCTGGCCACCAGCAGAGGGACAGGGACACACACAGCCAGGAGGGACCTTTTGCCACCTGGGCACCAGCAGAGGGAGAGGACAGAACCCCTGGGTGAGAATTCCACACCTGGAGATGGGAGGGGACGACCCAAGGGAAGGGATGGCAGCACCAACCCGGGCAGGGGGTCACACCTGTATGGCAAGAGGCTCCCATTGGCCCCATCAGGGCAGGGGAAGCTGTGCCAGTGATGCTGCTCAGGACCAGGATCTCAGCAGGGCACAGCAGTTGTTGGGTGCCTGTGATGCCTCCCGAGTGTGCCACCAGCTCTCTGTGCCAGGGATTGGCCTTTTCCCATGATTTTGGTGCTGAGACCTTGTCATAACCAAGCCTTTCAGTGCCCTCTGCCCACAGGGTGCCCCTGGGCAGGAGGAAGGGGCAAACCTGGCCCTGGCACATGGGGCAGGTTGATGTCAAACTCCCCTCCTGTTTGCACCTTTTCCTGGAGCGGACCCAAGGCTGCTGCAAACACAAAGGGATTCATCACTCTCGGCTGTCTGCAGACAGCAAACCCAGAGCAATGTTTGACAGGAAGGAATAATCACCTTCCAGCTTTGCTTTATCCACATTTCCCATTCACAGTGGAGAGAAACCACATTCCCAGGGGCTCTGGCAAGGAGCCCATCAGAGGGGCATCCAGGCTGGCAGCTCCTCACCCCAGGACAGCTGCAGTGCCACCTCTCCCCTCCCCCTGGGTCTCCCCTTTTTCTGGACCTCCCTCACCCCTTTTCTCCTCTCCAGGCTCTGCCCTGGGCTACCAATGGCCCCATCCACGATGCCCGAGGTTGCTCCCCAAAGCCTGGCACCGGGAATCCTGCCCAGCCCCAGGGGAGCTCCGTGCCAATTTATTTCGCTCATCCTCCACCTCTTTAATTAAATTAGCTCGAGCACAAAGGGTTGCCTGACCCTTATTGGGTTAAACGAGCCTGTCTCCATGGCAACCTGCTCCTCAGAAGGGCTCTATCTCCTGTCTCTCCTCCAAACCCTTCCGCATTCCTCAGCTCTGCTCCCTCCTTCCACGGGGGGTTTCAGGGCACCAAGTTGGGTCTGGGCAGGGCTGCAGGGGCTGTGCCAGGCTCTGGAGAGGGTGGGCAGCTCTTCTCCAGCTGGTGGCCAATCCCACAGCCGTGTCAGGCTCTGCTCACCCTCCCTGTGGTTTCTGTTCCCATAAATTTTCAGCATGGAGCAGAACTCAAGGAGTGTTTCCCTGTGGGATTCTTCCTGGAGGAAAAGGAGAACCAAGAAGCCCTTTAGAAGTTTGCCCAGGAGCGGCTCAGCTTCTTCCAGGGGTCCTAAACAAGCAGCAGGATCTGCCTCTGGATGCACGGGATGTGGGGTTGCATTTGAGGAGCTGCCTCAGAACAAGCCAAGGTCAATAAAACAGTGAAATAACAGCAATAAAATCAGAAAGGGCCACCAAGAAAAGCGCCTGGAGATGGTGGGATGGGACAGGAGACCTGAGTGTTGGAGTGCTTGGGGTGGAGAAATGGGCAGTGAAAGGAGTTGAGAACTGGATGAAGGGCACATCTCAGGGGGGTGTGGGCAGTGGGACAGGCTGGCTGGTGACAGTGGTGTCGCCGAGGTTCAACACCTCATCCCAGTATGAACTTGTCCACCAATGACTGGGATGGGGGGGTTGATGACTCCTCACACAAAGCTGGGAGGAGTGGCCATGACCCCACAGGGTTGTGTGCCCAGGGCAGGCTGAGGGAGCTGGGGGTGTTCAGAGGGCACCTCCCCATGGCTGGCAGTGCCTGCAGGGAGGGGACACAGCAGGGACATTGAGAGGGACCTCCCCATGGCTGGCAGTGCCTGCAGAAAGAGGGCACAGCAGGACCAGGCTCTGCTCGGGGGGCACAGCCATGGCACGAGAGGAACGGGCAGGAACTGATGCCCAGCAAGTCCCACCTGGACAGGAGACAGAACTTCTTTGCTGTGCAGTGACCCAGCACTGACCAGAGCCCAGGGAGGGTGTGGAGTCTCCTCCCTGGGGATATTCCAGACCCATCTGGGCACAATCCTGTGCTCTGGGATGGCCCTGCTGGGGCACAGGGAGGTGGCACCAGGCGACCCACTGTGGTCCTTTCCAGCCTGACCCTTCCTGTGATTCCATTCAGTCTGTCAGCACCCGAACACCTGGAAACGCAGCCACGAACTCGCTGCTTTGGGGCCGAACACGCCAAACTCGGCGCTGGGGAAACAAACGCCTTTAGAATTTAACGGCGCGCCAAAACACTCCCGCGAAACGCGGGGAGGCCACGCCCCCTCCGGCCACGCCCTTTGTGGCCACGCCCACCCCGGCCACGCCCTCCCTGTCCCTCCGAGCCACCCGTAGCGGCCGCGCGTCATCGGGGGCGGCACCGGAGGTGGCACCGGCGGGCACGGTGAGTGCGGGGGCACCGGGACCCCTCCGGGAGCTTCCCGGTGGTTTCCCGGGATGGGGTAACGGGAAGCACGTGGAGGGCACCGGGACCCCCTCCGGGACCCCTCCGGGCACAGCCGGGCTCTCCCGCTCCGTTCCGGACGGTCCCGGTGGTTTCCCGGGATGGGGTAACCGGAAGCACGTGGAGGGACACCGGGGACACCGGGACCCCTCCGGGACCTCCGCCAGGCACGGCCGGGCGCTTCCCGGTGGTTTCCTGGGATGGGGTAACGGGAAGCACGTGGAGGGCACCGGGACCCCCGCTGGGACGTTTAGAAAGTTTTAAAAATTAGACAGAAAGTTTTAAAAAATGGATGTAAATTTTAAAAAGTGGATGGAAAGGGTTTGGTTTTTTCTTTTTTTAAATGGGCAGAAAGTTAAAAAATGTACAGGAAGTTTAGAAATAAAAGACAAAGTTTAAGAAAATGGATGGAAAGTTTTTTTGAAAAAAATAACAGAAAGTTAAAAAAATGGAGTTTTCTCAAAAAAATTACAGTAAGTTAAAAAAATGGATGGAAAGTTTTCTCCTTGGGAAGTGCTGTGAAGAAGGGCTCAAATTCCAGCAGAGGTGACAGATTTAACCTCTTTATTTCCCTTTTGGCCTTTATTTTTGTATCATAATTGCCCAAGTGGTTTGTTATTGCTGCTCTGCATTATTTGGGTGCCTTGACATGAAGCTCTTCCAACAGGAAGGATCCTCTCCCAGCATAAAATACATCAAGCACAATAAAACCTCTAAAATATCCACTTCTGTCCCTGCAGGAAATGCTGAGAACTCTGAAAGGTCTCTCCTGCCTCTCCCTGAAGGTGAGTCCTGTAGGAGCCTCCTGCTGTTTCCAGCATTTCACCTGTCCTGGAATGACAATTTCCAGCTGTAAAAAGTCACATTCTTCTTCTTTTGTCCCCTAAAATGCCTGGGAGTGTTTTGCAAACGCCCCTTGAGCTCTGGCAGCCTGGGCAGTGCCCACCACCCTCTGGGGGAAGACCCTTTCATTTTTTGTTCAATTTTTGAGCCCCAAAAAGGCTCAGTGCTGTTCAGGGTGTGTTAACTCAGCTCTGGCACAGGAACAGCAGGAATTGGTCCTGGTGCATCCGGAGCAGCTTCCTGGTGGGAAGGAGATGCAGGAGCTGCAGTGCTTGGGTTGGTGTTGCCTTTTCCCGGGTCTGTTCCTGCTCTGCTGGCCATGGCAGGGCAGAGCCAGCCCTTTCCAGAGCCTGGATCCAGGGAACATGCAGGAACAGCTCCACCTCATGGCTCTGGATTGATCTCCAGGCACCACCACGTGATGCTTCGCTGCCATTTCAGGCATCCCCATCAGGAGCCTCCTCTGTGTCCTCTGCTCCCAAACCCTCTGAGCTCCAGGAGGAGCAGAATTCAGGGATGATGGGAGGGTGGAGAGCAGAAACAGTGTGGGCACCTCCCAGCAGTGGAGCCTTAACTCAGGATCTTAAGGAATGCTGCAGGGGGGAACTCAGTGCAGGGCTTGGCCCACCGAGGGGGGCTCAGGTGGGGCTGGTTTGGGTGCAGGATCTAACTGGGAAGTCTGTTCTGTTTCCATAATATTTCCATGCTGATGCTGAACTCTGTAATTGCCTCCACAATTCAGTTCTGGGGGGCACATGCCAGGCCACGAGTGCCCCAAACAACCCCCCTGGATGGTTTTTCCCACTAATCCTTGGCTGCTGAGAGGTTTGTTGTGTTCCTCCCTTAGCTGGACCACGGGCATGGGCTGCCCACAGCAGGCAGGGCCTGCCTGAGCTCCGTTGCCAGCCGGGATGTGCCAAGCCCGGAGCAGCCCCGAGAGGTTTTCCACACCAGCGAGAGCGACCCGGTGAGTGGGTGCCACCCCTGCCCTGGCACACAGCCAGCCCTGGGTGCCACCCCTGCCCTGGCACACAGCCAGCCCTGGGTGCCACCAGGCTGCCCCTGGCCAGGGATGCTCCCTGGGATCGTGGTGTTGTGGGGAAGGGGGTGCACAGCCCTCCAGGAGGGATCCAGTGCCAAGGGATGGGGCTGCTCTGCCTGGAAGCTCCTGGGAACAAGGATTGATTCCTTCTCCAGAGCTGCACAGATGGAGCTCAGATGTGTTTGCAGGAGCTCTTTGTGGCTCAGCTTGTCACCAGACACCATAATTTCCACTCCAGGGTTATCATTCCCTGGACCAAGGGGATAAATCCCACCCCCCAGTTGACCTCAGCTCTGCAGCATCACAATTCCAGCCCCACATTCTCTGTCTGGAGCACAGAATGAAGTGGAATAAATGGCTGGAAGGAGCCTTTGAGGTGCTTTGCTGCTGCCTCTGTAATTGGAGTCTCCTGGTGCCGATTCCTCCGAGGTCTCTATGGAAACAGCAGCAGGGAGAGGATCTGCTGCACGTGACCCTGTGCCTGTGGATTGCACAGGAGAGTCCAGATGGCAGAGGGATTGTCCCCTCTGTCCTGTGCCTGCCTTTGATGTTGCCAGGCAACTGGCTCTGGCATTCTGGCTGGCTGTGCCCGAGGTTGGGTGGCTTTGGGGGCAGCCCCCGTGTCCTGTTGGGGGGCTCAGGGGTCACTCCAGCAGCTCAGGGACAGCCCAGCAAGGCCCAGGAAAAAGGGATTCAGAAGGCCAAATGAACACAAAATTTTTCCTAAGATGGAGCTTTTCTGTGCCTTTCCATCAGCAAAGCTCCAAGTGACTGAATGGGAGGAGAAAGGCACTGACCCACTTTGCAGGTGGAGGAGAGGGAGGGAATTTGCCTGGAGTGATGCAGCAACTCGGGGAGGAAACTGGGAACGAAAGTGGGCTCTGGAGTCCTGCCCTTCTGGCTGAGCCCACAGGTGGCACTGCCAGGAAAACCCAGTTCTGTGCCCAACACACACAGGGGAACTCCAGGGATTCCAGAGCTGGAAATGAGCTCTGCTTGGGCAAAGCTGAATTCTCCCTTCCAGATCTCCTCTCCTTACAGCAGGACACCAACTGAAAAGAAGGATTTCCATTTTTCCTTCCTGCTGCAAGGATTTCCTGACCAGTAAACACCAGTTTGGCAGGTCCAGCAGCTTAGTGGTTTGCTCCCACACAAAAGAAAGAAAAGGAATTTGTTGTATTTGTTGTTATGTATAAAAGACTGACATGCACAAGAATAAAGAAGAGGTTTTTTTTGACTTTAAGACCATGGAAATGTGCAGAAAAGCAGAGAGCAGGACAGCATAAAAACTGCTAGAAGTCACTCAGGAAGGGCTGCAGAATATATATATGTGTGTGTATTTACATATTTACTTAGATATTTATATGTATCTCCTGTATATACTGTCCTAATTACACAAGACAGAAAATCTGATGAGTAGAACAAGAGGAAATAAATAAATGTGCCCCTTTCCCTCCCCAAGCCCTCTGTGCCCAGGAGGGGGGTGTGACAGTCCCCTTTTCCCTCCCCATGCCCTCTGTGCCCAGGAGGGGGGTGTGACAGTCCCCTTTCCCCTCCCCATGCCCTCTGTGCCCAGGAGGGGGGTGTGATGTGCCCTTTTCCCCCCAGGCCCAGCACTCGGAGCAGCACGAGGGGCGTCACTACAACATTGCCCTGCAGGAGCTGAGGGTGCTGTTCCCCCATGGGCTGCCCTATCGATTCCAGCAGCAGGTACTGCACCCTGGAGCAGGTTTGGAGCAGGTTTGGAATGAAGCTGTGGCTTCCCCAGCCCTGGGAATGTTCAAAGCCAGCTGGGATGGGGCTGGGAGCAACCTGGGATAGAGAGTGGGAGGTGTCCCTTTCCAGGGCAGGAAGTTGGAATGAGATGATCTTTGGGGTCCTTTCCAAACCATTCCACGAGTCTGTGTGGGAAGAAGCAGATCCACTGGTGGCTGTGATGTTTTCCTGTTGGAATAAGAGGGAGTGACCTGCTGCAAAGTGCAGCCATTCCTGGTCTGACTGTTATTCCAGGGATGACTCAGCCCAACCAGAACAGAGGCTGAAGAGTTTGAGGATTCCACCTCATTCCAGTGTTTTTCATCCCTGACTTCCCAGCACATGATGAATGACAGAAGCATTTCCCATGGTTCTATTTCTGGCAGAAACAGGTTGTCTCATGGAATAGGTTTCCATGGGCAACAAAAAGCCTCTCCTGGCATGATTTCTGTGGTGAGACAGATGGAGCCGTGCTGGGCTCTGAGCAGCTGCCCCACTTAGGAGCAGATTCCTCACTGTGGCCATCCAGGCCTTTGGCTCCATGGGCAGGCTGGTTGGCAGCACCTCAGGCTGTGCCAACATGAGGGAGCAGCTCATCCTGAAACCTTTGCCAGGCACAGAAGGGACAACAACGTCCTTGGGGAGGCAGTGTGGCATCACCCAGGGGAACCAACCTGCCAACCGTCAGTGAGGGCAGAGCTGGGGGGGTTTGGAGCCTCCAGGCAGGGCTGGTGCCAGGCTGGCAGCAGCTGTGCCAGCTGCTCACCCCCTGCCCCTTGCTCAGGTCCAGACCTTCAACGAGGCGCGTGTCATGGTGCGCAAACCGGCGCTCGAGCTCTTCGGGTACCTGAGGAGCTCCAACCTGGCACACCCTGCTGTCAGGTATGTCATCTGTATCCTTTGCCACCCACCTGGGGGCACAGTGCCAGGGGAAGCCAGCTGAGGGTGAGTTCTGAGCTGGCTGAGTGGCCAGGAGGGGGTTGTGCCATGTTGTCTGTGGGCAGTGCGGTGGCTCCGAGCACGTCAGGACGTTTGGAGCTTGGGCACCTCAAATCCAACCCGGTTTGGGTCATGGCACAGCCCCACAAAGGGCTGGCAGCATTCCTGAGGGCAGGGGCTCCTCAGCTCTGCTCAGCAGGGTGGGATACAGGGAGAGGGACCTCTCTAGGTTGGGTTTGCCAGCCTTGATTTCACAACCTCTGAACTCCCTTGATGCTTTTCTGGGGAAATTACACCAAAGCATGAGCTGAAGTGGCTTCTCAGAGCCTTTCCTTGACAGTCCACGTGGAGATGGTGAGAGAGGGACAGGGAAGACCATGACCCTGTGCCATGTGATTCACTACTGCTCGAGGCAGGGCTGGCTGGTGCTGCACATCCCTGATGGTAAGGACACCAATGGCCCTGTGCCACCACACCAACACGTCCTGCTCCAGGAGATGCTGCTCCCAGACAAAGCTGTGGGGAGGCCACAGCAAACTATCCTTGTTTTCCCATAGTGGAGAAGGTTTATAAAGCACAAACCCCCCAAATAATGTAGAGCATAATAATCAGAGTTATTTTCACCTGCTCAGTCTGTTCTTCCCCAGTGGGTGGGTCTGTGTGTCCTCCCCTGCTCCCAAGGGAGAGTCCTCCAGTAAAGGTGAAGGAATGTCCCAGCACAGGAAGGACATGGACCTGTTGGAGCAAGTCCAGGATGAGCACCAGGATGAGCAGAGGGATGGAAAAGCTCTGCTGGGAGGAAAGTGGGATTTTTCAGCCTGCAGAGGAGACGCTTTGGGGTGACCTCATTGTGGCCTTCCAGGAGCTGACAGGAAACTTGGGGAGAGACTGTTTCCAAGGACCTGGAGCGCCAGGACACAGGGAACAGCTTCAAACTGTCAGAGGGTATATTCAGGTTGGATATTAGGAGGAAATTGTTCCAAGGTCCTGGCACAGGTTGCCCAGAGAAGCTGTGGCTGCTCC
>JAOXXN010000294.1:381161-397927 GCA_026770055.1 Myrmophylax atrothorax
GGTGGGCAGGCCCTGGCACAGGTTGGGCAGAGCAGCTGTGGCTGCCCCAGCCCTGGGAGTGTCCCAGGCCAGGCTGGGCAGGGCTTGGAGCAACCTGGGCTGGTGGGAGGTGTCCCTGCAATGGCAGGGGTGGGATGGGATGATGTTTAAGGTCCCTCCCAACCCAAACCATTCCAGCATTCTGTGATATTTTAGTTTTGAAACACTCAGACTATCAGACAACCACTGTATCATTACTCTGATGTTCTCCATGAATTTCGGTGCCAAACTCCACCCCGGGTCTATTTTTCCCAAGTACTTGCAGGATTTACCCAGGAATGTCACGGCCTTGAGTGGACTCCTTCATGTGTTTGAGCTTGGAAAGACCTCAGTGCTGGCAGGAAGGCTTTGCATCCTTTCATTGGAGTTGGGAACAGCTTTCCAAGCTCTGATTCCTTATGGCAAGGGATGATCTTCTGCCCTGGCTGTGAACCCCTTAACTCCTCTCCTGGCTCTCACTGTGGCTCCTTTCTGGGTTCTTCTCATAAAATGAGGTAATTTCTTAGTGCTTGTACAGCAGTTCAGTGACTTTAATTTTCCTGCTTCCCAACTTCAGGAAGGGTTTATAGGATCAGTGTTAACCTACATTTGACTCCAGCCCTTCTCTTGTTTTCCCAAAAATGGTGCTGGCTCCTGCAGTTTTATCAGGTTGGGCAGAGAAGCTGTGGCTGTCCCATCCCTGGGAGTGTCCAAGGCCAGGTTGGATGAGGCTTGGAGCAACCTGGGCTGGTGGGAGGTGTCCCTGCCCATGGCAGGGGGTGGAATGAGATGATTTTTAAGGTCCATTCCAACCCAAACCATTTCAGGATTCTAAGAATTAAATTTTTCTTTTTGTGAGGTGTTTTTAGATAAAAACATCCCCTTTGCTCCTTTTTGCATTCTCATTTTGCACCAGAGCAAAGCACATTGTGTGACCTGCTGACTTTTGTTTAACATCATAACCCAACCATTTATTGCTCTGCAGATGTTCTGAGCTGCAAAAGTCCATCAAGAAACAGTGAAACTGGAAATAAATGTTCCAGATGTGTTGGTAACACACACCAAGGAAATAATCCTTTCATTGGGAAAAAGGCTCCAAACTGTTTCAAATGTTTGGTTTGTGTTTTTTCTGCTACTTTAGAGAGGGAACTCACTTGAAATACAGAGCTTTTTCCAAGAGCTTTTTCATTATAGAGCAAAAGAAAATAAGGAAAGGAAAAGGAATTTTACCTTTTGCTGTTGTAAACTTAGAAAGTAAAACTAAAAAATATACAAATTCTAAAAAACAGGAAGAAAGCCTCTTTTTGCAGTGAAGGGTGTAAAAGAAACAGTGTTTTCAAGAAGCCAGTGGTGTAAAACATTTGTCCACATACATTTCTGTCCTTATCCATTCTTTTCCCAGCCGAATTCTGTTTGCCAAAGCAAGTGGCCTGGATTTTTGCAACCAGGAAAGTCTTCATGTACCCAGAGTTACTGCCTGTCTGTGGCCTGAAAGCAAACCCTCCCCGGGACAAGATTGTCTTCACCAAGGCAGAGGACAAGTAGGTGCCCACAATTCCTGCCCAAACTGTGGCACCTCTCTGGGCAGGGGCATTTCTGGGGTCCAGCCTGGCACATCCCAGCTGGAAGGTTTGTTATCTCCTCCCCTCCCTCTTTCCCTGTTCAGTTTGTTGGCTTTAGGTCTGAAACATTTTGAAGGCATCGAGTTCCCAAAGCCTTTGATCAGCAAATACCTCCTGCCAACCAAAACTGCCCATCAGCTCACAGTGAGGATCAAGAACCTGAACATGAACAGAGCCCCAGACAACATCATCAGGGTAAGGGCACGTTCCCAGCCTGGCATGGGGTGGTGGCACCAGGAGTCTCTGTTCCAGGGCCCTTCCTGTGCCCTGGAACTCCCCTAAGATAAAATGTAAAAGTGTAAAGACACTTTCTGAAGATAAAATGTCATCCTTTTGTTAGCAGTGAGGATTTACTCCAACAGACTTCATCCCCTGGACTTTGCAAGTCCTTTGGTTGTTGTTTTGACTCTTCAGGGCCCAGCAGAGTCCTGGTACAGCTGTCACTTCAGTAATCCTGACAAAAATCCATACAAATAATAACCTTTGGAGTAGCAAAGCTTCAGAAAAGTGCTGCCTGCAGGTGAAGGTCCTGCTGGGCACTAATCCTGTCCCACTGCTGAAGGGAGAGTGAGAACCAGAAACACCTAAACCAGCTTTGCCTGGACATCTGCCAGAACCTCTGGCTTTCTTTGAGAGCAGCCAGGATGGCACTCTGAGCTCTTGCTCAGCCTTGGGGGTTAATTTTTAATATTTAATGTTTCTGTGGGTAGAACCCCATGGAAGCAGTGTGAGAATCCCTTTATTGCACCACCCTCCTCCATCCCAGCAGTACCTGCACAGGTGACCACCTGAGCACAGCCTGGAATTGTCTCCTGTCTCCTCACAGTACTACAAAAAGACCAAGCAGTTGCCTGTTCTGCTGAAGTGCTGTGAGGAAATCCAGCCCCACGAGTGGAAAGCTCCTGTGGAGAGGGAAGAACATCACCTGCCATTCTGGCTGAAGGTGCTTCTCTGTCCCCCTTGTGCTCTGCATCCTTCTTGGGTTGAGTTCTCCTGGCTTTTCCTTGGGTTTCATTCCTTGTGGGGTTTTTTGGGTTTCCTCCAAGGAGTTGGAGGCCTGGAGGCCATGCCTATGAGTCAGTCAGGGAGAAGTGTCTGGGCAGAGAACTGGACTCAGATGCCATCATAAAATCCACTTCTCCAGACCACCCACAGTCACACAGGGAAGTTCCCTTCCCACAGAATCCTGTGTTTGCTAAGCAGACTTTATAAAGCAGTTTAGTCCTGTTGTTTCTCTCAGGATCTCAGAGTCCTTTAAAGGCTTTACAGTCTCATGAATTTAATGTAATATTAAGTAATACAGAGTAGTATGAAGTAAATGAAAGCAAGTTGCTCTCTGGCACTTTCTGGGGTGCTGTGGGAAGGGGGGAATACAGGAATAATAATAATAAATGTAATGAATTCCTGCCCCCTTAGGCAAGCTTGCCCTCCATCCGGGAGCGACTGAAGCAACTGGCAGAGGATGCCAAGGAGATGCCAGCTTCACCCTCTGCAGAATCTGCCTTTTTGGGGCCAGGAAAGGAACCTTCAGACACAGAGCATGATGACAAATACCCTCTGCTCATGCCCAAGGGCCTCATGCTGACCCTCAAGCCCTTGGGCAACAGGTTGCCACGGAGGACATGGAAGAGGCAGAGGGCATCGGCGCTGAAGCCTGTGCTCATCCGGCCCAGCCCGGGCCTGCAGCCCAACCCCAGCCCCAGCCCCGGCCCTGAGGACCAACACAGGGCTGGGAAGGTGCCCCAGGCAGAGGCTTCTCCCAGCAAAGTCCTGCTCCAGGTCCCTCAGCCTGTGCCAGCGGTGGCACCGGTGCCAGGAGCGCAGGCTCTGAGTGTTCCAGCTCCGATGGGAGCTGGGGATGGCTTGGAATTCCAGAAGGTGCTCTCCACTGGACCTCCAGACTCCAGACAAACCTTCCCAGCTGCTGTGCCACCAGCCCTGGTGCCCCCACAGCCGGGCACTCTCCAGCCCAAGCTGATGCTGCCGGCGCTGGGCGGGACCAAGGGCCGCAAGCCTTGTGCTCGCAGGGGGAGCCAGAAGAAGAGAAGCCTCAAATGTGCCCCTCTGCTCAAACCCTCCCCCTTGATCCAGCCCTCCCCTGTCATCCTGACTGTGCCAGTCCCTGCCGCTGCTGTCAAGGTACTCAACATTGGTGGTGGCTGTAACGTCCTGCAGCCCGTGGGCACCGCGGTGGGCAGGGGCACCCAGCCCATCCCGCTCACCACCCTGCTGGTGAACCCTGCCCCCTTCCCCTGTGCCCTGCCCCAGCCCCTGGTGGCCTCCTCCATCCCCTCCCTGATTGTCTCTCCCAGCCCTGTGGGTCTCCCTGCAGCGGCTCTCGGGGAGGGTGAGGAGCAGCTGAGCCGAGCGTACCCCAAGGTGGAGCCCAAGGCGGAGCCCCCGGAGCTCTTGGTGCCCTGCCCCAGCCTGGCCCCCAAGGAGGAGTGTGGGGCAAGTCCTGCCCCTTCCCACAGTGCCAGCCAGGACAAGGACGTCAGGGGGGAGTGCTGCAGCTGGGCAGTGGCAGAAGGGGACGGGAACACATCAGAGCCGTTGCCTGTGGAGCTGTTGCCTCGTTTAGAGGATCCAGATGAAGCGGTGAAAATGGAGCCTGAGGATTCAACTGAGGATCCCAAGGAAGCCAACCCAGCCCAGCAGAGGGATCTGCTGTGTGCTGAGGTGAAGGAGGAATTCCTGCTGGACCTTGGCCAGGAGCTGAACGTGGAGGCCACGTGTCCCTGTGAGCCGAAGAAGGAACATGCTGGGGGTGAGGAGAAGGGACAGGAGGAACAGCAGGCCCTGCAGTCCCCTCCTCGCGGGGAGCAGCAGGTGGAGGCAGGTGCTCCTGGGCCACCAGGGAGCAGTGAGTCCCCCAAGAACCCTCCTTACCCAGCGGAGCTGGAGCCAGAGTTCAGCAGCCCCCTGGGAAGACCAGAGGACTCGTCCAGCATAGATGGCCAGTCCGTGGGGACACCAGCTGGCCCCGAGGCTGGGGGAGACAGGGAAGGGCAGGAAGAGGAGGAAGAGGATGATTTTGATGATTTCACACAAGATGAGGATGAGGAAATGTCATCAGCCTCCGAAGAATCTATTCTGTCAGTGCCAGAACTTCAGGTAAAAGCAGAGAAGTATTTAAAAGACTTGCTGGTGGCAGCTGTGGGTGTCCTGAACCCCTCTGTGGTGCCAGGGCCAAGCACAGTGGGAATGCAGCTGGAAAGGTGGGCTGGGAATTCTGCAATCCCTTGGCACTGTGCTGCCCACAGAGCAGTTGGACACCACGTTTGTCTGAGCTAAGGGAATATATTGAAAATACCCAGATTTCAATTCTGCTGAGTTGCAAGGACTCCTCAGTGAGGCTCCTCAATTAAAAGTGTTTCAAGTGAAAATTACTTTCCAGGTCGCAGTTCCTGCTGGTCTTTAAGAGCTGAGATGACCATTAAGGAATCCCATCTCTGACTCAAGGTCTAATCTGCTGAAGGGCAGAGTCTGAAATTTAATTTTGCACGACACAAAACCAGGCAGCTCTGGAGGGTTTTGAATTCTGTTCCTTCATGGAATCCTCTGGTTGGGCAGATGCTGATCTGTGAATTGGCTGTTAGAATCAGGATGGAGGGAGGGAGTTGCTGAAGGATATTAATAAAATAAAACCATGTGATGTTCTTTTGTTGTTGCTTTCTAAGGAGACCATGGAAAAACTGACTTGGCTTGCAACAGAGAGACGTTTGAGCCAAGAGGGAGACTCTGAGGAAGAGAATTCCCAGGAGGAGAACTCTGAGCCTGAGGAAGAGGAGGAGGAGGAAGGGGAAGGAATAGAGAGTTTGCAGAAAGATGATGAAATATGTGGAGATACCTCAGAGGAGCCCAAATCTGCCTTCCCATTGGAAAAGACAACTTCCCCCCAGGTGGAGACCCACAGGACTCCAGCAGGTGAGCTCAGGGCTTTGTCTGGATACAGAGTGGGAACATAGGGCTGCTCTCAGCATGGAAAGCAGAACAGGGGGTGCTCTCTGGGTTTAATTCACTGAATGTGTCTTCAGTGATGCTTTCAGCCCGGAGATCCAATTTTGTGACCCAGCCAGAGTTCTGTAAAAACAGTTCCAACCACAGAGCCCTTGTGCCTGTGAGCTCTTCAGTTGTTGGAAGGTATTCCTGCCTCAGAAATTTGCAGGCACAGTTGTGGTTTGTGTCATCTAACACCCAATAAGTCAAATCTTTGCCAAGTTGAAATCTGTGTGCTGAGATCAGTTGGGGAAAAAGAAATGAAACAGAACAGAATGCAGCAAGATGAGCTTGAGGAGATGGAACCAACAGACTCCTAATGCTAAAGCCATAAAAACATCAATGTAGAACCTCTTAGTACCCTATTTTATCCCCTGTTGTGTGCTATCAGGTATTTCCCTGTGATTTTAAGACTGTTATGTGAATAATAAGCTACAAGAGTAATTTTCAGTGCTGTCAGCCAGTCCTGATGCTCCTGTCGTGCCTCTGTTGCCCCCAAGACTGTTCTCTTCTGGTTTGCAGGAGCTGTGTGTGGCAGTTTTGGGCAGGTTGGAGCTGAGGAGCAGCTGGGATGGGATTGGGGGTGGATCTAGAGGTGTTTCTGGTCAATGCTGTGACAATCACCAGCCCATGGGAGGTGTTGGCCAGTCTGGCTCCTGGGAATTGTGTTGCTCCTGCACTTCCAGGGGAGCACAGCCAGGAACTCCTCACTGACTCCGCAACCTGCCTTTCTGTTGGAGCTGGGAGCACCTGTGCCACCAGCTCACCTTGTGCTTGTTCCCAGGAGAGACCCTGAAAGCCCCTGGGAAGAGCAGGAGCTCCCACAGGACCAGGCCCAAGCGGGGCCGGGCTCGGGGCAGCAAAGACACCTCCAAGCTGCTGCTCCTGTATGATGAGGACATCCTGGAGAGGGATCCCCTGAGGGAGCAGAAGGATCTGGCCTTTGCCCAAGCCTACCTGACCAGGGTAAGGCAGCCCAGGAATGTGGCACACGTGGGAGTGCTCTGACTGAGCCACAGAACTGCCAGTCCTGACTGGGAGCACTGGGCTGGCTGGGATGGGGTTGTTCCTTTGCACACCTGCCCAGACTGTCTTGGCCTGGGAGTTTTTTTGTTTTGCTTTTCCTCCTCCCTCCCTGTGCTGTGTGGGGAGGTGGGAGTGAAGGAGGGAGGGCTGGGGGTGCTCAGGTGCTCCTGGTTGGGTTCCCTTTCCCTGGGAGCAGTTCAGGTTTATCTTCACGGAAGAGTCTCTGTTGGCTCAACAAAACTGGAAGCTCTGTGTAAATTCTGAGCAGGGGCAGATCAAAGATTACCAGATTAAAAGAACTGATGAAGAAATCCTTCCCTGTGAGGGTGGGCAGGCCCTGGCACAGGTTGCCCAGAGCAGCTGTGACTGCCCCTGGATCCCTGGAAGTGTCCAAGGCCAGGCAGGAGCAACCTGGGCTGGTGGAAGGTGTCCCTGCCCATGGCAGGGGTGGAATTAGTTGATTTTTAAGGTCCCTTCCAACACAAGGTATTTTATGATTAACTTGTTCTCTTCCTGGATGTTCAGAAGTGCTGTTGCTCCTTCCAGGTCCGTGAGACCCTGCAGCACATTCCTGGGAAATATGAAGACTTCCTCCGTGTTATTTATGAATTTGAGATCAGCACAGGCAAGAGAACGGCTGTGGATCTCTATTCCACCCTCCAGAAACTGCTGCAGGACTGGCCCCAGCTGCTCACAGATTTTGCTGCCTTTCTTTTACCAGAGCAGGCTCTGGAGTGTGGCCTGGTAGGTACGAGGAGAGGAGGAGACCACATTTAAAGCAACATGAATGTTTGTAGGAATGAAGGGATGAGGAGTTCTCCCCAGGGCAGTAAAAGTGAACAGCTGGTAAATAATTTGCTGGTTTATTAATGAGAATTGGGAAGTTTGGTGGTTGTTGTGAAGCTCCTGCTCAGGTGACTGTGGAGGACCAGCCTCTCCCAGCTCCATCCCAGGCTGACTGCAGGGTCTCTGGTTCCCTGGTCTCCAGGTCAGCCTTCCACTTGCAGACAGAGGTTTGCATTTCTTCCATTCCCTCTTCATTCCCCTGTCTTGTGGTTAAGCAAAACTTTATAGTAAGTATTGATTGTACAAAGTGCTTGTTCCTCCTCCTCCACATCCCCCAGTTTTGCAAAGGGCATCAATACAATGGAAAACTGAAACAGGAATTTCACAGCTGGTTTAAGCCAACTCCAGATGTGTGGGAATGTGTTCCTGAACCTGAGGGTGGATGTTTTCCTCCTGTGTAGTTTGAGGAGCAACAAGCCTTCGAGAAGAGCAGGAAGTTCCTCAGGCAGCTGGAGATTTGCTTTGCTGAAAATCCTGCCCACCACCAGAAGATCATCAAAGTGCTGCAGAGCTGTGCAGACTGTGTGCCCCAGGACATTGCAGAGGTAACCAGGGGGGTCCTTTCTGCAGCCCCTGGGGGTGCTCCTGGCCTGGGTCCCTGTCCCTGGAGACCACAGGAGTTTGCTGAGCATGTTCTCCCTGGGGCACAGCTCAATCCACAGAACCAGGGAATGGTTTGGGTTGGGAGGAGCCCTAAAGCTCCCTTTGATCCACCCCCTGCCCTGGGCAGGGGCACCTTCCACCAGCCCAGGTTGCTCCAAGCCCTGTCCAACCTGGCCTTGGGTTCAAGGAGAATTGGAGCTGCCTCCTCAAGAGGCCTCCCAGTTGATGCCCTGCCTGTCTCCTCTGTCCAACCTCCCCCTCTCCTTCACCACCTTGCAGGTGAGATTTTGGACTCCTCCAGAGTCTGCCTGGAGTTCTGGAGGGGCATTTCCATGCTGGTTTGATAGCTGAGTGTGGAGTGATCCCACAATATTCAGGAGTGGCTCCAGTGCAAGCACAGACCTCCATGTTGGAGTTCTGACAAACCTTGATGCTCCACTTGGAGAATCCTTCAGAGGACAATGTGGTGACATGGACTGAGACTTGTTTTCTGTGAATTTCTCCAGCTGAAGACCCAGATGTGGCAGCTCCTGAAGGGACATGACCACCTGCAGGACGAGTTCTCCGTGTTCTTCGACCACCTCCGGCCCTCGGCCAGCAGGATGGGAGACTTTGAGGAGATCAACTGGACAGAGGAGAAGGAGTATGAGGTGCAGCAATCCTTTCCCCAAGAGCAGAAAAGAGAAAAGCAGAGATAAGGGATGAACTGGAAGAACTCCAGCAGGGGCTGGAATTCCAGGGAGGGGGAAGCAGTGGGGTGGGAGAGCTGCTGGTGGACTGAAGGGAACTCTTCACATCTGAACAGGATTTCTGTCTCTGGGGAGAGCAAAGGTGAGAGCAGAGTTGTGTGTTTGTTTTGTTGTAGTTTGATGGCTTTGAAGAGGTGTCTTTGCCAGATGTAGAAGAGGAGGATGAGCCACCCAAGATTCATGGAGCCACCAAAAGCAAGAAGAGGAAAGAGATTGGAGGAGGCCAGCACCACGACAAGGTGGGCCTGGGGTGTCCCCTGGGGGCTCTGAGTAGGGGCATGTCCATGGGGACACACTGGGAGGCACGACAGGAGCCTCAGGAATGTGTCTGTAGTGCTTTCCTTGCCAGCAGCACCACCCCTTCAGTGCTCTGGGGGTCCCTGCCCCCTGTGCCCTCCCTGTGTGCCATGTCTTTGCCAACTGGAGTGTGTCTGTTCCAGGAGGTTGAGTGGGTGGATGGGCTGAAGGAATGTTCCTGTTCCTGCCATGAAGGGAGCAGTGACCTCAAGCTAAAGAAGAGCAAAAGGAGGAGCTGCAGCCACTGCAGCAGTAAGGTCAGTGGGGAGGGCAGTCCTGCCAGGAGTGCCCCTGGGTGGTGATCCTTGTGCCCCCCAAATAATGGGGTGAGGAAGGAAGCAAATCCCAAGGTGCCCAGTGGTGTCTCCCTCCCTGGAGCTCTGCCCAGCCTTGCCCCTTCTATCTCCTCCTCACTTCCTACTGCCCCTCCTTGCCATGCTAAATAATGTCATTTTTGGTGTTCTTTTGGGTTAAGAACAAGCTTTTGGAGTGGAAGGTGCTGGTATGGCCACTGTGTGAAAAGACCTGTGCCTGTTAATCATCATCACAGTGCCATTGAAGCCTTTGGTAGGGCCAGGAATAGTTGGGAAGCAAAGGCAGAGGTGCAGGTTGGGATGGACAGACCATGAGTGTGATTCTGTCTTTGGGTTGCTTTGCAGGTGTGTGAAAACAAATTTTATAAAAATAAGGATTCTCAAGAGCTGACTGCAAGCTTTGCTCAGCAAGAGGCAAGTCCTCAGGCAGAAGGGAAGGATCCTGGAATGTCTAAGGAAGCTGCAGAAGAAATCCTGGAGAACAGGGACAAGGGAGAGGATGGGCAGAGCAAAACAAAGCCTGTTCCTAAGAAAGGGGACTCTGTGTCTTCAGGTGGGTGAAAGTCTGTGCACAGAGAGGCTCTGAATCCTCCCCACAGTGGCTCTCACAGGGGAGCAGAGGTTTAGGACTCTGCAGTGCACATTTATTGAGAATAATGAGAACTTTTCATTTGTGTTCCTCCACTCTGGAGCTGTAGAACTGCTGAGCATTCCCTGCAGCAAACCCTTTCCTGCCTGGAGAATATTCTCCCCTTTGCACAGTGATTGGCCCAGTTCAGCTTCTCTTGCCAGGATACCAGTCCAGCCCCCAGTACTGCCAGTCCATGATACTGGTTCTTCTCCAGTTCCTATTTCAGGTCCCATTTCAGCACAGCAATTCAAACCCACCATTCTAATCTGCCTTTAAACGATCTCCTTTTTGTGATGGTTTTCTTCAGTCTGGTCCAGACAAGGAGAAACACAATTCTTGCAGGACAAGCAAGACCTTTTGCCCCTCCCAGGAGCGAGGGCTGAGCTGGTGCTGCTGTTGGGGACAGCACAGAGTTAAATACAGGGGTTTGAAAGTGGTGCAGCCTCATGTCTGGGTTTGTGGCCAGGCTGCCAAGAGCAGCAGTGGCTGTTTCTCTGCAGAGTTTTGCTCTGGGCAGGGCACTCAGGGATTTTATGGCATCACTTCCCACAGCAGCTGTTGTAGTAACTCACAGTGGTGAAGAAAATTGACTGTAGATTGTCTTCTTTGAAGGACAGAGTGGGTGAAGTGCAGGTGGAATAACAACAAAGCTGCTCCCAAACTGTTCTCCTTTGCAGCATTAGGCTCTGAAATAAAAATCTCTTTAAAAAAAGTCAGTAATTAAAGCCTCCAGGAGTTTTACTGACTCCTTATCTCCCCTTGTTTGGGTTTCTTCCCAGGATCTCACCTGGAAGGAAAGGTTGCCTCCAACAGACATGGACCTTCTGAAAAAGCTGCCCCTGCTGATGCTCAGGTTGCAGAAGGTGCCAGTGCAGGTGTGGGTGCTGCCAAGCACAGAGACTCTGCTGCCACTGGCCCCACATGGACTCAGCTACAAAAAGCTGCTCTAAAACTACCTCAAGAAACCAAAGACTGCCCTTGCACTGTGGGAAGTGGCAGTGAGGGACTAAAGCAGCCTCCTGGAGGGCATGGGGACACTGCCCTGGGGCTGGGCAGGGACCTGCTGCTGCCCTCTGCCACAGCCACAGGGTCAGCAGGGCCCTGCCACACTCGGGGCCTTCCTTCTGGACCAGCAGAGAAGCCCAGGAGGCCTGGCCTTGCTTCAGGAGTAGGTGGGAAAGAAGTTGAGGGCCCACCTTTGCCTCTGGAGGGAAAAGCTGAGGCAAAGCAGAGCTGGCTGACAGTGGGGAGGAGCTGCAGCCCAGGGGCCCCTGCTCGCCGTGGTGTGCAGACAGAGGGCACGGCTGGCACTGGAGATGGTCCTGAGGGCAGGCTGAGGGCAAGAGGAACCAACTGCCTCCAGGTGCATCAGCACCCTGAGCAGCAGCCCAGAGTGGGGCACAAGGAAGAGGAGCAGCAGCAGCGAGTCACAGAGGCCACTGTGTGTGCCAAGAACAGCAAAGTCAGCTCCACTGGGGAGAAGGTTGTCCTCTGGACCAGGTACTGACCTCCTGCAGCCCTCCTGCCTTCCCTCTTTGGCTCCAGCTTTCAGATTACATCCCTTACTTTCATGTTGTGTTCCCCTATTCTGCTGTCTCCTCCCTTTGATGAATATTCTGCCCCATTTCCATGGTCCTTCAGAGGTTGGGCCCCTGAGCAGCACTGGCTGCCCCTGGCAGTGTTCCTGCAGCACTTCGGCCTGGCAAAGAATCCTTTCTACTCTTTCAGAAAACTTTGAAACAGGTCAAGGCAGCTCTGTGAGTGGAGGTGGCAGAGGAGGACAGGGAGGAGACTTGAGCAGGGCTTGTCCTCCTGAACCAGGAACAGGCTTTGGGCTGGAGGGGCTGGAATTCCCTCCCTGGTCTGGGGCTGCTCTCACAGCTGTTTGTTTTGCAGGGAGGCTGACAGAGTCATCCTCACCACCTGCCAGGAGAAAGGAGCCCACCTGGACACCTTCCATGCCATCTCCCAGAAACTGGGCAACAAGACAGCCAGTGAGGTGAGGGGCTGCTGTGGGGCAGTGCCCAGGGAGTGGGGCAGGGGCTGCCAGGGAAGGGTGGGGGGCTGCTGCCATGGTAGTCTCCCAACCAAATTCAAGGAAAAATCATCCCAACTGCAAATAATAAAATCAACCCCAAACCAAACCCTGGAGCAGAATGGTCCTTCTTACAGTGTGACCTCAGATATTTGAGCCTCACACTTGGCACCAGAGTTGTTTCAGTGGCTGCTGCTCAGGTCTTCAGCCTCCTGTTTCTGTCCAAGGAATCTGCCTGGTTTTGCCTCTGAATCTTCTCCCCAAACTACCAGATTTTACCTGGAATAATGTGACTGTTCCTCCAGAGAAAACATCAGTCTCATGCTCTTCATTTCTCTTTTCCTTTATGACTGAATCTTGTATGGAATGTGATGGGGGTGTTGATGGTTTTTTCCATGTTGCAAAACACCCTGAACTTTGTAATAATGAAATTCCAGTTCCATGACACCTTTTGGGTCACTGTTGCCTTTCCCTTTGTCCTCAGGTGTCCCACAGATTCAGGGAGCTCATGAGGTTGTTCCACACCTCCTGTGATGGGAGCTCTGAAGATGAGGAGGATGCAACAAGTACCAGTAACACAGACCAGTTGTCAGATAAAGACCTTCTGCTTTCTGAGGAAGAACCTGATGACTGAGGTGATAAACTACTGACTGCCCCAGAAGGCTTTTTTGCCAGTTTGCTGCTAGACAGGTGCTGTGGAAAAATGTTTGCACAGGTATTAAGACAGCACCTTCCTGTTCTTTGTTCACTTTCCTGCTCCACTTCTGATAAGCTGCATTTCCAGCCTCTACCAAACTGAAGGCACCAAGCAAGGTGTGAGGGTGAGAATGTTCTCCAGAACCTCCCTGGGGAGCTTCAGCAGTGAAACAACTTACTCACCTGGCCTGGGGGTGGAGGTTGGACCCAGCAGCTTTGGACCAGAACATGTAAATATTGTACCCTAAGATGTCAGTTTTCATGTGCAACAAACACCTGACTTTTTCTAAGTTGTGCTGATTGTATGTGAGGAAGTTTCAGTCTGAATTCTGTATTTATTGTGTGGGTGTGTTTGAACTGGGCACAGCAAATCCACTTTGCACAGTTAAAAAAACAAAAAACATCCAAAACCAGCCCCCCCAAAGCAGCTTTTCTCCTCCACAACACAACTGAGAACAGCTGGAGAACTTGGGCCAGCCTTTGTGAGAGGATTTTGGAGAAATGAGAAGAAAGAGCAGCTGGACCATCTCCAAAGCCATTCCCTTTATTCTGAAAGTGATCTTAAAGCCACTCTCACTTCTCTGTCCCTGGGAATAAAGGCGGGTTAGTCTGAATCTGCTTCATCCTCAGATTCATCAGCTCCAAACCCTGTTTCATAGCACTGGGACAGAGTCCTCAGCTCCTCCAAGGCCTCCTGGAAGTCGTCCTGTTCCACCCCAGCCGTGAAGAAGCTGCTGCAGCGCCGCACGGGCCGTGCCCGCAGGTCCTGGCACAGGCCTGAGAGCAGCTGCTGCAGCCCAGGGGAGGCCTGCAGGGCTGCCAGCACAGGGATGCTCTGCACAGCTGCAGGGGTGGGCAAACAGCTGGGCTCAGACAGCCACCAAAACCCAGGGCACTGCCCCTGCACCAGCAGCTGCCTTGACTTGGCATAAAGAGCTACTCAACACTTGTAACTTGTGCCCTGCAAACACTGCAGAGGGGGTTGGGTTGGTATTTTTACAGTAATTTTTACCTCTGTTAGGCCCTTCTGAGGAAGGACCGAGAGCTTTGTCCTGGAGGAAGCCTTGTCTGGTCAGGAGGGGAGAGAAGAACTGGGGGAAGGGAGGCCTGGTGTGGCAGGGCTGCTGGAGCACGTGGGCTGTGCTGGGAGGAGGGAATAAAGTCACCCCAAACTGCCTCAGGTGTTTCCCCTGGTGTAAACCAGCCCCCCTGGTGTAAACCAACCCCCCCTGGCTGTGCCCACCTGAAGGTCCCTGGGAACAGGGTGTGCAGGTACTGCTGGAGCACCTGCTCGGGGCTCTCATGGCTGTGCAGGGGCTGCTGTCCTGGGGAGCTGCTGAAAGGAAACCAGGCCAGGCTTTTCCAGGCTGAAAACAGCTGCTTTTGAGCTGTTTTGCTCTCAAATGAAACTGGTGACTGCTCCTCCACTCAGCTGCTCTGCCAAGGGTGACTCCTGGGAGGGAGGAATCCCTGCTGGGAGGGCTGCACAAGTGCAGTCCAAAGGCTGATTTACCTGCTGGGCCTTGCTTTGCAAACTCCTCGGAGCACAACAGACTGAGCAAAACAGCAGCTGACCTTGTGCTCCCTCCCCGAGGACAGGAGCTTCCAGGGCACATCCTGCTGGTGGGCACTGAGGGTGGCAGGGAGTGAGGAGCCAGGGAGGGCAGGGAAGGGGAGAGACGCCCACGCAGCCACGACCTGGAGATGGGGTTACAAACAGCCTGGAACACACTCCTGGAGTGCAGAGCAGCATCCCCTGCCTGCAGCAGAGCTGGAGGAAGCAGGGATGGTGTTCCTGTGCCCTCACCTTCCTCCCACAGAAGGTGAGGGAGTCAGCAAAGTGCACCATGGAGCCCTGGCAGGACCAGAGCCGGTAGGGAGCCGTGAGGGTGTCCAGTGCTGCTGCCAAAACTGCACTGCTGTGGTAGTTCAGGGATGCCTGGGGAGGAGACAGAGGGGACAGGGACAGGACAAGTCACAGTCAGCCATCCCTTAATCCAGTTTTGTGGTTTTAACTTATTTGTGCCTTTTAAAACTGTGTTTAACATTATTTCGAGGTTGGGATAAGAGGTCAGTGTGTAACAGTTATTCCAGGTTTGGGGTAAACAGCCAGTGTGTAACTAATTTCAGGGTTTGGATAAGTGGTGTGTAACAGTTATTCCAGGTTTGGGATAAGCAGCCAGTGTTTTAACAGTGATTCCAGGTCAGCTGTTTGCTCACAAATACTCTGGTGCCAGTTTTCTTGTCAGCAGCTTCCTGGGGCTCCAGCGAGGCTGGAATTACTCCATGCACAGAGAATGAGGCAGTAAAGCCATTTTTAGGTGCCAACACTGACAAAGCACAGCACCAGAAAGCACAGCAGCCAAGGAAATGTAATATTTTCTAAAATAGAGAACTACTATGGAAATGAAAAGGTGGCAGCCAAGTGCCAGTGGAAAAGCAGGAAAAAGTCTCTGCTGAGCACAACAGCATCAGGAAAAACCCCAGAGAGCTGCAGGAAACACTTGGAGAGGGGCAGAGCTGCAAGAGCAGGACTTACATCATATTTTATGTATGGAAATGTAACAGGAGGCTGTGGCTTGAGTCCCAAACTCCCACTGAGGGACAGTGGGCAGAGGAGAGAGCTGTGCCGGGAGAGGTGGGCGATGCCAAGGGCCGTGTTCAGCACTCTGTACCAACTGCTCTGAGGATCCTGGGGGAACAACACTTGCCATTGGAATCTTGGAGGTGCAGACAAGAACCAGGGGAACCAGGCTGGGCATGGCACCAACACCCCCTGTGTTTGGCACTGCCAGAGTTCCTTACCCCCACGTTACTCGTGGCTGGAGTGAGGCCCCAGCTGAGGATTCCCTTCCCTGAGTACTCATCGTGGAGCAGCTCTGTCACCTTGGCCCCGACCCCAGAGAAGCCATTGTGGAGGTCACAGAGGACTTGAAACCCCTGTGTGGAACGAGGGCAGCGTCTCAGATTCCACCAAATCTCCAGCAGGAGGTTTCTTGAAAGAAAAAGGAGCTTGGACTAAGCTGTGAACCTGCAGATAATCACACTCCTCCACATAGAAGTGCAGCCGATCTTCCAGCTCCTCCAGGCAGGTGGGATCCTGCAGGAGACTCTCCCCTTGTCCAAAGGCTTCCAGACAACCACAGTCCCTATGGAAAAAAAAGGGAAAAGAGTTTATTGTATCCCCTCCAAGTCCTTTCCTGGAGGCAGAACTCAGCTCCTGCTCTGCCCAGTGGATCTGCAGCACAGCTGGGCCATACCCATCGTGCAGGTACTGGCGGATCACGTAGAGGCTCTTGGGGTGCAGGGGCACGTTCAGGTAGTGAGACCAGAGCCGTGGGGAGGGGTGGTCCTGGCACCCCCCGGGAGCTGCTCCTCCTGCAGGGGATACAGGCCCTTTCAGCCCTGAGCACCCCCTTGGACACAGCAATGGGGTTTGTGCATCATTACCGCGCAAAGCTGCCTTAGCCCGTTGTTTTCCTTCTCCTTGTCACTGTCACGTTGTCCCACGGAACCCTCTGACCCAGCGAGTGACCCCAAACCCCTTCCCTGGCACACCCACCCACCTGGCACGGCAGCACCGGGAGTTCCCTTCCCGTCACCGGCAGCGTCTCCCTGCGGGAAAAACCCGGACACGGCTGTTTCGGGCGCTTTGCCCCGTCCCCGCACAGGACCCGGGTGGGGAATGATGCGGGACCCGGGGTGGGACCCGCGGCCGCGCTCACCGTGCGGCTCCCGCCGTCCCGCGGCGCCTCCCGGTAATCGGCCAAGGCCCCATCCCTGCGACACAAAGTGGCGGCAGCTCCGGCGGCCCCACAACATGCAACTCACGCCGCCGCCATCTTAGGGGCGGCCCCGCCGCTTCCGGCGCCGCCGCGGAAGTGACGTCAGCGCGCGCGGCGGAGCGGGGGATGGCTGCCCGCCCTTTTC
>JAOXXN010000294.1:403048-421518 GCA_026770055.1 Myrmophylax atrothorax
CTGTGGAGAGAGCAATTAATGGCCAAATAAATGAGCTGCTCTGTGTTTATGGAGCCATCACTTCAGTGACTGTTGCTGGGATGGTCCCTGACCCTGTGTTGCCACAGGGTGGGATGTGGGCACAGTTCTCCTTAATTCCCACCGTGCCCTTTGGGTCCTGCAGTTTCTGAGGGCAGGGTATGAGTGTAATCACTTGCTTGAGCCTCGTATTTTAAGCTTGTTAATTAATTTCATTTGTAGGGAGGTGACTGAAGTGTTGCCACTGCTCTGCCCCACAACCACCAGAGGAGGAAACTGTTGCGTGGACGTGGCCTTGAGGGTTGTGGGGGCCTGTGGGACTGTCCCCTGTCCTGGACTTCATTAATGCAGCTTCAGGCATTAGCTCAGAATTATTCTACTGCTGCCCAGCTTTCCTTGGTGCATCAGCATGGACAGAAAAGCCCATTTTTGGTGACATGGTGAAGCCTCTTGGGCTCAGCCTTGATGTGGGCAGTGCCACTAACTCATGTCCTTTGTCCCTGGCACACTCTACCCATTTTAATGCTTGTAAAATGGAGATTTTTATCTAATTACCTCTGGTCTTCTGAGTAATACCCCAGGTTGGATTTGTGAGGATGTGCTTGGTTGGGGAGCCAGAGCTGCAGGTGGAAATGCTGTTAATGGTGTGCACAGAGCACGTGGAGAGCAGTTTCTGCTTGGGAAGCCTGGGGTTCTGGCAGGTTGCAGTTGGTGTTGCCAGCAGCGTTTTCAGACCTGTTTCTGATGTATTTCATTTAAAAATGGTGAAGACATTTAAACACCTTCTGCTTTGGATGCTCCTGGCCAAAATATCCTTCCAGACCTGAAGGAAACCTGCAAGGAAGATGGAGGGAGGATTTTTGGAGGGGCTTGGAGGGACAGGACAGGGGCAATGGTTTCCCACTTTGGGAGCCCCACTGGGCAACCTGATTCTGCTCAAATTTTGCTTTGGTTAAGATGCAAAGCTTCCCTCTATTGTTTTATGCTAAACAGGTGAATTCCATGTACACAACAGTGGAAATGTGGATTTCCCTCTTCCTGTGCCTCAGGAAGTCCAAACCAGCGTGTGGATGTTTGGTGGGGTTTGCTCTGTTCTCCCAAACTTCTTCCTGGACTGTGGAAATTCCTTAATAATGAGCAGATTTTGTGGCATGTTTGCAAACTGATGCTCAGGTGGGTTAAGCCCAACTTTCCTGGTGGCTCAGATGATTAAAAGTAGAATATCTCTGGGTTTTGGATGCTTTATTTTCGTTCACTGTGTCCTTCCTCAGGTGAAGCTCTTCCAGTGGGTCCAGACCAGGAGCAGCAGGACTGGGAGTAGCTGGGCTTTTGTTATAAATAAAAAAATTACTTTTCTGATCAATATTAAAATCCTCAACCATCATTTAAAGTGTCCCGTGCATGAATTGGAAATTGTATTATAATATTCCCACGCTTTTGATTTTTCACTTACCATTTAAATGTGTTTTACAGATTAATTGTGGTTTGAAGGAGATGACCATAAGGGTTGGTGTCTTGGAACATCAACCTCTGTGCTCGTCTGAAATAGAATTGTTTGCTTTCTAATTGGTTTAAATATTAATTTAATTTCTGCCAGAAAAATCAAAGTTTACTTCTGCCTCTCCTTTCCCCCCACAGAGTGGAAGATGCTGAGTGCCAGAACAGCTTTTCTGAGGAACAGATCCCTGTAAGTCTGCCCTAAAACCAGCCCAAGGCAAGGATTGCTCCTGTGATGGACCCTCGGAATTCTGCTATGTTAGGCTTGGCTGCTGATTCTGAAGGGTTTGCTGGGAAAAGCCCCTCTGTGGGAGCCATTGGCACCTTGGTGGGCAAAGGGGAGGCCGAGCCCGAGGGCTGCAGCAAGGACGAGGAGGACGGGCAGAGGAAGGGCCGGGCCGCGCCCGGGCCCGAGGATGGGAAGGACGAGGCTCTGCCCGAGGCGCAGCAACAGTTCTCCGTGAAGGAAACCAACTTCTCCGAGGGAAACCTCAAGCTCAAGATTGGCCTTCAAGCCAAGAGGACCAAAAAGCCTCCCAAGAACCTCGAGAATTATGTCTGCAGGCCTGCCATAAAAACCAGCATCAAGCAGCCGAGGAGGGCCCCCAAGGGCGGGAAGATGCCGGAGGAGAAGAGCGAGCTCTGCCCTCCAAAGCAGGTGAGTGCTGTGTGTGTGGAGGGCTGTGCAGTGTTCAAAAGCTTCACCATCTCTGCATCATCGTGTTTTTCCATGTACCCTCTGAGGCTGGAGCTTCTGAGGTTAGAAATGGTTTCATTTTGTGGCTGTTGACAGGGGAAAATGCTCTTTCACAGCTTGGCACCACTGTTGTTTCAACAGCAGTGAAAGAGAATTCCCTTGTTGGCTCAAAGTGGGTAAACTTGTGACAAGTAATGGTGTGATTTTAGTAATTCCCTTGTTGGCTCAAAGTGGGTAAATTTCTGACAAGTAATGGTGTGATTTTAGTCTCTTTTCTAGAAGAAAGTGAAGGGTCCTTGGGGGTCTTGTCTCTGTTGAGATGCAGCTCAGGGTGTGCTGGGCTTGTCTGGGGGGTTTGGGTGGGTGTTTTCCAGTGGCTTTCCTGTGTCTAACCTGTCCCTGGCAGGGCCTGAGAAGTGAGGGAGACGTTTCCAGAGGAGTTCCAAACCAGCCTGGTGATGCCATGGATGTAAATGGAGTGCTGGAGGAAGTGCCAGGGGTTTTCCAAAGGGAAGGAGGTCGCCCTGCCTCGAGGATTTGTTTGGGATCTGCAGGATGTGAGGAATGAGAGCAGCAATAACAGACAGGGGAAATAGGATGAATGGCAAGAATTACAAATATAACTGCTAAATTTTGGAGGTGTTTGGCTCCAACCTGCTCTTTTTGCCACTATACATAAAGGTTTTGCTAATAAAATGGTAGAATTTCCCCTGCCAGGTGATTCAGCAGGGGAATGCAGCAAGTTCCATTTCACAACAAGCTTATTACTTCTAATGATTTTTCTACTTTCCTCTTGAAAAACGTGGGAAGAGTATAACACAATTTGTCATTTTACTGAGGGCTTTCTTTTTTACTTTTGTTTTGGTTTTTTTTTCTTTTTATTTCTTTATTTTCCAACATGACTGTTGTGATGAATGTTGGGCCAGTTTGGAATACCCAGCCAGTGGCCTCTCTTGGTGTCTGAATTCAGGTGGCATTTACAGCTGAAAATCTCTTACTTGGGGGAGGTTTAGGTGGGATCTCAGGGAAAGATTCTTCCCCCAGAGGGTGGTGGGCCCTGACCAGGCTCCCCAGGGTTTGGGCACAGCCCCGAGGCTGCCAGAGCTCCAGAAGGGTTTGGATGATGGGAGGGGGACAGGGGGGATTGTTGGGGTGTCTGTGCAGGGCCTGGAGTTGGATGGAATACCTTTGTGGGTCCCTTCCTGCTCAGGATATTCCATGATTTTCTGCTTCTCCATTGCATCTGGAGTTTCCCATTGCATCAAGAGATCGTGCCCTGAGCAATTCTACCAGGGAAAATAATCAATATTTAGGTTCAGATGAAATCTAAACTCATCAGGAACTCTTCATCTTTGACATCTTTGTCTGTGTACCAGGTTTTTCTTCAGGAGATCCATTTCAAATGGAAATTAGAAAGGGAAGGAAATATTGGTGGTATTGTGGAATATTCTGATAGTTGATGTCACATCACTTTCCAACTGCAGCTGCCCCCACTGGGGTCTCTCCTGCCCTGCCCTGCCCTGCAGAGCCCCTCAGTGTGTGTGTGGTGCATTAAATTTGCATTATTTACAGCAGGTTCCAATCCCTGACTCCTGAGAACTCACTGTAGATCCTCTGCTCCCTCCCAGGTTGTTAACTCTGTCTGTCCCCTCTGCCTTCCTGCCCTGGGGTTGTCAGAAATGACACCAAGCAGTGTCCTACTGGTTCCTCAGGTGGGGCTGGAAGTGTCTGTGTGGAGGTGAATGGGAACCGTGGCTGAAAACCAGCACGTTTGGAATGTAATGCCCAAGGGATTTTTTCCTTTGGTCTGACTGCCATGGAACAAAGCAAGTTTTAGCACTTCAGCAAAGGAAAGCAATCCCTAAATCTCTGCTTTCGATGGAAGGGAGGGGAAAGCAAATAAATGAGCAACTCAGAGCCAGGTGTGGCCTGACTTGGAGCCCTGAGACTGAACTTTCTGTTCTTTTGAAGGAGGAATAAAGAATTTGAATGAAAATGCAGCACTTGCAGTGTGCTCAGGTAACCACTGGGGCACAGAGAGGAGGAGTGGAATTCTTCTCCTGGGAATACCAGTGTAGGAATTAAAATAGTAGGAAAATCCTTTGCTCTTCCATCTCTGACAGGTTTTCTTTCCCCAGCTTAGTGCTGACAGAACTTGTGAAACTTGGGGAGTGTCTTCAGGTGTATAAATAGAGGGTTTATATTTGTCTGAAATAAATAGAGGGTTTATCTCTGTTCTGAAATAAATGGAGGGTTTATGTCTGTTCTGAAAGGTGAGGGGAGGAACTTGGAATCACAGAACATTCCAGGCTGGAAAAGCCCTCCAAGATCATGGAGTCCAACCCTGCTGCTTCCCCACTAAACCCTGTCCCCAAGTGCCACAGCCACACCTTTTCTGAGCACTGCCAGGGCTGTGATTCCTCCACTTCCCAGGGCAGGCTGTTCCAATCCCTGACACCCTTCCAGGGAAGAAATTTTCCCTCCTGTGTTTACAAATTGTCCTCCAGAAATGTGTACACATAAAAGCCAGTAAATATTTTTCTGGGGAGAAAATCCCAGAGCAGAAAAGGGAGACAGAAATGGCTGAGCTTCCCAGAGGAACCAAATTGGAAGGTACTGCCATAGCCAAGCAGTATTTAATTTATGAAACTTGGATTTCTTCCTCTCAGGAAGTGTCCCATGGCAGGCAGACATTGCTGTGCTGAGCCCCAAAGCCTGGAACACAAATACAGAAATACACAACTTGCCCCTTTGAGGAGCAAACCCAGGTGGGAATGGTTGATCTGTGCTGGCAGGTGAATGTGGGCAGTGCCCTGGCAGAGGGGCAGGGGCACAGGGGAGGCAAACAGGAGGGTGATGGCAGGGTCTGTGTGACTCTGACTGCCTGGGGTAGCTCAGGGCAGCAGGTTGGGACTTGCTGCTCTGCTCCATCTCCTCATTTCTGGGTAAAACTGCTGAGTACAGAACTCTGGAGCTCTTTCTCTTGCCCTGGGTCATGCACAGGAGCTCTGCAGGGGAGTTTGCTGGTGAAATCACTGAAAAAGGTAACAAAGGGATTTCTTTTGGAGGAGCTTGAGAATATTTCCTGCAGCATCTGGGACAGAAGTTTGTCATTTTTTTTCCTGGTAGTTAAACTTGCCTTTAAAAAAGACTAAAAAGTCTTGGAGGTGCAAAATAAACAGCAGACACTTTCAGTCATTATTATTTGGGGAATTGCATGGAATGTATTGATGCCTCAACTACAAAGCAGTTTCTGTGATTCCTCAGAAAGCTCGTTTGAATTGGAGCCCAAGCACTGGCCTGAAGTACAGCAGCTAAAACAATAATGGGGAAATCTGTGTGTGGACATAAAAAAGCCTTTATTGCTGGCTGGGAGTTCTCAAGAGAAATAACAAACAACATTTTCATTAACAAGCTGCTTTCTTCTGGCTATTTCAGCAGTTGGAAACTGAGACTATCTTGTGTTTTGTAATTTGGTTTTAGTGTGAGGAGTGTGAATTTGACACCAGACCTGACAGGAGATATCCCTGTTCTTGGGAAAGATCATTTACTCCTAAGCTTTTTGCAAATCATCACAGTAAATAATGACCCAGTGATAATAAATGCTGAGATTCTGATGTGGTGTTACAACAGATGCCTTTTTTAGGATAAACTGTTTTGCTGTGGTGTCTGTGATGGCTCTGGAAAGGACCTGTAAGACCAACAAGGCCAACCCTGCCAAGGCCACCACTAATTCATGTCCCCAGTGATGGATTGTAACCTGTTAATAGTTGGTGACAAAATTACCTGGAATTTTTATTCCTCAGTTGAATGGTGCAAGTCTAGAAACCATGTCCAGATGAGGGAGAGCTTGGATCAGGGACCCTGGGATTCCAAGGACCAAAGGAGAGCTTGGATCAGGGACCAAGGGAGAACTGGGATCAGGGACACAGGGACCCCAGAGACTGAGGGAGAGCTTGGATCAGGGACACAGGAATCCCAGGGACCAAGAGAGCTGGGATCAGGGATCCAGGGATCCCAGGGACTGAGGGAGAGGTTGGATCAAAGGTTGCATATTTTTTGTTCAAGGTGTCTCTATTAGAAGTTACCAGATGAAATCTTTTTCCTTAAAACTCTTCCCCCCAAGATGTTTCTGTCGATCATACTGATCATTAAGTGGATTTATGGTGGTAAAAAAAATCAAAATAATTTCCCATATAAGAATTTTGGCTTTAAAACACTGAAAAAAAATGATTAACTTTTTGGACTTCTTTCTGACATCTCACCAGACATTTCTTGTTTTGTTTTTCATGTTCTTTGAAATCATTTTCAGTGTGCTTGGAGAATTCCCTCACCCCAGATGAGAAGGAAGCTTTCCAGGGCACTTGCCTTCAGCTTCCAAAGGATCCCTGTTTGATGCTTTCAGAGTCCTGGCATCTCCCTCAGATCAAAGCTGGGGTTTGGAAGGGTTTGCTTAGTTATGTGTTTATTATTTAAATATCTGCTAAAACTTCCAAGCTCTTTGTTTGGAAACAGGTGGATAGGGAAAAGCAGAGCCTGCCAGGAGGTGCTGGGTCCCCAGCAGTGGCTCTGACCCTGCCTGGGGGTGGCAGAGGAGAGAAGGAGGAGTGTGGATACATCTGTGGCTCAGCAAACACAGGGATGAGGAGTTCAATTCCCAAGACAATATTTGGGTGAACTTTTCAAACGTGTCTAAATCCACTGAACAAAGATTAACATTTCCTGCCAAAGTTCTCGTGAGGATTTGAGGCCACAGGGAAGAGGCTGTAAGTCTGAAGGTGCCCAGCAAGGCTGTGGCACAACCTTCTCCTCTCCAGCCTGAACATTCCCAGCTCTCCCAGCCTGTCTCCAGAGGGAAGGGGCTCCAGGCCCCTTGTCAGCCTCGTGGCCTCCTCTGGCCTTGCCCTGACAGTTCCATGTCCTTCCTCTGTTGGGGCACCAGAACAGGATGCAGAATTTTCCCTTGGGAGATCAGAGCCTTCTGTTCCTGAGTGACCATATCCCCTGTGCTTCAGGGATGTGTTGGGCTCTGTCCTTCCAAAATGAGAGTAATTTACTGAGATGTTCTCAGCAGGGTTTGTAAAGGCAGTGAGCACTGCAAGTTTTTTGCTAACCTTTACAGAATAAATAAATTTCAAATCTGTTTAGGTCAGAACTGGGAATAAGTGCAAGTTTCAGCTCTCTGTGGTGTGTGTGCCCTACCACGTGCCCTTGTGCAAACAGGAGAATGGGTTAACTTATTTATTTTGTTTATCTTTCTGACCATCAGTGGTCTGCTGGGAGGAGAAGCTGTTGCTGCAGGGGCTGGGGTGTCCTGGGCCAGGGGAACACCTGCCCTTGCAGGGCCCTGCTCAGCTGCTGCTCAGCACCATGTGAGCTCCTCAAGAGCTCTCACACTATAAATAGCCCAGTGCATTGTTGTTAGTGGGTTTTCATCAGTAAACATCAACAGTATTTTTGGAGAATGTTTATAGTTGGGGCACAGATTAAATGGTTTGTATTTCAGGACTGGGAGCAAGTTTGGGTTTTGTTAACATCAGACAAGCTTCAACATGTCTATTGATTTAAATTTTTTTTAAAATATTGTTAATTTATTAATGTCACCAATATCTGCATAATCTATTTATTATTTTATTGTAGTTTATTATTTAATGTATTCTTGCTTTAAAATTGATAGGTTGTGCTGTGCTTATTAGTTGAAGCTGTGCTTACACAGTTACCCTGTTACTGGAGCAGATATTAATCATCTCAACATAAAAAGATACTGTGTTACTCAGAGAGACACTTTGTGCTGTTCCTAAAGACTTCTTTGTTGTTTTATTAACTCCTAGGACCCTTCAAAGTCGTACAAGAAAGCTGGAGAAGTCACATCAGTTGAGTTACATGTGGAAGAAGGTATCCAAGTAGAAACAACCCCTTTATCTAAGAAAGTTTCCCCATTGCACTCTGACATGACAGATTACATAAAGTCATCTCCTCCGACCCTGATCAGTAGCCATAATTCTGACTTAAAGGATAGAACAGAAATTAATGGAGCAACAACTGTCACTGAAAAGTTGGCTCAGCTCATTGCAACTTGTCCTCCTTCCAAGTCTTCCAAAACGAAGCAGAAGAAGCCTGGCAATGGAACTGTGTCTGGTTTGGTTAAAGACTCTGGGAAGAAGCCACCGGGAACCGTAACTGCGAGTGGGATGGTTAACAAAGATCTGGTGAAGAAACTTCCAGGCTCTGGGATTGCTGTTGGGTTGGTGAACAAGGACTCAGGGAAGAAGCCATTAGGGATTGGCAGCACAGCCATATTGGTTAACAAAGACTCTGGGAAGAAGCCCCAAGGGATTGGCCCCTTAATTGGATTGGTTAGCAAGGACTCTGGGAAGAAGTCCCCAGGGATCAGCACTCCCACCGGGATAGTTCACAAGGATTCGGGGAAGAAGCAGCCAGTGACCAGCTCTGCAGTTGGATTAGTCAGCAAAGATGTGGGGAGAAAACTTCCAGGGCTCAGCACTCCAACTGGCTTGACTAGCAAGGAGCCTCCCAAGAAGCCAGTCGGGCTCAGCACTCCAGCAGGATTGATGAACAAGGATGCTGGGAAGAAGCTGTTGGGGATAAACAGTCCTGCAGCTCTGCTTAACAAGGATTCTGGGAGAAAGATGCCAGGGGCTGGGAATACAACAGTGCTGATGAACAAAGACTCTGGAAGGAAGACCCCAGGGATTGGCAGCCCCATGGGACCAGTTAGCAAGGACTCTGGGAGGAAGGTGCCCGGAATGAGCAGTGCAGTGGGATTGGTTAGCAAGGAGTGTGGGAAGAAGCCGGCAGGGATTGGCAGCCCAGCTGGTTTGGTTAACAAGGACTCTGGAGCTCTGAAGGCAGATTCCCTCACACCCCCCTCAGAGCCCTTTAAGCTTCCTTGCAACTCCAGCCTCAGCAGCCTTGAAAGCCACGAGGCTGTGGATTTACTGAAGGAAAATCCTACCAGCAAAACCTTTGAGAAGCATGTTATGAGGCAGAGTAAGGACAGCATCTTGGAGAAGTTTTCCATTCGGAAAGAAATTGCTGATGTAGGCAAAGAGATGTTTAGTGAAGGGATGTGTGTTCCACAGGATGTCTACTCATCCAGTGAGAAGGGGATTTATGAAACAGCCAAGCACGAGAAGCAGCCCCCAGTGTATTGCACTTCCCCAGACTTCAGGACAGGAGGTGCCTCGGAGGTGTCGACAGCCAAGTCCCCGTTCAGTGCAGTGGGAGAGGGGAATCTCCCCTCCCCGTCCCCCACAGTGTCTGTCCCCACCCTGAGCAGGAGCCTCTCCACAACCTCCTCCCAGCTGGCATCCAACTCATTGCACTTAAGTTCCACGGCAGAGCTCCTGGAAGGGATTTCAGATCCCATGGGCAAGACTCCTTTTTCCTCTGACAGCATCCTGGGGCTCAACAGGACACTGAGCCACAGCCTCAGCACCGATTTTAAAGGTGCTGAGAAAGATTTAAGTGATTCAAAAGCTTCTTACATAGAAACTTCAAGAACTAGTCCTTCCACAGGAGGGAAGAAGCCCATTCTGGCAGCTGAAACAAGTATTCACGCTACTGTCACTCCTTCAGTGGTGAGTTTTACCAGCTTGTTTAGCAGCAAGCAGTTCCTGAAGATCGGTGCCATTGCTGCATCTGATAAATCCTGCCAAGGAGCCAAAAATCTGAGCAGCACTCAGCAAGCAAAACCTTTGAAGAAAAGGAAAGGAAGGAAAGCACGATGGACTAAAGTGGTGTCGAGGAGCACGTGCCGCCCCCCAAAGGGTCTGGAGCTGGAAAGGTCAGAGCTTTTTAAAAACATTTCATACAGTGCACTGTCAAGCAGTAATTTGGAGCAGGCCAAGTTCTTGAAAAACATTGGATCATCTTCGTTTGTGGAGCACGAGTTCGTCAAGCATCAGCTGCCGAAGCTGAATGAAGGCAACGGGCAGTCTCTGGCACTGCTGGCTGAGACTGACAAACAGACCCCAAAGTTCTACAGTACTCACAAACAACCCTCTAGTTTGTGTATGTCAGATGATTTCCTACCTGACATGTATAAACCCAAAAGAGGAAGAGCTAAATCCAAGGAGATGCCAGAGCTCGAAGGTCCCCCCAAAAGGACTCTAAAGATTCCAGCATCCAAAGTCTTTTCAGTGCAGTCAAAAGAAGAGCAAGAACCTCCAATTTTGCAGCCTGAGGTTGAAATTCCCTCCCTAAAACAGAGCTTATCAGGACAACCTTTTCCTAAAAAGAGAGGGAGACCTAAAAGACAGATCAGGTCATCAATTAAAATGAAACCACCTATTCTGTCTGTGGCACCTTTTGTTGGAACAGAGAACTCGAGCAAGATGGGGCCTGAGAGTGAGCAGCATCGACCTGGCGAGTTCTTTGAGAGAAAGGATCAGCTCCGAGGGCCTGAAGAAGTCCAAAGCCCCAGTATTTGTAGCATGAGTGATTTGGAAGTGGACTCAGACAGAAAAGTTGCCAAGAGAAATAACGGACAGTTAATGAAAACAATTATTCGAAAAATAAATAAAATGAAAACTCTGAAGCGAAAGAAACTTCTGAATCAGATCCTGTCCAGTACAGTGGAACCAAATACCAAAGGGAAGATGCAATCCAAGCTCCACAACACGGTGTCAACTCTTGCTGCCACATTCGGGTCCAAACTGGGCCAGCAAATCAATGTCAGCAAGAAAGGCACAATTTACATCGGGAAAAGGAGGGGCAGGAAACCCAAAGCTGTCCTGAACGGCATTTTAGCCAGCAGTGCCGCCAGCCTGACCGTCCTGGAGAAGTCTGCCCAGCAGGCTCCTGGCACCTCCCTGGGACAGGTCCTTCCCCACCTGCTGCCCTCGGCAGGGAACACCTCGGAGGTGCTCCCGTCCCCGGTTTGCTCGCAGTCCTCTGCCGCGAGCGGCGGGCAGAGCCCCGTGGGCAGCGACGCCGGGTTCATCGAGCCCAGCCCCGTGCCCTACCTGCACATCCACCCCCGGCAAGGCAGCGTGGTGCAGACCCTGGCCATGAAGAAGGCTGCCAAGGGCAGGAGGAGGCTGTCCCCTCCCACGCTGCTGCCCAACTCCCCCTCGCACCTGAGCGAGCTGACCTCGCTCAAAGAGGCCACCCCGTCCCCCGTGAGCGAGTCCCACAGCGACGAGACCATTCCCAGTGACAGCGGGATTGGCACAGACAACAACAGCACCTCGGACCGGGCGGAGAAGTTCTGTGGGCAGAAGAAGAAGAGGCACTCATTCGACCACGTGTCCCTCATCCCACCCGAGACCTCCACCGTGTTGAGTAACCTGAAGGAGAAGCACAAACACAAGTGCAAGCGCCGCAGCCACGATTACCTCAGCTACGACAAGATGAAGAGGCAGAAGAGGAAAAGGAAAAAGAAGTACCCTCAGCTCCGGGGGAGGCAGGACCCAGACTTCCTGGCAGAGTTGGAGGAGTTAATAAGTCGATTAAGTGAAATTAGGATCACCCACAGGAGTCACCATTTTATACCCCGGGATTTGCTGCCTACCATTTTTCGGATAAACTTCAATAGTTTCTACACCCATCCTACTTTCCCTTTAGATCCTTTGCACTACATTAGGAAACCTGATTTAAAGAAAAAGAGAGGCAGGCCTCCAAAAATGCGGGAAGCTATGGCAGAAATGCCTTTCATGCATAGCCTCAGCTTTCCCCTCTCCAGCACCGGGTTCTACCCCTCCTATGGCATGCCTTACTCCCCTTCTCCCCTGGCAGCTGCTCCCATAGGATTAGGTTATTATGGAAGGTACCCTCCAACTCTTTACCCTCCTCCACCCTCTCCTTCTTTCACTACCCCCTTACCCCCACCTTCCTACATGCATACAGGCCACTTGCTTCTCAATCCCACCAAATACCACAAGAAGAAGCATAAACTCTTACGCCAGGAAGCTTTCCTCACCACGAGCAGGACTCCCCTCCTGTCCATGAGCACCTACCCCAGCGTCCCACCCGAGATGGCCTATGGCTGGATGCTGGAACACAAGCACAGGCATCGCCACAAGCACCGGGAGCACCGTTCCTCGGAGCAGCCACAGGTTGCCATGGACACTATAGCGGCCAACAGCTCCTCCAGAACAGTTCTGGAGTCCTTGAAGCGCTACAGGTTTGGCAAGGAGGCTGTTGGAGAGAGGTACAAACATAAAGAGAAGCACAGGTGCCACATGTCCTGTCCACACCTGTCACCTTCAAAGGGTTTGCTGAGCCGAGACGAGCAGTGGGTCAGGAGAGAGCCTTCGGAGCCAAATTCCTTGGCGCTGGGCCTGCAGACCCCGCTGCAGATAGACTGCTCTGAGAGCTCCCCAGCCCTGTCCCTGGGGGGCTTCACTCCCAGCTCAGAGCCAGCCAGCAGCGATGAACACACAAACCTTTTCACAAGTGCAATAGGCAGCTGCAGAGTCGCCAGCTCTGCCAGCACCAACGGACGCAAAAAGCTCCCCGAGAGCCCCGGCCTGTTCAGCGCCCAGGACCCCGCGCTGAGCCGCCCCCTCCGCAAGGAGCCCTCCCTGGAGAAGGCCCTGCAGCCACTGTCAGGTAAGGGAGCTCAGCTGGGCCTGCCTCCCTGCCAGTCTGGCTGGGTGATGTCCAACCAAACAGGGCTGGAGCTTTGGCTCTGTGGGGTCTGTGGTGGGTTCCAGCCCTGCTCCCACCCTCTGTACTCTCAGGCTGACATGGCATCTCCCCCAGAGCCACCCATGGCACTGTGCGTGTCCCTCTTCCCCGGAGACTCCTCTTGCTTCCTTACAGTCAGGCCAAGGGTGCTTTCTCATGGAAAGGTCTTTGCTTTTTCTGTGCAATTTTAACTTTCTGGAGAAATGAGGTAAAATTTCTCACATTTTTTGATACTTCCAAAGCCGTGTTTCTGTTTGGTTTGGAGTTCGGTGGGTTTGGTTTAGACCAGCTGTTGGTGCTACTGTTGTAACATTTCCGTTTAAGAAAATGTTTCCTATTCCTTCCCTAACTCCACTTTAGTTACTTTGATAACCTGCTACAGGAGAGCTTTCAATGCCTGCCTTGAGGCAGCACCTCAGAACCACAGGGGGTGATGCTGGGGATGCCTGAGACCAAACCTTGAAATTCTGGATCCCAGGCTGTGTGTCCGTCCCTATCCCGAGGGATTCCAGTCTGTGTGTCCATCCCTGTCCCAAGGGACCCCAGGCTGTGTGTCCATCCCTGTTCCGAGGGACCCCAGGCTGTGTGTCCATCCTTATCCAGAGGGACCCCAGGCTGTGTGTCCATCCTTATCCAGAGGGACCCCGGGCTGTTCCGGTTCCCGTTCCCGTTCCCGGGGCCGCGGCAGTGGCGGGGAGCAGCGCCCCCTGCTGGCCGCGCCGCTTCCCTGCCGGTCCCGGTGGGGCTCAGAGGGTGGGCGGGCTGAGAGGGATGGGGACCTCAGAGGGTTGGGGGGGTTGTGTGTCCCGAGGGGGCTGATCATGTCCTGGAGAGGCTGATCATGTCCTGGAGGGGCTGAGCGTGTCCCAGGGGGCTCAGTGTGGGGACTGGGATGGGTGTCCTGAGCAGGACAGGGCTCTGCGGTCCCCAGAGGGGCTGAAGCACTGACAGTGACAGCCCCCAGGATGTGCCAGCAGCACAGACACCACTGGGCCATCCCCGCAGCCTCCAAAGCCTTCTCCCTCTTTTATTTCACCCTCTTATGAATTACAGCCCATTCCTGCTTGGAACACTTATTCCTGCTGTTTGATTTCTTTTTTTAATCCCAGCTCTCAGGGTACTTGGTTAGTCTGCCCTTTATGAAATCATCTTGGAGTTCCTTGGGAGAGAAATTCATCCTGGAGGGACAGACCTGTTGGTGGTTGAATCCTGGGCAGCTCCTCACCGTGCCCACCCCTGGCCTTGGTTTTGGGCAGAACTTCAGTGTCCCACTGTCCTTTCACTGGAGTCTGGGAGGAAGGGAGGGGGATGCTCAGAACTGACTGTGCAGCACTGAGCTCATTCATCATGAACCATATTTTGAAGGGAAACAACAACAGTCTGTCTTTATGCAGCCTGGATTTTGTCCTTAGAGCTTTGCAGGACCTGCACATTCTCTTCACACCCTGCCACGTGCATTTGTGCTCACCTGGGTTTTTATACAAATCCCTGAATTTTTAATATCTCAGCATTTTCATAATTGCAACACACAGGTTTGTTGTGTGACATTTTAACAACTCCCACAGCCTTTGCTTTGAGAGTAATTGGGATTCTCTCAAGTTTAAATTCTAGGAAAATAAAACAAGTTAGAGCAAGAAAATATTTATGTCTAAGAAGGGAAACAGAAATAGGTCTGTGCTGGTGTTCTCAGCAAAGCTGCCGTGACCAGCCTTGTCCCTCTCACCCTGCAACAGTTGTGGGATTTCTGGAGCTTTCTAAAAATGCTTCAACTCAAGTGATGGTAATTGTGCTTCCTGCTGCCTGGTGATGTCATCTAAGGGTTTGGCAAGTAACAGCAAGCCCTGTGCATTGAGAACACAGAGTGAAACGTTCTGCAGGTGCCTCAAATCCAGTGCTGGTCTGTGTGTGGATCCTCCTCCTCCTCACCTGTTTAGTCTCAGATTTGCTGTGATGGACCAAAACAGAAATGTTTGTATTTTTTGTGTGATGGGATCTTGAAAAGCAACATGACAAGGGGCAAACCTGTCCTGCCTATTCCATTAGCCTGTGAGAAATTCCTTCCTGATGTTTCAATTCCATCCTTCCCCTGCATTCCTTGGGCACAAAAGTGTTCCTAAACTAAACCAGAGTGACCTCAGTTGGAATGTTTAGTGTTGTTGTGGCACTGCCAGGCTGAAATGATGGGGTTTGTGCTGTTCCTTGCTCTGTTTTTCAGGCACTTTGCCAGCCCAGGACAAACCCTCCCAGAGGCAGTCGGAGAGCACAAACTGCAGCCCTTCCAGAAAGAGATCCACGTCAGAGAGCACATCTTCTCCAGGCAAGTCATGCTCAGGGGCCTTGGTTTGGGGCCTCTGCTGAGCTCAGACCTGGGCTGGGACACAGAGCTGGGACACAGAGCAGGGACTGCTGAGTGAGAACTTCAGCTCGTGGGGATACGGAGTTTTTCCACTGGCTTTTTGGGGTACAAGTGCTGTGTATCACATTGTAGAACAGGGAGACCTGAGCTGGTGCCTGGAGAGACCTGAGCTGGTGCTTGGAGAGACCTGAGCTGGTGCCTGGAGAGACCTGAGCTGGTGCCTGGAGAGATCTGAGCTGGTGCTTGGAGAGATCTGAGCTGGTGCTTGGAGAACAGGAGCACAGCTATGGCAGGGTGGGGGTTGGTTCCTCACCAGGTTAAATTAGGCCTTGTGAAGCTCAGGGCTTTAATATTACCAAACCTGTGACATTCCAGTTAATCAGTGAATTAAGGAATAGATGAATTCCTCCCTGGGGAAGAGGTGAGTCCTGTGCTGCTCTGCAGGCAGGGGGTTTCTGCCCTGGGACAGATAAAGGGGAGGATCAGGACTGTGCTGTTGGGTTTTCTCCTCACATGTGGGAATCCTGCCGAGGTGATCGAGGATGACACATGGCTCATCCAGTCATCAGAGTTGTGAATGCCCCATGGCAGGGCAGGGATGATCCTGGGGAACAGATGGAAGTGCTGACAGGCCTGGGAGCTCTGGTGGCATCTCATCAAGTCCATCAAAAGAGGACAAGTCTCAGATGCACAGAATCTTGTGCATTTGAGCAGGTACAGCTTCCTCAGCTGGCATTCCCTGGAGGTCACTGTGTGAGGATCATGAGAAAGAAAAGGTTCTCCCTCCTGACAGGACAACAAGACCACAGTGTCACAGAATATGCTGAGTTGGAAGGGACCCATAAGGATCAAGTCCAACCCTTAGCCCTACACAGGAACATCCTGAAGACCTGAGGTCCCTCCCAACCCAAACTGCTCTGTGATTGTGTAAAAATGGAATGTGAGCTTCTCTGAGATTGGACAGAGGAAAATCCAGCATGTAGACTCATTCTGGAAGAAGCCCAGTTGTGAAAACACTCCTGTTAGCAGAATTCAGGTGTTCTCAGACCCCCAAGGTGACTGCAAAATGTAGTAAATCCTTAGGATTTGTCCTTCCAGAACAGTTCTGGTTTCCATCGAGCAGGAATGTGCCAAAACTATTTCCTCCCCCCTTAAAGCAGATGTTTGCAACATTTGCTGCATTCAGCATATGCTGCACAAAGTCCTCAGCAGTGGGGAAGGGATCTCCCTTTTTCCTGTCCCATCCACCTTCTTGTCCTCACTCCCTTGAAAGAGGAGCTGCAGGGGCTGTAACTGTGGGAATGGGAAGTGTTAAAAGCTCAGGAGTGTTTTGTGCAGGAGCATTGGAATGACATGAATCACAAGTTTATCAACTGCAGAGTCCCTGAAGTGATGATGCAGCTGAAAAGACCAGGCATTGTTATATTTTCCACGGATCTGGAATGCATGTGGGATTTCAGGGTGTTTGTCAGAGAGCTCCAGCTGTGCTGGGATCAGAGCCTGGGGTGTGCCATCCCTTTGGATCAGCTCCCAGGCAGCAGCAAAGAGTTCCAGGACATCCATCAGGTGTGGTGGTGCTGGGTGAGGTTTGTTGTGCTGCCTGGTGGGGTCTGTGAGGAGCCCCCAGGAGCAGCTAAAGGCCAAGAGGAAGCAAAGGGTGATTTATCTTCATCATTTCACCTGAAGTGGAAAGCTGGAAGTGTAAATCCTTCTGTCTTTTTGGAGCTGTGGGGGTTGTGCAGGTGCTCCCAGCAGGGCCCTGACAGGAGGCTCCTCCTGTCCTTTGTCACCAGGGACAACACTGGCCGGAGGAGGATTTTTAAAACATGTTTTTCTGACTCTTCCTCCTCCAAACCATGCACTCTCTGAAGCACCTTTCCATTTGCACTTCAAACTCCTGCCTTTGGAATCACAGTGAGGATTCCATTCCTCCAGAGTGGCACACTGGGACCAGTGAGCCCCAGGGCTAGAAAATATTTAAACTGGTTGTGCTTTGTCTCTGTCAACTCCCAAATAATCTGCCTCCTGTCAGATACTAGAACCCTTTATACAACATTTTGTGCTCTTCCCTGTGACAGTTCCCTTGACACCAGCCTGCTCAGTCTCCAGCCTGGGCCCCTCTGGGTTGAGCAGATCTGATCTAAATAATTGGCCACAATTACAGTAACATTTTGTCAGTGCTAATGTGCAGTTGTGATGTATTTAGGAGAAGGCAGCATCCATTTCATTGCAGAAAGAACAGGGCTGCTTCTGATGGAATGTTATCACTGAGGAGCAGCAGGGCAGCTTTGGGAAGCTCTTAGTTTGGAACAAATCCCTTGTTAATGCAGCATAATCTACATGCTTGACCTGGAAATTCTCTTTTTCAAACACCAGTCTGCAGCTCTAAAGAATATAACAGTTTTAAAAGTGAGATCTAAATTTACTTCCTTTGTAAATGAGCCTTTCTCTTTTGTCCAGGTATTTTGATTTACCTTCATCCAATCAGTTCTCTCATCACTAGGCTTGTCTATTTGATAAAGAAACTGCAAGAGCAATGAAAAAGTTGCTTAAAAAAAGAACAAAAAATTGATTAAAAACATCTCAGATATTGCTCAATTTTTTATCAGCATTGAATTTTGATGTGCACAGAGGGTTTTGTACTTCTAGTGTTGAATAGAGGGAAACTTGAATTCTGGATTTTGTGAACCCTCCTTGCTTTTTGCTGTTGGAAGGGGCCGAGTGTGAATAAAGAGAAAACAATCATTAACATTAAAACTGACACTACAAACCATCACCTTCCCTCTGACTCCCACCACGAGATCCTTTTCCATGCTCTGCAATTCCATGTCTTTATGAACATTCTGGGTAGCCACACCCCCACTTGATCATGATCGTTGAGTTACATTTTTTCAAGGAGCTGAAACATCCAGTAATTCAGAAACAGGGACTTTTTCTGCTGGCCAGTTTGCCCAGTTGCAGTGTCTGAGTCCCCAGTTGCAGTGTCTGCGTCCCCAGTTGCTGTGTCTGCGTCCCCAGTTGCCGTGTCTGAGTCCCCAGTTGCAGTGTCTGCGTCCCCAGTTGCTGTGTCTGCGTCCCCAGTTGCAGTGTCTGCGTCCCCAGTTGCGGTGTCTGAGTCCCCAGTTGCTGTGTCTGCGTCCCCAGTTGCTGTGTCTGAGTCCCCAGTTGCGGTGTCTGAGTCCCCAGTTGCTGTGTCTGCGTCCCCAGTTGCGGTGTCTGCGTCCCCAGTTGCTGTGTCTGCGTCCCCAG
>JAOXXN010000294.1:438498-449393 GCA_026770055.1 Myrmophylax atrothorax
CAGTGAGTCTTTGGGGTGAATTCAATGACATGTTTTATTTGCTCCAACAGCATAAAATACTCCAATAACTAGCTGATTAAACTGCTCCAGGAACAACTGAGCTCCATTTAGCTGAGCCGTGAGCAGTGAGAGCCGACTTGGGAGCAGGAACTGAAGCCTTGCACTGTTAGAGCAGCTCAGAAAACACATTCCTTTTCCTAATCTCTGGTGGAGATGCTGTGATGTGATCTCTGATGGCTTTTTTGTTTAGAGATGATTCTTTTCTGCCCTCCCCAGACGTGTTCATGACCCAGTTCTCAGCCCTGCAGACGTCGCGCTCGGTGCGGACGCGGCGCTTGGCGGCGGCCGAGGAGAACATCGAGGTGGCTCGAGCTGCTCGCCTGGCTCAGATCTTCAAGGAGATCTGTGACAGCATCATCTCCTATAAAGGTGAGTGGGACACTCTGAACGGAATCTCCGTGGAAGCTTTTTCAGCCTCTGGAACAGCGGACTCTGAATAGAAAATACTGGAAAAAGATGGGATGTGAAAACTCCTTTTTTTTCCTTTACCCCCTTACCTGTAATCACTTTGGTTACTCCTCAACTCCCTCCTCTGCCACCAGAACCTGCAAATGTTGTTGTCCTTTAATGCCTTAGGTGGTTTTGATTTTTTGATTTTTACATTTTTATAGATTTTAGAAGTACTGTAATGTTATAAAATGCAGATTTAAGTGTGGTAGCATTTCTAGCAGCTTAAGTTCAATGTTTATGTGTTGTAACCTCTGTCCCATATCAATGCCTTAAGTTCTTTTAGCTATTCAGTCTTGTTTTCAAGGTAGAAGGTTGAAGAATGTCAGAAGACCTGCCTTTGAAATGGATTTTTCAAAATTTCAGCAAAAAACCAGAATTGCAAGGAAACTGTCTTTTGATGCCTGTAGTCTGATTACAGCCACCAACACCTAGAAATGCAGAGGCACTTCAATTCCTTATGGCTCCGTTGGCAGAAAAGTCTTTTTTAACCCAGATTGAATGTTGTTAGTTCCTTCCCTTTTGAAGTTTTACTCCAGGAATGTCACTCCCTGTGTCCCTGTTGCAGATTCCTCCAGGCAGGCGCTCGCAGCTCCTCTCCTGAACCTGCCCCCAAAGAAAAAGTAAGTGCTGCCTTCCCAGAACATCCCTTAGCGTTCCCTGATGGATTTGCTCAGCTGGATTGCTAATGAACATGGCACTGTGCCAACGTTGCCATTGTAGAAATGCAGACTATTATGAGAAGATCTCTGACCCGTTGGACCTGGCCACGATTGAGAAGCAGATCCTGACTGGCTACTACAAAACTGTGGAAGCTTTCGATGGGGACATGCTGAAGGTGTTCAGGAATGCAGAGGTGAGGCCCTTTGCAGCAGAAAAAGAAAAGAAATGTTTTAGGGGAAGAGAACTTGTGCTGATCTGTTCCTGGTGAGCCTTCAGTAGCAATCCATGTGCTCTTTGATTACCTTAGGTCAGGCAGAGAGAGGGTCAAGGACATGAATAGGTCACCTAAAGAAATTCCGGGAAGCAGCACCTTGTTCTTTAGTGTCAGGTGTCATAGAATCATGGAATGGCCTGGGTTGGAAGGGACATGAAAGATCATCCAGTCCCAACCCTCTGCCCTGCCATGGGCAGGGACACCTTCCACCAGCCCAGGTTGCTCCAAGCCTCATCCTGCCTGGCCTTGGACACTTCCAGGGCTGGGGCAGCCACAGCTTCTCTGGGCACCCTGTGCCAGGGCCTGCCCACCCTCACAGAGAATGATTTCTTCATATATCCAGCCTAACTTTTCCCTCTGTCACTCTGAAGCCATTCCCCCTTGTCCTGTCACTCTCATTCCTCACAAAGAGTGTCTTGGGTTGAGCTGACAAAGTGCCAACTGCCCAACACAAAGAGAAAGAGTCCCCCCCGTCCAAGGGAAAAGGAGGGAGAAGAAAAAACCAAAACCCAAAGTAGCAAGCTTCTTATATTATACAAAAGAAAGACAATTAAAAACAGAATATGATGTAATACATATATATACAAATGTGAGGAAAAAACCTAACAACAATAGCTACCGAGTCACCCAAGCAAATAATACAGATTCCAACCACCTAACCCCACCAAACCTCCCAAAAACTCTTCCAGAGAGAACTCCCAGCGAGAGAGGAGAAAATTAACAAGAAAAGGTTCCTCTCCGTGGATAACACAGGGGGGAAGGTGGCAAGGCCTCGGTAGGGCAGGGCGGGCTCAGGGACTGAGGCAAAGACCAAGAGAGGCAGAAGCTCCACCTCCCTCTCCTTTTATACTTCTTGATACTACTTGATGATGCCAGATATCAAATACCTATTTGGTTGCTTAAGTCAGGTGATGCTTGTCCCTTCTAATCTATGTCCCATCCTCTGGGCCTGCTGAATTGAGGCCTGGCTGGAACTAAAGCCAGAGGTCCCATCCCTTGTGTCCCCCCAGAAATACTACGGCAGGAAGTCGCCCACGGGGCGGGATGTGTGCCGGCTGCGCAAGGCCTATTACAGCGCGCGGCACGAGGCGGCGGCGCAGATCGACGAGATCGTGGGCGAGACGGGCAGCGAGGCCGACGGCAGCGAGAGCTCGGGCTGCGACAAGGACCCCGCGCACGAGAAGGACGAGGACGTCATCCGCTGCATCTGCGGCCTCTACAAGGACGAGGGGCTCATGATCCAGTGTGAAAAGTGCATGGTGAGGCGGGGGGGGCACACGGTGGGGTCTGCTCTGCTCCTGCTCTCTGTGCCACTGGCACTCTCGCCAGGAGTGTCCATGTGACCCAAATTAGTTACCTCTCCAAACCTTTGTTTCTTCTCCAGAGAGGAGAGATTCTGTTCTCACAGAGGAAATGCAACTTGCATTTCTGTGCCCTTGGCAGGGAGGAATTAATCTCAACAGTTTGGGGCTTCTGCTGCATCTGTGGCCTTTACAAGGGCAAAAGGCTCATGAGCCATCATGGAAAGTGCATGGTGAGGCAGAGGGAACCCAAAATGGAATCTCCTCTCTTGTGTTCTCCATAACTACTGGGACTCACCAGCAGTTTCTGTGTAGTCAGTACGTTTAATTACCTCTCCAGCCCTTCCTTCCTCTCGAGAAGAGCAGAAATTCCTGCAGAGGAAATGCAACTTGCATTTCTGTGTAGAGGAGCTGAAACTGCCACAGCTCCTGCCCTTGGCAGGGAGGAATTAAATTCAACATTTGGGGCTTTGACACACACATTTGCCTGGGGATCCTGTCTGTCTTCTCACATGGTTTGAAAGACCTCAAAGAAAACCTTGACTTCCATTTCTGAAGTTCAGTCTTGCTTTCCTAAATGTATTTTGAGACAATGCAGTTTGGAATGCACTCTGTGCCAGGACTTTCTAACTGTGCCTGTTTCTGCAGGTCTGGCAGCACTGTGACTGCATGGGGGTGAATTCAGATGTTGAACACTACCTGTGTGAACAGTGTGAACCTCGAGCTGTGAACAGGGTAAGCCAAAACTCTCCTTCCCTACTACAGTTACAAACTAAAGCAGCTCTTGCCTTTGTGTTTATTGGGATTGATAAATGCTGGGCTCTCACTTTATCCTGCAGCTGCCTTGGTTTAGATTCAATCCCGTGAGGGGTCAGTTCTCTGCATGTTCCCTTAAGGGTGTCAGCCCCATTTTTGGACTGATTCTGTTGGGCAGCTCAGGATTCCCTGCCTTTTTTCTGCTTCCATGCAGGAGGTGCCCATGATCCCTCGCCCCCACTATGCCCAGCCTGGCTGTGTTTATTACATCTGCCTGCTGAGGGATGACCTGCTGCTGCGCCAAGGTATGTGCTGGGCATCCCACCAGGGTGGGCAGGGACTTGTGGCATCACCCTGTCAGAAACCCTGTCATTTGTCACAACTGGGAGCTGCTCTCTCTCTGCCATGCTTGGAGTGACACACAGCAAAAGTTCTCCCAGGCTGTTGATGGAGGAATATTAATTCCCTTGGGCACAGACAGGGCTCTGCTGGCCAGGGGAGGAAGGTGCTGAGCCAGTTGCTGGTAGTTAACATTTAGAAATAAAGGCCAAGAAGGCTGTTAGACCTTCAGTATTTTAGTCTTTAAAACATCCAGCTCATGGCTTGTGTGTTCCCTAAAGCTTATCTCTCTGGACAGTGCCCCAAAGCCCCAAATCTCTCTGAGGCAGCAGCCACAGCCACACTGTTCAGTTCACTGATAAGTAATTTTTTTATTTCATCCTACAGATACTCACAAGGTTAGAAAGAAGCCCCTCTCATTATTAGGGGACCTGCTCTTGAATGAGTAAAACCAGCTGGTATTTTTGCTAGAGGGGAAGGGAGAGACGTCAGGAAAGAGGAGAGTTTAAAAAAAAGTCAAAGAACAGCATATTCTTTAACCCATTTGCAGGATTCTGGAATTTCATTCAGTCCTCCTTGCTGGGGGTTGCTCTGCTCTGTCTCTCCTGTCCAGAGTTCAGCCATTGGGTGTCTCATGTCTTTTTTTGCTGGAAAGTAACTCTAACTCAGTTCCAGGGCCTGTATCAGAACTTGCTTTTATGTTCTGTGTTGAAATGGGTGATTTTTAACTGGGTTTTCTGGCAATTTCCAGGCATTCAGAGCACAAGGATCATTTTTGTCATGACACATTGTATTTTACTCGTGTATCTCTGATCTGATCTTGGTGACTTTAATTAGAGAAGTGTGTTTTAATGAGAGAAATGTCCTTTAATGAGAGAAATGCCCTTCTGTGGCTGAGCTCCATCTCCCATTGACAGGGGACACCAAACTGCCACCACTGGGCCCCAAATGCCTCTGCAGGTACAGGGAGTAGATGAAGCAAGTTGTACAACCTGAAGGTGCTGGGAAGGAGCACACAGCTCCATTGGGAGATGGGAAAATCCGTGGGTTCATTCCTGGTCTTGAGTTCCCCACCCAAAGTTCTGAGGCACAACCACAGGACTTGCTGTGCTGAGGGTGTATCAGGCAGCTTAGACAGTGGCAGAAACAGCTTTTTACTCCCTCTGCTTTCTAAAAGGCCTTGTAATTACACATTCCAAGGGAAAAGCGTGGCCTGCAGCCCTGCAGTGTGTGTGGGTTTACATTTTTCCTGGATGTTGTGTATTGGAAAGAGCCTGATCTTCCCCCAAGCCTGAAAGCAGATTTGAGCCCACAGCTGCACCCTGGACTCCCTTGTCTGCCAGTTCCAAGCTGGAGAGATGATGTGTTGGAGGAACAAGGCTGAAAAGCTTCCAGCTGTGTGAGTGGGCACATTCTGCTGGGGTCAAATCCCTCTCCTTCACAGGAGTTTCAGGGAAGCTCCCTCAGTCCATGGTTGGAGAACTTGTGTTTTAATTTCTTGGCAATTCTACTTGAGGTTGTTTTGCCTTTGGTCTGTCATAATTGATTTTGATGCCTTACAGGTTGGTGTTTTCAGTCTGGGCAGGGAGGGATATGGGTAGTTCTTCTGTAAAGCTGTTGTGAGAAACATCACAGTGGCCTTTGCTGCCCTGCAGGGGGTTTGTACCATTGCTTACAATGCAACATTAGGCACCTCCTGTGTTAGTTTAAATGACACCTTTATTCACTCTGGTTTTGGTGGGCTGGGCTCGTGCCAGGCTCCTCACAGGTGTGTGTTCTGTGCCCTGTGCCAGGTGACTGTGTGTACCTGATGAGGGACAGCCGCAGGACCCCCGATGGGCACCCCGTGCGCCAGTCCTACCGGCTGCTGTCCCACATCAACAGGGACAAGCTGGACATCTTCCGCATTGAGAAGCTCTGGAAGAACGACAAGTAAGTCCTGGCCATCACTGAGACATCCCATGGGTCTGCCTGGCAAAGCACAGGGGCTTCATGGGGGGCTTGGCATGGCTTAGAAGGGCAGGAGTGAGCACAGTGCAGGGGCAGGGAGGGCTCACCTGTCTCTGCCACTGCCCCACAAGTGCACAGTGGAAACGTGGGAGGCTGCAGGTCTGAGCAGGCGGTTGGAGGGAGAAGGGGATGGAACTTCCCTCAGTGTTGGAGCAAGCTGAGGGTACACAGTGACAGCCAAAGTGCAGGAGAGAGAGCTCAGAGTGGAGGAGGGCCCGAGGTGGAGCTGCACCAGGGCTCACTGTGTCCCCCCTGCCCTTGTCCCCAGGGAGGAGCGTTTTGCCTTTGGCCACCACTACTTCCGTCCCCACGAAACGCACCACTCGCCGTCGCGCAAGTTCTACCACAACGAGCTGTTCCGGGTGCCCCTCTACGAGATCATCCCCCTGGAGGCCGTGGTGGGCACCTGCTGTGTGCTCGACCTCTACACCTACTGCAAAGGTGAGGGCAGGATGGAACACAGGGCAGGTTTGGAGTCGTTTGGGCTGGGGGGTTTAGCCCCATGGGCCGCTCAGCACTGCACGGCCACACTGGGGGGAAATGGGGAAAAGGCAAACCCAGGGGTTGGGGTAAGAACAGTTTGATGTTTGAAATAAATTAAAATAATAGCAGTAGGAGTAATGGAAAGGAATATTGCCAGTTTATAATTGGTTTGGGGAAAGTTTGGGTACTGTTTGCTTAGAATATGTGAGTTCTCCCCTCAAACTGAACCAGCAATGTGTCCTGTTGTGATTCTGAAGGAGGGAGCAAACAGGGGCGCTCCAGCAGCCCCTACCTGGCTCACACTGAGCTGGGGCAAACCACGTGTTTCCCCTCCATCTGATGGCTGGTTTTTCCTGTGTGCTGAACCTGCAGGGAGGCCCAAGGGGGTGAAGGAGCAGGATGTGTACATCTGTGACTACCGCCTGGACAAGTCAGCTCACCTCTTCTACAAGATCCACCGCAACCGCTACCCCGTGTGCACCAAACCCTACGCCTTCGACCACTTCCCCAAGAAACTCACCCCCAAGAGGGACTTCTCAGTGAGTAGTGGGTTTTCTCTCAGCTTCCTTACCTACTATCAGAGCACTGGACAGTTTGCAGAGCCCCTGACTCTCTGTTCATGAGTCTTGATCGGCCAAAGGTGGGAATCAGGTAACAAGCGACAAGATGAGGAACTGGCCTCAAGCTGAGGCAGGGGAAGAGTCAGGTTGGACATGAGGAGGAATTTCTTCACTGAAAGGGTGGTCAGGCATTGGAAGGGTTCTCAGGGAGGTGGTGGAGTCCTCATCCCTGGAGGTGTCCAAGGAATGGCACTCAGTGCTCTGGGCTGGGTGACAAGGTGGGGATGGGTCGCAGGTTGGACTCGGTGATCTTGGAGGGCTTTTGCAGCCTCAGTGATTCCATGAGCGTGCACAGCCTGGGGGAAAAGCTGGGTCCAAAGCAAGCCTGGAAAGAAGACTGAGTGTAAGAGAGAATCTGCTGTTCAGGGGCAAAGAGGTGCTGAAGGAACGGTGATGGGTGAGCTCAGGGATCATCTCCAGGGCAGCACTGCCCTGTCTGAGCACAGAGATCTGCAGGCCTTCTGCAAGGGGGCTCTCTGCTTCCTGGAGCAGAGCTTTCTGTAGTGGCTTTGGAGGTGGTTCCAGACTTGTGCTGTGCAGAAGGCAAAGGTGATTTCTATCATGTTGGTCTGTGGCTTGAAGTTTATTTGGAAGACATGAAAAATCAAGTAAGTCTGGCTCTAATTTATCCTTCTTACGTGATTATTCTTTCTCCTTTGAATTTGTCTGATGTGTAAGACACACCAGCATTTCCAGAGTGTCCTGCATTGGTACTTCCAGAGTATTTGAAAGACCAGCATTTTCTTCCACTGTGAATTTGATTTGGTATTAACCATAATCTTTATTGTTGTTGCAGCCTCATTATGTGCCAGACAACTACAAGAGAAACGGAGGCAGGTGAGTCTCACCACCCAGATGGTTTGTGGAGAAGAGATGAGATAATCCTCTTGTTGTATTCACTCTCCTCCTGCCCATTTCCCCTGTGGAAATAAGAAATTTAAATTATTTAAAGCTCTCTAAATTTCCAGAGAGGTAAAAAGGAACAAGTGAGGAGGGAGCAGAAGCAGCCTTAGTGCTCCTTAATAATGTACATCAGGAAGAGAGCAGGGGCCATTTGAAAGCCAGCAAAAGCTGCTGAGTGTGGAGATGCCCAGGAAAGGAGCCTCCAGCTTTCCCATGTGGAGGAGCCAAGATCCTGGACACACTGGATGTGCTGCATCCAAAAAACACCCTCCAAGGGCTGTGACTATTGCAGAAAAGCCCCACTAGGTGCTGGGCTGAGCTTCTGGAGATAAAACCCTTCCCAAATGGAAAGAAAAAGCCATTTGTTTCTCACAGCTGTGTTTGGCATGGTGCAGAGAAGGTTCTGGGGTGGGCAGGACCTGGGGGGTGACTGCAGGGACCTGGGGAAGTGCCTGAGCTCCAGGATGCCCCTGCCCACAGAGGGGCCCGGAATCACTGCCAATCAGCCCCTCAGGGGAGTCTCAAACTGCTCTTCACCCCCTTCTTTGTCCTGCCAGGTCATCCTGGAAATCAGATCGCTCCAAACCCCAGATCAAAGACTTACACCAGGAGGAGGATGCTGTGCCCCTGATGGAGGAGGTGTTGGCAGTGCCAGAGCAGGTGCCAGCGGAGCCACCCGGCCCCGAGGAGCCCGACAGGGAGCCGGTGCCAGGCGAGGGCTGTGAGGCAGAGAGGAAGGGCGAGGAGGGCCCCTCTGACACGAGGCAGCTCTGCAGCCCTGAGGAGAGGAGGCACCTCCAGAGGGAGAGGCTCAACCAGATCCTGCTCAACCTCCTCGAGAAAATCCCAGGGAAAAACGGTGAGAGTTGGGGCTCTGGTGGCTCTGGGTTTGCCTCCCTGGACACTGTTGGTAAAATGAATCTGTTTTGTTTAAAATTAATGCATTTATTGCTAGTGGGCATTAGGAACAGTCAGTTTTCTTTGCAGGCATGTTTTCCTTTGCAGCTGAAATCCATTAAACCCAAGTGAAATTACTTCCCACTTGACAGTGTTTTGTCTAATACTTTTAGTAAGCTTTCTGTGGACAAATTCCCCCCCTTCACTCCATGTTTACAGCTGAGGAACTAACAAGACATGCCAAGAAAGACTGAGGGGAATTTGGGAAGTCTCTTTTTATCTTCTATGAGCTTTCCTTGGGTTCTGAGTACCAGCTACAGGTGTTGTCTGAGCTGTGGGATGAGGGTGCAGGGGTTGTTCTGGATAAATGTGTCTCTGCTTTGAATTTAAAGCCTGCAATGAACCCTGTCCAGTCTTTTCCATGTTCTGGCAATGCCAAACACTCAGGAGTGATGAATAACTCAGGCTGGGAGGATCTTTGGAGGTTGTCTGGTCCAGCCATGGCTCAGGGCAAAATTCAGTCTTGGGCTGCTCAGCCAGGCGTGTTTGGGATGTCTCTGGATATTGAATATCCCCTGTGGGTGGAAAGACCCTTAGAAGATTAAGGAAACAGGAAAGCTGCTGCTTCAATCCTGTGCTCAGCACACGCCTGGATGTGACACTCAGTGGTGATGGGTGGGAAAGATTCCCAAATCCCCTTGTTTTTCCCCTTTTTTCCCCCTTGCAGCCATCGACGTCACGTACCTGCTGGAGGAAGGCTCGGGCAGGAAACTGCGGCGCCGCACCCTGAGCATCCCCGAGAGCAGCTTCAGGAAGTGACAGCGAGGGGCACCCATGGGCGCTGCGGCCCCGCCCGGGCCGGGGCTGCGACAGCGGGGCCGGGAGCCCATCCTGCCCCGGGGCGGAGGCGGCAGCCACTGACCGAACTACAAACAGCGGCACTTGGGAAGGGGCGGCGCCGCCTGCCCTGCCCTGCGGTGCTCTTGGTGTGTGTGTTGGTGGGCGTGCCTTGTATTGATGTTATAGGTACTGAGGAAACCTCGTGGTTATTGTCCAGGATGGTCAAATTTAATTTATTTTTTGCTTGGTATTCCCCACTCAGAGGAGAAAAAGAATAATAATAATAATAATAATTAAAAAAAGTTTAAATAAATAAAGCGGGGAGGGAAGAGGAAGAGGACTGAGTTACTCTGAGGAGGGTGTTCCCCATGGTCACTGATAACCTGTGGTTGTACCAGCCATGCCAGGGAAGGGAGTCCAGAGGGGAGGAGGAAGGCCCAGTGGCCTCCAAGGAAAGGCTGCCCTAAAGCCTCGGATTTGCACAAGTCCCAAGGAGAGAGAAACATCCCCAAGGTTCACCGTGGGACAGCCGTGCCCGTGTCCCTGTGGTGTGTGCCAGGGAGGAGCTTCCTGAGGCCCTTGGAGCGTGGCAGGAGCTTCCTGAGGCCCTTGGAGCGTGGCAGGAGCACTGGGATGTGGCACTTGCTGTGCAGGGGAAGGGGAGGGGTGTGAGGTTTTCTTTTTTCACTTTTTTTCTGCAGAGAAATTTTATAACAGTGTGTCAGATCCTGACGCCACCATTGCTGTTGGTTTTTTTGATAAGCTGTGGTTCTTGTGTGTCTCGTGTGTTGTGCAAATTAAAACCTGTTAAAACAAAAAGGAAAAAAAAAAAACAACAAAAGAAAACAAAACAAAAAAATCCACCCCCAAAGCGAGGACCCCTTCACTCCGTGCCCCCAGGCAGTATCCCAGCGAGTGTTTGTGTGAGCTGTAGGACTTAGCGATGCTGACACTGCCCTGTGTGCTGGGGGGCAGCTGAACGTCCTGGGCAGGGCCCCCATGGCATCCTCCCACCCACCCAGTGCTCCCAAATCCCAGAGCCCCCGGTGGGATGGGCCGTGGGAGGCTCCCCCTGCCCCTGGACATGGCTTTGCTTTCCTGTCTCAGACGTACACATGCATATCCAGTCCTGTTTTAGGTGTTCTTATAAGAAATCCAGTTTTTAATGTGCCAAGTTGTATATATCTGCTGCGTGGATGTAAAGCAATACCGTAGTTACATGTTCCTTTTTATGGACCAAGCTTGTCCTAATGTACATTCTTGTTATTATTATAATTATTTTACTCTTAGTGGAACATGACT
>JAOXXN010000294.1:476530-488047 GCA_026770055.1 Myrmophylax atrothorax
TTGGGTTGGGTTGGGTTAGGCCAGGTCAGGCCAGGCCGCGGGAGGGGAGGGCCCGGCCGGTGGGTCCCGGTGGGGACACGCACGGTGTGGGTGTTTCTGTGGGGGAAGAGGGGCAGGATGGCGCGGGGGGGCTCGCCCCGGCCCTCGGCGCCGTCTCTCTGGTGTCCCCGGTGCTTCCGGCCCCGCATGGGGGAGGCCCCGCCCGGCGCCGCCATCACCGTGCCCGGACCGGCTCCGGTGCTCGTTCCGCCGGGACCGGCCTTGGCGGGCCGCCAGCGCCGCCTTCGCTCTCCCTTCGATCAGCGGCGAGGCCCGGGGGATCCCGGAGCCGCCCCGCAGAGCCCTCCATGCCCCGGTTCCCGAGCCCCGGCTCCTCCGGTCACCCCCGTCCCCGGGGCCGGTTCTGCCTGTCCGAGCCCGGCCGGTGATGTCAGCGCAGGGCGGGGGTGGCGGGGCAGTTTGCGGGGGAGGGCAAATCGCCCGTGGGCAGAGGGAGCTCGGCCTGTTCCGGCGCTGGCACAGGTGCCCAGATAAGCTGTGTCTGCCCCTGGATCCCTTGGAAGTGTCCAAGGCCAGGCCGGACGGGGCTTGGAGCCACCTGGGCTGGTGGGAGGTGCCCCTGCCCGCGGCAGGGGGTGGGACTGGGCGAGCTTTGAGGGCCCTCCCAGCCCTCAGCATTCCATGATTCGTGCCTGTGGAGCCGAGGCAGGTGGAGCTGCTCGTGCTTGGGCGCTGAAATAACGTGTGAGGAATGTCCGAGGGTGGGTTTGCTCCTGAACACTTCCTGCAGGCACAGGGAATTGTACCACGGAGTGTCCTGAGCTGGAAGGGACCCACGAGGGTCATCCAGTCCAACTCCTGGCCCTGCCCAGGACACCCCAACAATCCCACCATGTCCCTCAGAGCGTTGTGCAAATGATCCCTGAGCCCTGGGGGCCTCGAGGCTGTGCCCGCTGCCCTGGGGAGCCTGGTCAGTGCCCATCCTGATATCCATCCCAACCCTCTCCTGGCACAGCTCCATCTGTTCCCATGGTGCTGTCCCTGGGCACACAGGGCAGAGATGGAGCTGCCCCTCCTGGGGAAGCCACAGCCCCTTGAGGTCTCCCCTCAGTCCCCTCCAGGCTGAACACACCAAGCGGCCTCAGCTGTTCCTTGGGTTGCCTCTCCAGACCCTTCCCCGCCCTCGTGTCCCCCCAGGTGTGGATGTCACTTGCTTGGCATCAAACCAGAGGGAGCTGCCCCTTGTAGGTGTTTCCATTGCTGGTGCACAGGGACTTTGGTGACATCCAGGGCTTCATTTCACTTTCCTTCAGTTCTCCTTGGAGTGCTTCCCTTGTTCCTGGGCAGCAAAGGAGCTTAGAGGGAGTAGGTGGAAGCCCTGGAGGTGCAGATGGAACTGTGGACAGTAGAGATGGGTGCAAAGAGGGGGAAGTAGCCTGGAAAAGATTTGATTAATACACAGCACTAGTTCCAGTCTTGTCATGCCACTTAAGTAGCACTTAGCAGCATTTCCCTGAGCATGACAAGATGTTGGGGTTTTTTGGCTTCTGAGACATGTAAAAGTCCAAATACTCCAGGAGGAGTATTTATTGAAATGGATATTTCAATTAGACCTGGTAAAAAACCCCTTTTATTTTCTACATAATTGAGAGACTGGGTTTTCCCATTACCAAATCACTCACATAACACCAAGCGCAGCCCCTGTGGGTGGTCCCCTCCTGTCCTGGAGGGGTCTCTGGGAAGTTCCTCCTGTTCCCCTCAGAACTGTGAACACTTGGACATGCTGATGATGATGCCTCGTGCTGGTCCCTGTCCTTCATGGTCACTCCTGCTGTCCCCTGTCCCTGGGGGTGTCTCACAGTGTCCCTGCTGTCCCCGTGGGTGCTCACAGTGTCCCTGCTGTCCCCATGGGTGCCTCACAGTGTCTCTGCTGTCCCCGTGGGTGCTCACAGGGTCCCTGCTGTCCCCACGGGTACCCACAGTGTCCCTGCTGTCCTGTGGGTGCTCACAGTGTCCCTGCTGTCCTGTGGGTGCTCACAGTGTCCCTGCTGTCCCGTGGGTGCTCACACTGTCCCTGCTGTCCCCATGGGTACCTCACAGTGTCCCTGCTGTCCCCACGGGTACCTCGCAGTGTCCCTGCTGTCCCGTGGGTGCTCACAGTGTCCCTGCTGTCCCCACAGATGCCGCACTCCCGAAGGTACCGCTCGTCGGAGCGCAGCAGCCGCGGCAGTTACCACGAGCGCTACCGGAGCCGCAAGCACAAGCGGCGGCGGACGCGGTCACGGTCGAGCAGCAGCGAGCGGGACCGGCGGCACCGGCGCGAGGACAGCTACCACGTCCGATCCCGGAGGTGAGCCGGGCACACGCTGCCCTCCTCCACTCGGGTTGGGTTGGGAGGGGCCTCTGGAGATCCAAGGCAGGGTCACCCAGAGCCGGTGATGCCAGAAAAACCATCTGGGTGGGTTTGGGATGTCAGAGGGAGGCTCCCCACCCTCCCTGGGCGGCTGTTCCAGTGCTCTGCCGCTCTGGTTCTTCACAGAACCGTGGAATGTTCTGACCCACAAGGGCCATCAAGTCCGGCTCTTAAGTGAGTGGCTCCTACAGGGATTGAACCCACTGAGCCATTAACACCATGCTCTAACCATGTTATGATTTCAGGGGTCTTCCTCATGTTGAGGTGGACCTTCTTGGGTTTTAGTTTATGGCCATTGCTTCTCATCCTGTCACTGGGCACCACTGAACAGCCTGGCACCATCCTGGCTCCTTCCATGGAGATACTTGTATGCATTAATGAGATTTCCTTTCAGTCCTCTCTTCTCCAGAATAACCAGGCCTGGCTCCCACAGTCTCTGCTCACGAGAGAGATGCTCCAGTCCCTTCATCATCTTTGTTTGTCCAGCTTGGCCTGGTCAGCTGTGGTCACGCAGCTCCTTCGTGGCCTGGGCCCTGCTCTGAGCTGTCCCAGTCAGGGCTGTGCTCATGACCAGACCCCCTCACCTTGCTCCCCTCTTAAGGGAGGCTTTCCTGTCTGACCATCCAGGAGCCACTCCAGCAATCCCACTCCACCACCTGAGCTGGGACTGAGGCCCCTTCACAGCGGCAGCTCCAGTGTCCTGTTTGACTCCCTACACCCCCCACACTCCCAGTCAGACCAGTTTCCTCACCAGCTCAGCCCCAGGTTTCCAATAGCAGAGTCCCAGATGTTTGGAGCTTTGCAATAATCTTGGTGCAGTAACAAAATAACAGCTGGAGCTGGTACCTCTGGGGAGGGACCCCAAACAAAGGACCCCCAGGGCTTTTATCCCCTCAGAGTCTCAGTGCAGAAAGGTCTCGGGGTCATTGACTCCTGCCACGTCCCTGAGTGTCCCTCACCTGGCTGGGACACAGATCCACGTGCCCTTTGTTATGCAATGGGTTGGTAGTTCAGAGCCTCTTGCCTGGGGTTTCAGCCCTGCAGAACTTCCACTGCCTCTGGCTCTGAGCTTCTGGCACTGAGTGTGTGGAAGGAGGGATTCTGCCCCTCTACTCTTCTCCTGTGGGACACCTGGAAAGCTGCATACAGCGTTCCCAGCACCACAGGGATATGGAACTGTTGGAGCAGGACCAGAGAAGGCCACAAAGTTAATGAGGGAACTGCAGAACCTCCCCTCTGGAGACAGGCTGAGAGTTGGGGCTGCAGCCTGGAGAAAGGAAGGTTGTGTGGAGACCTCACAGCACCTTCCAGGATCTGAAGGGGCTACAGGGAAGCCAGAAAGGGACTCCCCATCAGGAACTGGAATGACAGGACAGGGGGAATAGGTGCAAATTGAAAGAGGGGAGATTTAGGTGGGATGTTAGGAAGAAATTCTTTACTGTGAGGGTGCTGAGGCCCTGCCACAAGTTGCCCAGGGAGGCTGTGGATGCCCCAACCCTGAAAGTGTCCAAGGCCAAACTGGAGCAACCTGGGCTAGTGGGAGGTGTTGCCATGGCAGAGGGGTTGGGACTAGAAGATCCTCAACGTCCATCTATGGTTGTGTCCCTTCTCCTCCCCGTTCCCAGCTACGACGACCACTCCGCAGACCGACGGGCCTACGACCACCGGCGTTACTGTGACAGCTACCGGCGCAACGACTACAGCCGCGAGCGGGGCGGGGACGCCTACTACGAGCCCGAGTACCGCCATTCCTACGAGTACCGGCGCTCCCGGGACCGCGAGGGCAGCTACCGCAGCTGCAAAAGCAGCCGGCGTAAGCACCGACGGAGGCGGCGCCGCAGCCGCTCCTTTAGCCGCTCCTCATCGGTGAGTATCCTGCTGTGCTGGGCCTCCCCTGTAACCTTTCTCTCCCAGGTGCAGAGCTGGGTAAGTAGAAAACTCACTTTCTAAACACTCTCTCGGACTCGGCTTGAAGTGTGTGTGTGTGTAGAGGAAAGGTTTTGGTGCGGAGCGTTCTGCCCACGTCCCGCTGCGCCGCGGCCGGGGCTGCCCTGTGCCGGCTGGGCACGGGGGGCTCAGACTCCTCTCCTAGTGTTGCCCGCTCAGGTGGGAGGCCAGGTGTGCCCCACGAGGCTGGTGTGTCCCTGGGGTGATGCTGCAGCTCCACCCGCTTGGTGATGCTCGTGGAGAGCTGTGCAGGAGCCCCAGCCAGGCAGGATTTGTGCGAGGCTCAAACAGCCAGCACTCAGCTGGTCCCAGTCCCAGAGAGCCTGTGACAGGTGGCCTGTCCCCATGGTCCCTGCCTGGGGCTGTGGCAGGAAGCCCCTGGCTCTGAGGGGCTTCCAGGATCCTCCTGGGTGGGCCCAGCTGGCGTGGGGTGCCGTGCGAGGGGCTTTGCGGAGGAGCAGAGCTTTTGGAGCACTCAGCAACCATCCCAGGCTCTTCCTGGCAGTGTCCCTGGCTTTCTCTTCTTGTCTGTCTACTGTTCACCTTCCACTTCTGTTAGACCCCAGACACGGTCTCTGCTCTGTGTGTGGAGCTCTCAGTGTTGTCTGGTCTTCTGGCTGTGTGTCCAGGGAGGGGATTGGGGGCTGGATTCAGGTCCCAACTCTGCTGGGCCAGTTGCTCCCAGATGTGGGGATACTTAACTTGAGGAACCGAAGGCAGGAGTTTTCTCTTCTCTGGCATAAACCTCTTATCTGCCTCATCCCAGGCTGTCCCTGTTCCCTGTTGAGCTCTGCTTCTCTCCTGGAAGTTAGTCCTTCCAGAATCAGCTTCTTCAGGGGAGGGTCTAGGAAGAAGTGTCTGTCTTTCCCCAGGCAGTCACTAAACTAGGTTTTTGGATAGATTGTTGTACCTAGAGCTGCTTCTGGAATCTCTGAATTCATCTTTCCCTGAGTGTCGGGGCTGGGGGAAGCTGTGTGGGCGGTTGTTGGAGTGGGGTGGGGGTGCCTTTGGGGGCAGCCTGGGCTTGTGCAGGACCTCCCAGCACCTGCCTCCTGCTGCCCTTCCTCCGTGGTGGCTGTGGGGCTGCTGAGAGCCCCTCCCTGTGGCCTCTGGCGTGCTCAGGCAGTCCCCAGGACCCGAAGGCTGGTGCTGTTCCTCTCTGAGCCCCCATGGGAGCGAGAGCAGCCAGCCCCTTCTGTGCCCCTCAGCTCCTGCGTTCCGACAGCTCTGCTCTCACACTGGTTCGGGTGGGGCTGTTTGTAGGTTCTTTTTTTCTTATTTTTTTTTCCTTTTTTTTTCCTTTTTTTTTCTTTTTTTTTTGCTACAACGAAAAGCGAACTGTTTTTTTCTTTTCTGAGCTAGTGTGTTGTATCTTGACATGTTCCCTTGCAATATCCCTATCGTTATATATTCCTCTGTGCCGTATGAATTGGCTGGGAATCTCCTCCTGCAACCCCTCCTCAAACAACCATGTGAATTTCCAAACCAACCAATGCGTGACGCTGGCTGCTGCGCTGGTTTGAAAATCTGATTGGTGAATGATGAATTCCCTGTCTGCCTGGGCCAGCAGCGGAGTCGACAGAGCAGCAGAAGGGCCAAGAGTGTGGAGGACGACGACGAGGGGCATCTGATCTATCGCGTCGGCGACTGGCTACAAGAAAGATGTACAGCCAAATCGTAACATAATTTAGCTCTCTAGTTAAGCTCCCATCGCAGTCGCAGATCTGTCTTATCTTTCTGTTTCATTTTATTTTCATTGTTTATTAAAGAGAAACCCTCTCCTTTTCCTTCCCCTTTTGTTAAAAGCTACATTTATATTGTGTATTGTTACTGAAGTGCCAGGGAATTAGGGCAGCTGCCTTGTGCAGCCGGTGTCAGCCTTCCGCTGCTCCGGTCTCTCCAGCTGTGTGCAGGTTAGGTGTTGCAATGCATTCTCCTCTGCCCTGTGTATCCCTGCAGCCAGGTCCTGCTCCCTCTCTCAGCTCTTTCCCTCTCCTTCTCTCCCTCCCAGATGAGATTATCAGCACGCTGGGGGAAGGCACGTTCGGCAGAGTGGTGCAGTGCATGGATCACCGGAGGTACGTGGGAAAAGGGGAGACCGCAGCTGGCAGTGGAGCCTTTTGGGCATAATGTGGGACCCCGGAGGTGAAAATCAGTCTGTTGGCTTCCAGTATCCTCTGCTGGTCTGGCCACTTGCCCTCTTGGGTTGCTCTTGTCCTGGGGGAAGTCTTGAGGCTGTTTGTTGGGAGGAAAAATACACTGCTTTGGTGGACACCCCTTAAAAACAGCCACCTACTCAGGCAAGGGTGATGAAGGCTGGTCAGAAGGTTCCTTTCACAGTACACAGCCCTTTTCACCCCCTCAGGGGCTCACCTTGTGCTTTCTCCCTCAGGGGTGGTGCTCGTGTTGCTCTCAAAATCATCAAAAATGTAGAGAAGTACAAGGAGGCTGCTCGGCTGGAAATCAACGTGCTGGAGAAAATCAATGAGAAGGATCCTGAGAACACCAAGTGAGTGTGCTCCTGGTGCTGAACAGGAGGGGCTGGCTCCAGGGGTGGGATGGAAGAAGTGCTTGGTGGTGTGTGGCTCAGTGTGAACCTGGCTAGTTTTGGGGGCATCTTGTCTTGCCATGGGATGCAGACTGAGTAGCAGAAGAAGGAGCCTGGTGCAGGGATAGCATTGCAGAGCTGTTCCCAACTGGAATGTTTCTGTCAGTCTCTGTGTCAGGATGTTTGACTGGTTTGACTACCATGGCCACATGTGCATCTCCTTTGAGCTGCTGGGGCTCAGCACCTTTGACTTCCTGAAGGACAACAACTACCTGCCTTACCCCATCCACCAAGTACGGCACATGGCCTTCCAGGTGTGCCAGGCTGTGAAGTGTAAGTGTTCCCTGCTCCTCACTGCACTGGGCTGGCCTGGAGAGCTCTGCAGCTCCCAGGGACTGGGGCACTTCTGCAGCTGGTGGCCCACAGCAGCAAGTCTTTGCTGTGGTTCTGAGCCTGAGCCTTCCTACCCCTCTGGGAACGAATCCTGTTTGTTTTCCAAGGCTTGTGGGCTGGCAGTAGCTCAGGGCGCTCCAGCATCCACCCCCCCTCACCTTCTGGCAATCAATATGATAAATCTTTGTGGTTCTGATGGAGCATCTTGGCCTGGGGCAGCCTGGCTGTTCACACCCAGTGCTAAATGTGGGCTAAAGTGGTGCCAGTGTGAGCAAACTGAACCAGTGATGGGTTTTTGTGCGTGCAGCCTTGTTCTGCTTCTGTCCCATCACCCCAACTCTCTTTGCTTCCTCAGTTCTGCATGACAATAAACTCACCCACACCGACCTCAAGCCAGAGAACATCCTCTTTGTGAACTCGGACTATGAGCTCTCCTACAACCTGGAAAAGGTAACACACTGCCTTGGGCTGGATCTCCTCTTGGCTTCTTGGTGTCCCTGACCTTACCAGGTGTAGCTGGCTGGTGGTGGGAGCATGTCTGGGGCTGAGCTGTGGGCCCCCCAAAGCTTTCCCTTCCCATAGTGCCCTAAGCTGTGTAGAAGGAAGGGGCAAGGCTGTGTCCTGGAGCTCCTGGGTCATGGATCCTGTTCCCTGTGCAGAAGCGGGATGAGCGGAGCGTAAAGAGCACGGCCATCAGAGTGGTGGACTTTGGCAGTGCCACCTTTGACCACGAGCATCACAGCACCATTGTCTCCACCAGGCACTACAGGGCCCCTGAAGTCATCCTGGGTATGTACCTACCGAGGCAGGTGCTGCCAGAGGTGCTGCCACTGGGCTGGGGAGTGTTGGGGCCTCCACCTCGTTCAGGAGCTGTGCTGGGTTTGCCCTGGAAGATGGGAAGTCCTTTATTTAAGAGCTCAGCAGTGCTGTTCTCTGGGAAGGCCATCATTATAGCCATGTCATTATTCTGGGGTTGTTCAGCCTGGAGAAAAGGAGACTCAGGGGGGACCTTCTCACTCTCTCCAACTCCCTGACAGGAGTAGGGAGCCAGGTGGGGTTCGGGCTCTGCTCCAAGGGAAAAAGGGATAGGATGAGAGGAAATGGCCTCAGGCTGTGCCAGGGGAGGTTCAGGTTGGACATCAGGAAGAATTTCTTCACAGAAAATGTTGTCAGGCATTGGAAGGGACTGACCAGATGGTGGAATTCCCATCCCTGGAGGTGTTCAGGAAAGGACTGGATGTGGCACTCAGTGCTCTGGGCTAGGTGACAAGGTGGTGATGCATCAAAGGTTGGATTTGATGATCCTGGAGGTGTTTTCCAGCCTTAATGATTCCGTGATTATCAGCTGGTGTTTTGGCATTGCAGTACATTGCCAGCAGGGCACCAGGAGCTTGGCTGGGATGGGAAGTGTTTTTCCAGTTGTTTGTTTTTAAAAGGGAGAGGGATTTGAAATCTTGGGCCGTAACTGGATCATTTATTTAAACAACACTGTTTTTCAGAGCTTGGCTGGAGCCAACCCTGTGATGTGTGGAGCATTGGCTGCATCATCTTTGAGTATTATGTGGGTTTCACCCTGTTCCAGGTGAGAACTCTGTGTTGTGTGGCTACTTCCCAAATGGTGAGAGGAGTCTGGCAGATTCCCAGCACAGCCCCTGGGACTGACAGGGGTCCCTCCATCACTGCTGTCTTGTGGAAGAGGCCCAGGTGTGGGCCAGGAAGGGGTTCTGAGTGGGGGGCAGCCAGGGCTGGAGGCAGAACCACTGGAATCTGTCCCAAGCCTTCCCTTTACATTTCTCCCTCTCTCTCAGACACACGACAACCGGGAGCACCTGGCCATGATGGAGAGGATCCTGGGGCCAATTCCTTCTCGAATGGTCCGGAAGACAAGGTGAGCAAGGCCAGCTGGGCCCTGCAGGTGTGCCAGGCCCTGCACATGTGACAGCCTCTCCTGGTTCTCCCTGAGGGATCCCACCTTGGAGCTGCCTGCTGAGCCCCCTGGCTGTGCTGCTGTCCCCAGCCATGCGCTGCTGGCACACTGGTGTTGCTGCAGGGTGTGCTGTGCTCAGGTGTGACCTGCTCCCACCTGTTTCTCCAACAGGAAACAGAAGTATTTCTACCACGGGCGCCTGGACTGGGATGAGAACACCTCGGCTGGACGCTACGTCCGGGAGAACTGCAAACCCCTGCGGGTAAGGAGGGTGGGCAGCAGCCCCTGCTCGGTGCACAGCCTCAGTGCCTGCCCTGGAGATGCTCCCTCAGGCCAGCAAAAGGCTCAGACTGGTGTCTTGCTGAGGGGCTGTCCAAGGAATAAACTAGGAAGCCTGAAGTGGAGGAGGTGTTGCCTGAAATCAAAAAAAATCAGGACAGTTTTAGTGTAGTTAAGGTAGACAGCAGGCCTTCAATCAAAGTGCTTTAAGGTGCACAATATACATTAGTATACACAGACAGAGAATAGATTTTACAATTTTATAATACTAGCTAATTATCATATCTAATGGGAGGCACCCCTCCTGAAATTTGTCCGTCCCCAGAACCTCCTTTGGGTCCCACCTCCCTGTATTGGGTGGGCCCCATGACCCTCTTTCCCTCCCACATTCATCTTCCTCAAGTCTTCTGTCCTGCTTGGGGGAAATTCAAGGATTCTGGGCCTTCTGAATAGGTTTGACTAGAATTAGATCAAGGAACATTGGATATATCTTGTTCAGTACACTCTCTTCAGACTTGATGTCTCTTAGCTTGCTGAAAAATCTCTACTGAAATCTTTGACAGGGAAACATAAGCAACATTTTAGAATTTGGTACAAAAGCTGTTAAAGCTCTATCCTAAAATTACTAAAGAAAAGGGCTAAAAGCTGCATTAATACCTTATGAACTTTAAGGCGTTGGAGGAGGAGGGCATGAAGAGTTCAGGAAGTGCCTGGAAAGGGGTGGGTGGGTGAAAACCCAACAGTGTGTCATGGATGGAGGAGCCCAGCAGAGTTCAAGTCCAGGCTGAGTGATGACCAAACCAGCTTAGCCCAGGGGATGTCCGGGGCCAGGCCTGAGCTCTCCCTCCGCCCCACAGCGGTACCTGACGTCGGAGGCCGAGGATCACCACCGCCTGTTCGACCTCATCGAGAGCATGCTGGAGTATGAGCCGTCCAAGAGGGTCACCCTGGCCGAGGCCCTCAAGCACCCCTTCTTTGACCTGCTGGGCATGGAGCCGAGCTCCAAACTGTGGGACTCGAGCCGGGACATCAGCCGGTGACGGTGACGCCGCAGGTGCCAGCCAGCCCATTGTAGCCCCCGTGGAGGCCCCTGTGATTTCTTATTCAGACACTTGGTGCTTTTTTTTTTTTATACATGAGAAAACTCCCTTTGTAAAGCTGTTAATATGTGAGATACTGTAAATAGCCTGGATTCTGTCGGCCTGGGGGCACCACGGGCCCGACCTGCTGTCACTGCTGCCGTTCTGGTGAGGTGAGGGGGCCTGTGTGTCCGTGCTGTAAATACCTCTCTCATCATGTGTTGCTTTGTCTCCTGTTCCTGCCTTCCCTCGGTGTAAATACTGCAGGACTTGCAGCTCTGTGTAGCTTATCTGTTCCCTTGTAAGTTATGGAACTGGTGGGACTGCATGGGAATTATTTTTTGGATCAATGTCATAGCCCATCCCCACACCAGAGTTTTATAAGAATTTTGTACAGTCTTTGTGAGAAATAAATATGAAGTGAATAAAAGCACCTGGTTTGGGGTTTGGTGCAGCAGCTGCTGCTCCTGGGGCTGTTCTGCTGTGCCCTTTGCAGGGAAGGACAGGGGTGGAAGGAACTTTGTGGTGCAGGAAACCAGCTGTTGTCTACCTGCACCACTCCCAAGCCTGTCAGCTGCTCTTGGCCCTCAGGTCTGCAGCTGGACCTGAGCAGCTGCTGCTGTGCTGGAGCTGATGGAATTGAGGATTCCTATAAATAACCAGTCCAGGAGACACAAGAGAAATTCCCGAAGTGCTTCTCGAGCCGCGGGTCCCTTCCAGGGTGTTGGGACTCACAGGGAGCCCACCCGGCCCGCTCGGTGGGCTCAGGCACAGCTGCTCCACTGCCCCGGGGGGGGCCCTGCAGGGACAGGGGGTGGAAAGTGAGGCCGAGGAGGAGGGGCAGGATGTGCAGGAGGGGCCTCTGTCCCGGTGGGGTCAGCTTGGCGGGACCTGGAACCCGAGGGGACACTGGAGCTGAGGGGCAATGGGG
>JAOXXN010000294.1:754034-764124 GCA_026770055.1 Myrmophylax atrothorax
CTGCCTTCCAGCAGGTCGACACTCCCTCCCAACTTGGTGTCATCAGCAAATTTGCTGATGATGGACTCAATCCCCTCTGCTCCCAGCAAACACAGGACTGGAGGGGCACATCATGGGTGCCAAGGCATGCCAGCATGTCCCCACGCTGTTAATCCCCCTGCATTGTGCCAGTGCCGTGGCTTTTTATCAAACAGCAACACACGGAAACCCCCGGAGCAGGTGACGGAACACAGATAACCCCTGGACAGGGCATGAGGAGTGGAAAGTCCCTGTCAAATTCCCCTGGTGGAGAGGCCAGATGGTCCCAGGGGAAGGAGCCAGGCGGGAGTGTGGCTTTGCCATTGCTTTATTAATTGAGAAGGCAACACGCCATTAGTCACGCTCGTTAATGCCCAGCCCAAGTCCTCTGTGTTCACACCAGAGAGAGTCCTCATGGCTGTGGGGAACAAGGATGGGGTGAGGGATTCACCGGGATTGGTGCTGGGGACTGGATTAGACTCCCTTCCTGGCCCAGCAAAGGGTGTGGCTTCTCCAGCAAGCCTTGAACAGCCCACAGGTCCCGCCGCAGGCTGGGGCGGGGGAGCAGCTCCATCAGGACGTGCTCTGAGCACCCAAACCCAGCTCTGTTGCTCCCCCAGATGATGCACGGACCACCCAAAATCACTGGGAGACCATCCCATCATACCCCACCTCAAACTCTCTGCCTGGGTGACGAGGGCGGGTGTCCCACCACCACCCCCTCTGCTCAGCCCACCTCTCCTCGCAGCGTTCCTACTTCTCCACGAAGCAGTAGGTGCCGTAGGCCCTCAGCTCCTTGCTGGGGAAGCCGAAGCTGCGGACGCCGGGGTCGGGCAGCCCCCCGCAGCGCTCGCGGGGCGTGGTGATGGGGTACCTCACACTGCCATCTGCCAGCCACCCCCCGTCGCAGCGATCCAGCTGGGAGAACTTCCAGGCAGAGTAGAGCTGCCCCACCTTGGCAATGGCAGCCCCGTGGTTGCGACACGCCTGCCCAGCCTCCTTGAAGTTCAGGTGGCCCCGGATGAAGTAGACCTGGCCTGGGGTTGGATAAGGACACCAAGAGTGAGGAACCACCACGATATCCTGGGAACAACCCCAGCCCTGCTGCAAATTTAGGTGGGCTTCAGGGCTCTGTGGGAGGGACTACCAGCACTACCTTTAAGAGCAGAGGTAAAGCAGAAAGCATCGAATCGGTCCTTCTGCCTGTCCCTGGCGCCGTAGCTCCGGACACCGGGCAGGAGGAGGCGGCCACCGCACGGCTCCCGTGAGTTAATGATGGGGTAGTGGACAGTCCCATCAAGGATCCAGCCAGCATTGCACCAGTCCAGACCCTCTGTCCAGGCTGTGAGACAAAAGGCAGCTCAGCACTGGCACTTCCCTCCTCCACATGCCCAGCCAGGCATGGGTTTGGGCTGAGGAGGGATCTTTTCTTGAGTGCTTCACCTTTGTACAGCTGCTGGTAGGTGGCAAGGCGGGAGTCTTGCTGCTCACAGGCTCTCTTGGCTTCGTGGTAGTTGAATTTGTAGCGCCCGTTGCTGGGTTGGTAAGGGAAGACGATGCCTGCAGGGGCAGGGACAGGGTGAGGGGGATGCTCTCCCTGAGGAGGCTTCGACTTAAGATCCCGGGGGAGTAAGTGCTGAAGATAAGGCTGGAGCAGTGCAGGTAGGGGTGGAAGCAGCCAGAGACAGACAGGAGTTACAGCAGGCAGGAGTTAGAGAATATTCTGAGTTGGAAGGGACCCACTGAGTCCAGCTCTTAAGCAGATGGCCCATACAGGGCCACAGGACCTCCAGTCCAGCCCAGGGTCCCTGGCTGGACCAGGTCTTGCTCTCCTGCTGCATCGCCCAGGGATGCGGGGGAGTACGGAGGGAGCCGGACCTCACCTTCAAGGTTCAGCGTGAGGGAGACGCTCTCGTCATCCAGCCCATTGACGAGCTGGCAGCGGTAACGCCCCTCGTCCTCCAGCGCCACGTCGGTGATGGTGAGCGAGGCGTCGTAGCGGTGGCTGTGCCGCAGGTGCACCCGCGGGCTCAGCGGCCCGTAGTTCTTGTGGTACAGCCCGTTGGTGATGATGATGATGTTCTCCCCGTAGTTGGCCGGCTCCACCTTGCTCCACTTCACGCGGTAGTTGCGGGGCAGGGCGCGCAGGACGCAGGGCAGGGTGGCCGTGGCCCCGCGCTGCGTGTGCACCGTGGGGTGCAGGGGCTCCAGCAGGTACTGCAGGCGTGGGGGGGCTGCGGCACCCCCAGGTAGCCTCAGCACAGCCTCACCCCAAGCATTGCTGTAGCCCCACCACCCCTTCAATACCTCCCTGAGCTCCCCTCAAGCCACAGCAGCATTTGATGGTTTCCCTCCTGAGTCCTCTTCCAGTCTCCTGCATCCTCTGGAAGCACAGCTCAGCCTCTGCCCCAGCTGGACTCTCCCAGCATCATCTCCACCCTCCAGCACTGACCCCAAACAGCAGTGTCCTGTCTTTTCCCCAGGCCCTGCTCCCTACCTGGGCTCCCAGTCGGCCTCTGGAAGATGCTGGACACTGGGGGTGCTGTCAGGAGCCAGAGGCAGCCAAGCAGGAGCAGCATGTGCATTCTTAGAGCTGGGGGGAGGACGGTGCCTGGGGGGAGCACTGGGGTCAGGGTTGTGCAGTGGGACATCCCCCAGCTTTGGTGGGGACCAGAGGAGGTGGCCCTGCTCTGTGGTGGGCTCACTGACATTTACTGTGCAAGGGGAATGTCCCCTCACAGGACACTGAGCCCACAGACCGTGCCAACCCTCCTTCCCGGTGCCCCCTGCCCCCTCTCTTACCGTCCCCAGGCGTGTCCTTTAGGAGTCACTGTTCCCATCCAACGCTCCCAGCCCACGTGCTGCCCCAGCTTCTCCTGTGTCCCGTCTCCGTCATGTACAGCCCATGGAGGCGCCGAGGGCTCTGGGAAGGTTGACCCTGCGTAGAAGAGGTGACACAGGGACACGGGGACGTGGGAGGTGGTGAGTGGGTGCTCCCAGCCAGCCCTTCCCTGTCACTGTCCCGGGACAGGCAGTGTCCCTGCAGCCCCACGGCCCCACAGGCCCTTGACTCCTGCTCCCATGGTGCCGGCCGTGCCCTGCCCTGTCACCGTCTCTTCCCGCTCTCTTCTCTTTTTTTTTTCCATAGAACACCTCCCTGAGGAACGCACAGGGAGGAGGAAGCACAATTTCCCATTGTGAGTGTCTTTCTCTTTATTGTTCTGCTCTGCAAAACACAGCGTGCCCGGCTAACAAACATCCCTTTATCTGCAGGCCACAGCGTTGGGAATTCAGGGAAAAATACAGCTCTGCACCGGGCTCCAGCAGCTCCTGGGCTGGCAAAGCCTCTGCTGGGCATCAGCCCCCAGTGCCAGGAGGGTGCTCTCTGATCCCACAGACACCAGGGCAGTGGTTAATTTTATACCCACCCAAGTCCTCAGTGTGGGAGGATGAAGTTTTCATCCCTTGGGGCTCCTGCAAGGGCAGGTCCCACCATTCTCACATCCCACCAGACTCATCCTGCCCCGTGAAAAGGCATCACAGAGGTTTCCCCATTGCCACCTCGGCCTGGGATGCTGCTGGGACCAAAACACGGGCACACAATGGGACTGTGTTCTGGGCCCCCCCATCTTCTCCCTCCCCCAGGGTCCATCTCCAAGGGTGGAGAAAGCTCTTCTCAAAGGAGACACAAGACAAGCAGCAACTGTCTCCAGCACCAAAGGACACAGTGATCCTTCCTTGGCCGTGGCACACACGGCTCAGCAAACAACCCTACCCAGGGAGAGGCACCAGGGAGTGTCCTGGGTTCCCAGGCCCTTGCCCCCTGCCTGCTGCCCACAGCTCCCAGCCCATCTTCAAGGAGGGGCATCAGCTGGAGGCTCCAAGGTTCTCCCAGCTCAGAATGGTCAGAGCTTTTGCTCATTTTGGTGAGCAAAAGGTGGCCATGCCTTTGCTCCCCCAGGCAGAGGAGAGCTAAACCACAGCAGGACTGGAAGTTTCCTCTCCTGCAGCTCCCCACAGTTATCAGGTGCCTCCATGGCTCTTCAGAGAGTCCATGATCTCCCTCCATCACACTTCCCATGCCCAGAGCTGCAGAAGCAGATCCTGTTCCCTCCAGCAGCAGCCCAGGCTCCTTGGCTGGAGGATGCTGATTCCCAGCTCTGTGGTACTGCAAACAAGCTGAGTGTTTCTCACATATTTCCCAAGTGAAGGCAGTAGCTACAGCCCTTGGCTTTCCCAAAACCACAGCTCAAAGCAGGATACTTGCAGGGGCCTGCAGAAGTGACTCATCCCCCGTCCCCATCCAGTTGGCGTCAGGGCATGACCCCAGCTCAGCGCTGCTTGTCTGAGATCATGGTTTGGCCCAAAGCTGTGGAAATGAGTTACCCAAGTCACTTCCCAAACACACACTGTGTTTTACTTATTGGCTACTTCTTTCTTCCTCTGCGTTTTTGGGATCTGCACCCGTTCTCAGTGCATCACAAACACCTCTGCAAAGGCAGAAGCAGACAAAGCAAAGCGAAGGAAAACGTGCTCAGCCGCCCCATCTCCTGGTGTGGGTTCTATCAGCAGCCTCTGACTCCACTCCTTGTCCTTGTTCCTCCAGGGTCAGATTCTACTCCTCTCCTCACAGCCCTACAGAGAACCTCCTTCCCAAAGCCCCCCTGAACCACCACTTTTCCTTCTGAGTAGGGAGTTTGAGCCTGGCTTTGCTGACTTTGTCGAGCCCAGCACCTCTGCAGTGAGCCAGTCCCACCTCCTCTCCCTGACCCAGTCCCTGCAACCACCCTGTTCCTCCAGTGCTGATCCTCCAGAGAGGCAGAAACCTCGGGCATCCCCCCAGAGAGGCAGAAACCTTGGGCATCCCCTCAGCACAGCTCCTGCCGCCCCCAAGTCCTCCTCCGACCCTCTTGCACCCAGCAGGGTGTTCCTCTGACACCACACGCCCCTCTTGCACCCAGCAGGGTGTTCCTCTGACACCACACCCCCCATGCACCTCCCGGCACAGTCCCCTGAGCCACCTGGTGTGGCACAGCCGGGAGCAGAGGCGTGCCGTGGCAGCCAGCCCGGAGTTTCCGTGTTGGCAGTGCCGTCCCGCTCCCGGCAGCCTCTTCCAACCGTGGGAAGCTTGGGAGGCGAGGGCAGGGGCTGGCAGCGGCTCTGGCAGGCGGAGTTTGCAGCCCCAGCGTGGCTCTCCGCGTGTCCCCCCATTTGCAGGGGTTCCCTGCCTTGTCTGCCCCCCGGACATGCCTGAGCACAGCGTTGCCTCAAGGCTCCGGCTCTCTGGGCTGTGCTTCGTCCTCCAAATCCTCAACATCCTCCTCTTTGCTGTCTTTGTCCGGTACAGCCCCGAAAGCAGCTCCAGCCTCTGTTCCCCTCAGCTGAACTGCAGCCGGAGAAACCAAGACTCGAGTTTCCAGCACCCCCGTGAGTATCTCCGTGCCCGTGAGTGACTCTGTGGTCCCCAGGTGCTGCTGAGGGGGTGGCACAGGATGTCACCACGCTCAGACCAGGCTGCAGACCTGTCACAGTGTCCAGCTCTGGACTGCACCCCAAAGTTAAACAGAGGGAGAACATCACACCACAGGGCTGGGGTACTCAGTGCATCCCACCGAGGAGGGGGCAGTGGGTGGAAAGCAGAAGTGCTGCAAAGATTTCCCACATACTTGGATGGAACCAGCCTCAAAACAGGGATATTTGGGTTTGGGACATGCATTTCACCAGCTGGAGCTCAGAGGGGATCACTGGGTGCAGGGATAAATGTGGGATCATGCTCCCATCCCTTGTGGGGAGCACGGAAGCTGCTCCTGGTTCCTTGGGGTCTGCAAACTTCCCACCAACCTGCTGGTTTTTTCAGCGCTGAGGGATTTGCACCAAGCTCCTTCCAGCGAGGATTCAGCTCCCTTGGTGCTGCCACAAGGTCCCACATGGGGCTGGGGCTCTGCTCTGCTGGAAGCATCTTCCTGCACACCGGGAATTGCTGCAGAACTCATCCCAGCTGAGGGATGAGGGGCTGACCTTGGCTTTCTGATGGGAGATGTGAAAGGGGTGCCCAGAGTGCCCGGGCTGAGGGAGGGGACCCAAGCCAAGCCACAGGGCAGGGAGATGGCAGTGGGCAGGTTCTCCCGGTTTTACCTGCCCACGTAACCCCACCCAGGCAGTGACTCACGGGGAAGAATGGGACACAGCTGTTGGCACAAGGGGTGCAAAGGGCACTTAGCCCAAGCAAGAATCAAGTCCCCCATCCTCTGGTTTGCTGTCACAGTACCAGACTTGTCCTGGTTTTCTGTTCATCCTTCCTCTCTTCTCGTCCCATGAAGTGGGACATGATGTTTTTGGGGACAGCAGCAAGTCCTGTGGGGGGCTGACATCTCAGACCGACCTTCACACTGGTGTGGTGGGTGCAGAGGGCTCTCAGCCACCCCAGCAGGTCTCTGGGCTGTGGGATGAGCCCTGTGAGTGTACTGAGATATCTGGCTGGTTGCAGACAGGGTGACCAGGAGCCACTGCAAGGGGTCACTGGGCCACATCAGACAGGGACAGCCTTACCTGCCACCAGCACAAGCCACAACTGCTCACACTCTGCTACAGATCTCCAAGGGAGATCCAAGACCTGATCCACCGTGACTCCAGAGACACATCCATGGAGTGAGGCTGATTCATATGAGTTGAAGCTTTCAGCTCCACAAAACCTGTTAGAGTAGGGGGTGTCTTAGTCCCCTCAGGGACCAGCCAGCAGAAGGGTGGCTGGCTGCCCTCATCACCTCCAGACCCATCCTCTGCCTTTTCTTCACCAGGTTTCCAGGATGTCCACCTCCAAGTGCTCCTTGGCTTCGGGCTTCTGGTGGCCTTCCTTGGCCGGTATGGGCCAGGCAGTGTGGCCATCAGCATCCTCATCGTGTCCTTTGCCATCCAGTGGGCCATACTGATCCAGGGGTTTTTGTACTTCTTTCAAAATGGCAAAATTTCCGTGGGAGCTCGGAGGTAAGGCAGGAGGGAGGAGCTGTGCAGACACTCAGCCCAGCCCAGCCCTGGCACTCTGGCTCCCTCCTCTGTAAAACTCACAGCTCTGCTTTGGAGAAGGAGTTTGATGTCAAGTAGGACCAGGTCTCTGAGCTGTTTGAGTACCACACTAGTAAAGACCATGTAGGTACTGCCAAGGCTGCAGCCAGGCATTTAGGGGGGCACTCTGGCCCCCATCTGCCTCCAGCCCAGCTGTCCCTTTGCCACCAGCATTGCAAGGCTCAGGCTGCCTGCTCAGCCTGCAGGAGTGCTGGGACACAGGCCCAGGCCGTGGGCTCTGCTCCTGTCCCCCCCATGCCTGCTCTCTCCCACTCCTGTGCTCATCCTGTGCCAGATCCAGCCCCACACCTTCCTTCTCCTTCCCAGCATGGTCAGTGCCGACTTCTGCACTGCAGCTGTTCTGATCTCCACTGGAGCTGTTCTGGGAAGGGTAAACCCTGTCCAGATGCTGCTGCTGGCCCTGCTGGAAGTCACTCTCTGCAGCCTCAATGAATACATCGTGCTCAGTCTCATGGGGGTGAGTCACCAAGCGGGGTGCTGGGCACCAGAAAGGGGGTGTCCACAGCTTTAGGCTTCTGATGTCATGTCCTGACTCATCTGTAGGGCCCAATCCCCCATCCCCAGTGCCAAATCCCCCATCCCCAGTGCCTGCTCTGTGCTTTTCTGTCCTCACCAGGTAAGCGACAGCGGGCGCTCCTTGACCGTCCACACCTTTGGGGCTTATTTTGGCTTGATGGTTTCACGAATCTTGCACCAGCCTCAGATGAACAAGAGGAAGAGGGAGGACCAGCAGGACACGGGGCCTCAGCCGGATGTTTTTGCTGTGGTTGGTACGGAGCTCAAATCCTACAGCACCAGAGTCACAGAATTGGTGCTGGAAGGGCCATCACCAACACCAGGATGGTGAGGCTGTGCCTTTTACCAAGAGATTCCTGCAAACCATCAAGGACAGAGGTCCTTCCCCTCCCCAGGAACCTGTCCTGAGGCTGCACTGCCCTCTCCTAGAAAAAGCTTTGCCCCATGTCCAACCTGAACCTCCCTCACTGTGGCCACTTGCATCACTTGGCACTAGCAAGAAGTTTCTTTCCCATGTGGGAACAACCCCAGCATCAAAACCTGCCTGTTCCACTTCCCTGCAGGAACCATCTACCTGTGGATCTTCTGGCCCAGCTTTACCTCAGTCACCACTGTCCATGACAATGCTGAGCCCTGGGCAGTGCTCAACACCTACATCTCGCTGGTGGCGAGTACCATGGCCACCTTCATCCTTTCTCCTGTCCTCTATGAGGAGAGCACCCCACGGATGGTACGTCCTCTACTGGCACAAACCCAAGTCTCACACACTGTCCACTTCCTGTACTACAGACAGTGAGCACGAACACACCTCGGGCTAAAGGGGATGCCTGTTAAGCTTTCACAGGTTCCCTGAGGGGAAGGCAAACCTCCCCAGCCCCACACTGATGTCCTCCATGGAGCCAATTCCCCTGACCATGTCTGCTCCACCAGGTTCAGATCCAGGATGCCACCTTGGCTGGCGCTGCCATGATGGGTATGGCTGGGGAGATGCTGGTCACCCCTTTTGGGGCTCTCATCGCGGGGTTTCTGGCCGGCCTGATCTCCCTGCTGGGCTTCAGATTCTTCACGGTGAGTCACCTCAGGACAGCTGAGGACACCAGTCCCAGATCATCACCAGCTGCAGCTCCCAAACCTGAAAACATGGAGCAACCTCCATCCCAACACCAGCTCTCCTGTGTGCTCTCCCCAGCCTGTCCTGCACTCCAGGCTGAAAATCCAGGACACGTGTGGAGTTCACAACACCCACGGGCTCCCAGGGGTACTGGGTGCCTTGCTGGGGACGCTGCTGACACTGCTGGCCACTGCAGACACTTATGGTGACAGGTGAGAAGAGCCAGAATCAGGGGTGCCAGTGACTTGATTCTTCAAGCTGGGGCCACCACCACCCCTGAGACCAGGAAAGCTCCACACACCCTCTGTTACAGCACCCCCTTAGAGCTGCAAGCCTAAGGACCCGCTCCCCAAACCCTGTCCCCTCTCTGACTTGCAGGCTGGAGCTCGTGTTCCCTCTGGTGGCCCAGGGCAGCCGGACGGCCGCTGACCAGGCGTTCCTCCAGCTCTGTGCCCTGCCCCTCACCCTGCTGCTCGCCACGCTCGGGGGCTTCATCACGGGTGAGTTTTGCCTCCAGTGCGATGGGATGGAGGGTGTGGGGGTTGGGGGAATTGGTAGATTTCGGGGGAGAAGGCAGGAGCAGCCCCAAAGCGGAGCATCCTCGTGGTGCTCAGAGCTGTGCAGACCCGCTGGGGACAGGGTTACACTCGAGATGGGGCAACTGCCGTGGCCGGGGTTCCCTAAGGGGGCCGGGGCTCCCCCGGGGCCATGGTTCCCTCTGAGCTGAGGCACCCCACAGGACCGGGCTCCCCCTGGGGTCGGGTTACCCCCTGCCATCGGGGCAGTCCATGGTGTCGGGGCTTTTCTCGGTGTCGTTCTCCCCTCGGGGCTGGGGTCCCTCCTGGGCCGTGGTCCCCTCAGGGCCGGGTTTCCACCCTGAAGTCGGGGCTTTCCACGGGGCCGGGGCTATCCATGGGGACTTGCTTCCCTCGGGGCCGGGGCTATCCATGGGGACTTGCTCCCCTCGGGGCCGTGCTCCCTCTGGGTGTCCGGGGCTCCCCCTGTGTATCCGAGGCTCCCCCTGGGGGTTCGGGGCTCCCCGTGTGTGTCCGGGGCTCCCCCTGTGTCTGGGGTTCCCACTGGGTCTGGGGCTCCCCCTGGGGATCCAGGGCTCCCACTGGGTCTGGGGGCTCCCCCCAGGGGTCCGGGGCTCCCACTGGTTCTGGGGCTCCCCGTGTGTGTCCGGGGCTCCCTCTGTGTGTCCGGGGACTCCCACTGGGTCTGGGGCTCCCCCCGGGGGTCAGGGGCTCCCCCAGGTCTGGGGCTCTCCCTGTGTATCCGGGGTTCCCCCTGTGTCTGGGGTTCCCACTGGGTCTGGGGCTCCCCCTGGGGATCCAGGGCTCCCACTGGGTCTGGGGGCTC
>JAOXXN010000294.1:764437-779722 GCA_026770055.1 Myrmophylax atrothorax
GGGGGTCCCCCGGGGTGTCCGGGTCGCCCCCCGGGTGCGGGGCGTCCCCTGTGTGTCCGGGGCTCCCACTGGGTCTGGGGGCTCCCCCTGTGTCTCCGGGGCTCCCCCTCGGTTCTGGGGCTCCCCCGGGGCCGGGCTCCCCGCCGCCCCGCCCGGCGCTGCCGCTAGATGTCAGGGGAAGCCCGGGCAGAGCCGTCTCGCTCTCAGACGCCCTCGCCCGGCTTTCGGCATCCTCAGGATGCGTCCTGAAACGCAAGGGGCTGAGGACTCCCGCGGACAAGGGAAACCTGGAAAACACCGTCCTCTTGGAGGTAAAGCTGGGGGTTCTCTGCTAAAGAATGGGCTTACAGGGCTCAGGCAGCCGATCCCCTCCCTCTTGCATCAGCATTTTGGGCAGGAGAGCTGCAGTAAACGCCCTTGGTCATGGAATCATAGAATCACTGGCAGACTTTAGGTCAGAAAAGCCATCTAAAACCATCAAGTCCAACTGTTACCCCAGCACTGCCAAGGCCACCACCAAACCATGTCCCTGGGTGTCATATCCCCACATCTGTTAAATCCTTCCAGGGATGGTGGCCCCACCACTACCCTGGGCAGTCTGTGCCAGGGCTGGACAGCCTTTTCCATGAAGAATTTCAGCCAATATCCAGCCTAAACCTTCCCTGCAACTCAAGGCCGTTTCCTCCTGTCTCCATCCACCCACCCCCGATGTGCCCTGAGCAGGGCCCATTTCTGCCCCTCTCCATGTCTCTGTCTCGGTGCAGGTGCCCAAGGAAGGATGTGAGCCCATGGCAAGCAGAAAGGAGCTGGGAATCAGCACCTTGGTGTAATGACCCCAAATCCCGGTGAGGTCCTGCACCACCGGACTCAACCCACTGCCCTTGCCAGGGCCTGGTGACCTCTGGCAGCCTGAATTTCCCAGCAGCCTGCTCTGGAAGCAGCCACCTTATCCCCTTGTGGGAGCCAGCTCCTGGCTCTAAACCTTTTGGGAGAAGTTGGGTGCCCACAGGCCTTTGCAGGGTGAAGAGATGCTGCCATGATCCAGGGGTTTCTGTGGGAGTGATTCAGCTTCCTCCAGGGACACCTCAGGGTGGCCAGGCCCAGCTGAGCTGCTTCCCCGCTCCTCTCTGTGCCTCAGTCTCCCCACCTGCTGCTCTCTGAAAGGATGAAGGCAATGGGGGCACGGGGAGGAAGGCTGTGTTGGGGAAGGGGCACAGGAGGCTGCACAGAGAGCAGCAAGGACTTTCTATGGACGCTTTTGCACACAACAATTAAAAACCTCAGATCTTTTGTAGCTTTGGGAGTTTACAGTGAATTCCCCTGGCACTTTTGCTGGCTGTTTCCTTCAGGTGTTATTCCAGGGAGGAAAGAAAACACCCCCAGCCCTCTCTGCACCCTAAAAACTGACGCCCATGTGATGGGTTTTGTGGGTTGTCCCACCCACCCGAGGGGGTGCCTTGACTGCTGGAGGGTGGGACAGCCAGAGCAGCCAGCACCCAGGGGCAAGAGCTGGGTCACACCAGGGTCACCAACGCAGGGGTGAACCCTGCCTTCTCCTGGTCACTCAGCAGCTCACACAGGGGCTGGGGCCAAAGAAGAGCCCTCTCCTCAAAGCAAGAAAATCCCCCCCGAGTGCTCAGCCCCAGTGGGAGAGGGATGCTCCACTGGCCACTGCAACCCCAGGTCCCCCAGCACACCATCCCCACATGCCCCCACAGAGAGGCTTTCACCTCACCTGCCTGCCCTGGGTGTGAGCAGCAGCCCCCAAACCTGCCTGGGGGCACGTTGGAACACTCTGGGACTGTGGCAACTCGAGGAAACCCACAGCACCTGAAAATGGTCACAGCCCCAGAGGATTCTCAGAGGGGTCCCTGCTGGGGGGAGACCTTGGTGTCCCACCTCCCACAAGCCTGGGGCAGCTGCCAGACACTTTCACAACTGCCATGCCAGACTCCAGGACACTCACAGGTGTCCTCAGCTGCCAGCACCGTCCCTGGGGAGGGGGGCACAGCCCCACCCCACGCAGAGGGGCAGGGGTGCAGGGCCAGCACAATGAAGTTTGGGGTAAGCACTTTGCTACCCAGCTAAAGTGGCCACAGGTGGGACTGTCTTGTTCTCAAAGCTGCTGCTGTTGAAGCACACGGGATTTCTTTAACTGACTGCACCAAAGATGCAAAAGAAATAATGAAAAACATTTATTTGCCAGTGATAATAAAACACCACTTTAAAACACAACAGAAAGTCAAAGCCTCTCGCTTTGATATAAGTCAAACCAGCACTTCCACTTTTTTCCACTTTCGTGGCTCGTTACAGAAAACTGGTGAAATCAGCACATTAAATGCTTCGGTGCCACTGAAATTCCATGACAAAACACAGGGAAGTGGGTCACCCTGCTCCGTTTCTGCTGCCACTGCAGGCGTTGAGGGTTTCTGCAGGGGGCACAGCCCCACTCCACGCTCAGGCTGCTCAGGGGAGGACACGTCCCCGTGCCCATGGCCCTGTGCCACACCCTGTGCCACGTCGCAGGGCTGCGGTGTGAGAGGGAGAAGCGACACGAGGGCTGGTGCTCAGCAAGGGGGTGCGGGGCTCCGGTCGTCGCCTGCAGCCTGGGGTGCAGGGCTCACTCCAACCCCGCGCCACCCCCTCCCACCTCACCTCCTTCCTCACCCTCTCCTCCCCTTTCCCAGGCAGCCCCTTTCTCCTTTTTGATCTCCTCGCAGTCCGTTTCTAAAGCAACCCACTGCGACGGGAAGAAAAGCCCCTCCAGTGAGATCATTGCGAGACCCCCAGACGTCGGGGTCGGGTGTGAAATGGACCTCCCTCCTCCCCTCGTCGCCCGGCCCCTCTGAAAGCCTGTTATGTTCTGTAATCGGATTAGGGAGCCCCGCGCCCTCCCCACGCCCGTTTTACCAGCGCGGCCGCCGCCGGCCCCGCAGGTTGGTTAAGCGAGCGCGGGACTCGCCGTGCAGCGGCGAGAGGAGCCGGGACGGCGAGAGCCTGAAAGGTTTAGTCAGAGAACAAATTGCTTCTCTGTAGGGGCCGTTTTCTTCCCAAGTTGAACATAATGATGGCAGTTTGAGGAACAGATGGTGCAGCTAAGCAGATAATCCCGCCGGCACCGCGAGCTCCGGGAGAGGCTCTGCCCACAGCGCCGGGGGCCCGTCCCGGGACAGGCGGGTCACAGCAGGGTCTGGGTGATGATCGCAGCCCAACGGGACTCGAGGAGTTTGGGCGAGCACCCCACCTTCACACCTCTCCTGCTTCGGGGGTGGTTTGGGTGTCAGGCGCCGCTCGTGCCTCAGTTTCCCCCACCCTGCGGGGAGGTCTCTGCTCTGTCACTTCCCAAGGCAGGGCTCGCCCTCAGCCTGACGTGAGGGGATGGACTGTGAGACAGCACAGCTTTCCCTGCCCCAGAGCAAAGGAGAGCAGATGAAAGCTCATCTTATTCTTATTTTCCTGTTTTGTCTCTCTCTTCAGTAGCATTCAAGATGCAGAAAGAGCTGAAGGAATTCCACCAGCTCGCAGGGTTTGTGTGTGTGGTGTGCCCGTGTCAGATTCAGGGATGCAAGAACCTGCCTGCTGAACAAGTCATTATTTAAAATACATCAGCAGATAAAGCCTAAGACCCCACAGACACGATGCAGGCAGGGCATGGACACATCTGTGCGGAGCAGGCCTTGCCCACCTGCCTATGCCACACTGGCACCAGGGACCCTTCCCCACACGATGGGGCTCTCACAGCCTTCAGGACACGCTCCAGGCACACTGCACCGCATGCCTGTGTCCAGGGGGTTCATTTAATTCATGTTTCCCCACCTCCAGCCCTGTCCCCTGAGAGCCTCTGCTCTGACAGCTCCCCAGCTGCCAAGAGACCTGCCTAATTCACCTCTTGCTAACGCAGGAGCTCAATCAGCTGCTTGAAGGGTGTTTTACAAGTCAAAGCAATAACAACATCCCTCTGTTACAGCTGGGGAAACTAAGGCACACAAAGAGGTGCCCGGGAGTCCATTGGAATTAGAAGCAGGACAAAGCCTGGGCTCCCTGAGCTCCCACCGTACATGTCCTTACACATCCGCAGCCCCCGGCGTCTCCCCACCCCCAGAGCAGCTGATGCCGGGTGCTGTTTGATAGAAAGCCAGCTAATCATCTTTCCCACCTTCCTTGGAGTGTGAATCGTTATCCCAGCGACACCTGTAAAGCTCCTTGTCAGACGGGACTGGTGCACACATGTAATAATGGGCACCATATGGGAGAGGGAAGGCTCAGGAGAGGAGCAGGGGCCCGTCCATCCCTGCACCGAACAAAGAGTGATGCCTGATGGCTTCCCAGTATCACCAGCACCGGTCTGAGAGACCAGCAGCAAGGGGAGAGCCTGGGCAGCAGTGGTGGTGGAGGAAGAGCCACTGCTCGAGGTACTAAACACATCAATGAGTCTCCAAGCCCATCCTGGCATTTGGAAAAGGACCTGGCAAAGGCTGGAGCGTGCAGGTTAAAGGCAGGAGGGCCATCAGGCCCTGCTCACCACCGAGTGCCCAAAGGCTGAGACCAGACACTCCAAATCCACCGAGGCACATCCCCCTGTGCCTTGGAGCCCCCTCTCCCTGCCAGCCTGGCAGTGGCACCGTGGGTGCAGACATAGCCTTGTGAGACCCACATTTTAGAGGGTGACAAGGAGGACACAGCATGAATTGGAGACAGGCCCATGCATTGGGACTGACCTAGAACCCCCCAGACTCAGTCCCTGACCCTAAACTTTGGGGGCAGTGCTCTGTCCCTCTGCCAAGCCACCCCCAAGGAAAGCCCCCACTGCCTTCAGCCCACTGCAGTTACAGAGCCACGTTTTGAGGCCCCCATCCATGGCCAGTGGCATAATGAGCCTCCAGGCACCATTGGCGAGGGCAAAGCAATTAAAATTGCTGGCGTGGCTGCTGCGTGGGTGGCTCTGGTGTGGGCTGCTGCCAGTGCCTGTTTTGGGGTGAGCGGGCACTGCCAGGGCAGGCAGTGCCTCAGAGAGCTGCACATCTCCCTGGGGTGAACAATCGACTCGTTCTTCACTGGGTTCAAAGAATGATAAAATAAAATAAAGAGGGAATAAAGGCCCCAGTAAAACTGGGAGTCAAGTTTATTTACAAACTGAATATGAAGTGAAGGGCTCAGAACAAAGGTGTTATGTAAGGGACAGTCACTGAGGGGCTCTTTACCCACGCTAATTGCCACTTGCTCCGTGATATCCATTTATCATGCAGCTGAAATGGCCTCCTTAGGCTTGTAGGTTCAAGTACTGCTTCTTTGCAAAGCTGCCCAGTGCAATTAGTGCTCCAGAGCAGGGGCTGTTGCAGTCCCACCACCCAAACCCATCAGGAAGCCTCACTCCTCCCTCAAAAGTGGGATCATGCCCACAATGGGTAGATGTGCCAGCGGGCACATGTCTTGGCAGGGAAAGGTGTTGCTCTGAGTGGGGCATCAGTGTTGGTTGCTTAACAGGGAGGGAGAACAGAGTTCAGTTCTTTGGGAGGAAGCCTTGAGGTCTCTGCACCAACCCAGCCTGGGTGGTGAGGAGCAGAAAACCATCATGTGATGCTTGTGGAGGCAGCTGTGAGAGTGATGGCCCTGAAGGACAACGAGGTCTGGAGAGGATGAACACAACTCCGTGTTTCCAAAGGGTCCAGTTGGACACTGTCCTCAGGTGCAAAAGCCCAAAGGGCAGAGACTGGTAATAGAAGCCCCCATGGGGAGAAGAAGCTGCTGTGATTGCTGTTGGGCCTGCAGCACGTGCCCTTCCTGCTCCCATCCCTGCCCTCCACCCTTGGCATGTCCAAGGGCATGAAAACTACAGAGGGACCATTAGGTCTGACCCAGCCAAACTGTTGGGAAAGGGAGGAAGAGGAGGTGGCAGCACCCCCAGGAGCCAAGAGGTCAATTTTATTGACAAACTGCCTCTTGAATGGAGCGCAGGGAACAAAGCCAGGCTCAGCCCGGGTCAATCGGGGCTGTGTAAAGCGAGGGGCCGGCACCAGCAGCCCCGGGAGAGCCCTCCAGGCAAGGGCCTTTACCAACATGTTTGCATAACCCCTGACCCTTTCTTTCGGGGTTTAATTGAAATCCCAGCTTGGTGACAAATTGGCATGACCAGCAGGCCAGAGGGTGGGAGGGTGAGCATGGAAGTGATGCTGAGAAGTCCTCTCTCTGCTCCACCAGCGACCCACCCGCTGCCCCTTCCTGTCCTGGCATGGGCCACCTTCAAAGAGGTTTACACTCAAGTCAAGTTTTAATCACACCCTGCTCCCTCCTCTGCTCCCATGTCACTGCCCAAAGGCCACCACGATGGGCTTGGGACAGGCAACTGCTTGACTCCACAAACTGCTCTGCCTCAACAAGGGCAGGAGCAGAGATGTGTGAGCTCCAAACTCTGAGCTGAAGTCCCCTTGGACTGGAATGCTCTGATGCTTCATTAACCACAGAGCTCGTTATGCCGAGGCATTTGCAGTTTGCACCCTGGCAAGGCCCTACCACACAGCCCCCTGTCCAAAGGGAAGGGTCCCAGCCCTTCTCCAGTCTTGTCTTGAAGTAAAAACTGCTTTTTGGAGCCAATAATAGAAATGAACTTCTGAAAAATACATATAATTGAAGCCTCGAAGCAGTTCCTGCCAACTGGGGATCAAAAGCTTACACTGAGGATGAAATTGTCCTATTTCAGAAGTTCCTGGGAGAGAGGTGAGAAACAACAGACACACCCTGTGATGGCAGAAATCTCATTTTCTGCAGAAACTAGACTAAAACCAATAAGAAAAAGCCCCAGATCAGCTGCCTCAAAATCCCCATCCCTTTTCTAGAGCATTGGCAGCACCCCAGCTGCTCAGTGTGGCACGTTGGCAACCCAGAGCTGTGCTCCATGGAGGTACCAGTGCACCTGAGAGGGATGTCAAGGTGGATATTCCTGCTGGCTAAAGGGGCTCTGTGGAGTTACAGCAGAATCCTCCAAAGCACCAATACTTTCCCTTCCCTTTTCCTCCTGTCCCAGAATACCAGATGCTGGGATTAGACTGCAGAGTTTTCCTGCCCACAGGTAGAGACTCAATATTTCACCTTCTGTAGATGATCCAAGATGAATCCCAGCTGCTCTTTAACAGGGATGTGGTAATGTCTGGTCGCATGTGCAACCAGAGCCCCGAAGTGCAAACAGCACAGGTGAGGTTTGAACAATTCCCACCTAAATCTGAGCAATTTCCACCTGCAGGCAGGAGCCCCTGAATCACTGAGGCTTCTGCCTGTAGTTCTACTGGCCCTGCCCTGCGAGACTTCACTGGGCCTGGAGGAGCATCCCACACTTTGGAACATCAATCACACGGTCTGTAATACCAACAGGAGACCTTTCCTCGGGAGCACATGTCTGCACATCCACCTGCAAAACAGCAGCCCCACTTTGAGGTAAAACCCAAAAATATCCCCATTGCCGCCTGCTTTACTGTCTGCACCTCATTTGCAAATCATTTGCAGGGATTTTTACATATCCTAAAATACTTCTAATTGCAGGTTTCATGTCTGTCATCCATCACTGATTAATACATTTCATTGCTATTATTTTTATTATTACTATTAATCTTCCATCCATCCAATTCAAAAGTCAAACCCTGTTGCCCGGGATGCAGCCAGCAAGAACCAGGTTTGTTTTCAGGAAGTGTAGCCATCAGACATGAAGAGACTCATAAAAGTAGCCTCTTGCCCTTGCCATTAGCAGATCTCAAACTGGTTTGTAAAGAGCAGCAGATTTCCAGTTTGCAGAAACAAAGGTACAAGGTGGGGAGTAACTTGCCTTCAATGACTCCAAAAACCTGGAGGCACTGGTGGGGTCTGGACTATGTGACCCCTTCACCCTCCTGCCTCCCTGTGCCACCTTGGAGTTTACCACATTTCAAGGGAGGGAAATGGACCACAATTTCGTGTTGTTAAACCTTCTTCCCTGCCAGCCCCGCACACCCCTGTGAATAAATCCGGGATGGTTTTATCTCCCCCTCCAGTTTCTCTCCCCACCTCCTGGGACACCCAGGTCCTCACGGTCTGCTGGTTGCCACTTGGCCACCTCCTTCCCGTGTGCCCTGTGGGTCACTATTCCCCCAAACAACCTTCGGTTTCCATCAGTTGAGGATCTTAGAGGCTTCTTGCACAAAACCCTTTGAGGTATTTCACGCAGGGCTTGAAAAGGCTCCTGCTTCCTCTGGGGGGCATTATCATGACAACCGGCTTTAATTCAGCGCAGATCCAGGCTCCCAGCTGGATCCTCAGCCACGCCAAGTCCCCCCGACACCCTTCGGCTGGCACAGAGAGGCCAAAGGAGCGCACAGGTCCCGGGATCACGGGGAACCGGCCCAGCCCCATTTCCCAGTCCCCATCCTCATATATATTCCCTTCCAGTCGCCCCATGCTTTTCTCTGCATGTTCTTCTTTTGCAAGCGCTGCCCTCCTCTTCCCCACTCCCACCGGGCGCTTCCCCCCTCCCCGTGGTCCCTCCTCTGTCCCCAGCATCCCCCTTTCTCTCGGCTCTCTATAAACAAAGCGCCTCAGTGTCTGGGGGAAGAAAAGTTGCATTATGCAAATGGGAAAAAGCGAACAGGAGATTTCTCACTCTGAGAACCCCCATTCCGGGCCTGCACCTCGGTTTCCATGGCATGACCAAAGGCTGCTGGAGGCTGGTTTGCATACGGATGAGAGAGGAGATGAAATCAGCACGAAAGCCCATCGCTGACAGAACCCCATTGTTTCGCCTGTCTGATTTGGAGGCTAATGAAACGCCATTAAAAAAAATAAAAGAAAGAAAGAGGAAAAAAAACCCCACCGCTTTCATCCTGGCTTTGGCCAGGGATGGGGAGAGGGGGGTTAAATATGATGACGGAAGATCATCTGCACGATCGGACTTGGGGTGAAGGTATCCTGGCACTGGGGAAGGAAATTCCCAGGATGCACTTCTCCTGCAAACCAGAGCGATGCCGACGGGAGATGGTGCTGTGGGCAGAGCGCTGAGCTGTGAGAGGCTGCCAAGGAGCCGACAAACCCAGCTCTGCTCCTCTTCAGGAGACACAGCAGCACCCGGCATGAAAACACCCCAACCGCAGCCACAAACCCGCCCACCCCATGGCACCTCTCAGGGAGTGCATTGATCCACTCATAAACACGCCGTGTCCAGGAAACCCACTGGAACAAGCACATGGGCTGGGATCAGGCTCTCCTGGGCTTTCAGGTTGGATTGAAATAAAAGCTGTGAAACCAAAGGCCAGGGTGGGACGAGGGTCAGGGATCTGCACGGTGCTTCCACACTCCTTTGCCACACAGTCCATGACCGGGGTGGTGGAGAGAGAAGAGACAACATAAAACAAAGAGAAACACCCATGAGTGTTCCATCTTCCCACTCCAACAGCCTCCTTGAGCTGTTCCTGGTGTGCCAGTGCATCCCAGCACCTCACAGGGCTCTGAGGAGGTGGGACGGACAGAGCAGCAGTGCAGTTGCCAGCTCTTGGCCCCCGGTAGCTCTCGGCCCCCGGTAGTTCTCCTGCCCTCGCCCTTGCCATGGCCACCCAGTCCCCTTCCTGCTGCCCCGCTGCCAACAGCACATTGTCTCCAGTGTGTGCCTTCAGGAACAGCATGATTGGCCTTGAAAGGGCTGATTTGCTTTCCCTGGCCCATTGAAACACTGGAGACCAAAGCCTGTTCCCTCCAGGCGCTCGGAAACCTGGCACCCTTTCCATTTTGCTTCCCTGTGCCCCTCAGCCCAGGGGCTCCTGCTGAGATTTTGCTGTCAACAGAGTTTTGTTCCCTTTCTAGGGCAGTGCAGAAGGGACACAAGGACCTTGAAAATGGCAGCTTCTTTGACACAGCTATTCTCCTTCGACCCCCCTGACTGAATAAACAACTCACAAAAATGGAGTTTACTGTATTTCCTCCTCAGGGGGAAAACACTGCATCTTGGTCCTAATTAATTTACCTAATTAACATTGGGTCTGTATGCAAAGACCTCTTTCTGTACGGGCTGGGACAGAGGAAAAAACAGGAATAAAATATATTCAGGCATGTCCCAGCCCTGACTGTAAAAGGGACATCACAGGATGAACTGCACCACGCTGATCATTTCAGCCTCAGAGAAAAGGCCATGGGACAAAGGACAGGACAATGGTCTCTGCCTCGGTCTCCTCTCTGCTGGGGCCATGTCACACACACTGGGCTCTTAACTCCATGCAGGAGCTGCAGTGCATGGCCTTGGAGAACTCACTGCTGGGACAGGAACCTGGGGATGCTCGTGGGGATGGAGCTTGTGGCAGGAGGGAGTTCAAGGAGCAGCAAGATGTCCATGAGCAGACTATAATTAAAGCCTCTGGGCTGAGCCCTCAGCTGCTGTTACCAGCAAGGTCTGTGCCAGTTTGTACCTGCCTGGGACCAGCTCTGTGTTTAGACCCCGAATTTTCCCGGGGCTTGCCGAGCTCCTGTGCAGCCACTGCCAACGAGGCAGAGGACCCTGGGACCTGCCTGCCTTCACTGCTCCTGCCTAGCAAAGCCCTGCTCTGCTATTTTGTTCTTTTCCCTGCCAGATGCCAGCTCTCTTCAGCCTCTTTCTTCTCCCCACGCTTTGCTTCGCCGCATAGTTCCGGAAATCAGAAACAAAAGGAGAGGAAAGAAAATAGGCTGGATCTGGGCGGGGAGGAGGGGGAGTTTCCCTTCCGTTAAGCTTATCCAGCTCTCCCTGCCTCCCAATATGAGACACGATATGGCACCTCACATGACAAGCGCCCACGTGCGCAGCCACGTGATGGGATGCCCAGCTATGCCAGGCTGCAGGATGGAGGCGAAAGGCGAGAGGCTGGGTTTGAGCCTGACCCCCTTGGCAGCAGAAACAGGAGGATACAGAAGAGAGAACCTCCTCTCTGCTCCCAACCTGCACACCCAAATCTGCATGCACAGTCACAATGCACACGTTGCAGGGACAGCATTCCCAGGCCACGTGCCTGCAGGCTTTGCTGGCTGAGTTTATGCCCTGAGACTTGTGGTTTTGGGGCAGGACGTGGGCTCAGTCCCACTGGGGCTGTCAGGTCCCTACAGATCAGTTGCTGGCAGCCAAAACTTCCTAAGCACAGTGACCTGCAGAGCCTGAGCCACAAATCTTGCTCCACATCTTCATGTCATCTCCTCTTCAGACAGGGCTGGCTGTATTGGTTTAGGTGTACTCATCATCTGAGTAATTTGAACTACAGATATTTTCTTCTCATAAAGCGAACCCCCCCCATTCTGAGCTTCGTAACAACTCGCTGAAATGGCCAGTAATCACCCTTGAATTTGCTTTCCTCAACAAAATACAGTTCCAGTTTGCTGTGTGTCTCCAACCATAAGTGCCAGCTCCCCACAGCTCCTGCTCCGAGGAACTGCCTTTCCCAACACTCCTCCTTTACAATGGCACGAATTTCAACACCTCTATAAGCAGCTCCCGTCCTCAGGAGCCCTGTCCGGATTCTCTGTGGCAGAGTCAGAATGGGCATCCCGATGAGCGAGGGTAAGAGAGGGAAGGTGTCTGTGCCAGAGGCATCACGCTCTGTTTACCTTTGCTCAGGGGGAGTCCGAGCACACCCCAGAGCTGGGAATCCCTCAAAGCCGCTCAGGCAGGGGCTGACCGGCTCCAGCCACTAGTTGGAGCTGCAAAAAGAGATGAGAAAAAGAGCCAGGGAGCCACACGAGGCAGGGCCACGCTGAGGCTGACACAAGGGTTGTGCTGCCCCGGCACCACCTTGGCACAGGGGCACCTCCCGGGCTGGACTCTCAGGCTGCAGATTCTCTGCAAGGCTGATGGAGGGAGAGCTCTGTGATCGCTCTGTCCACACCCGGGCTCCCAAAGCAAAGGACTGCAACACCTGATGGAGCACAGGGCAGGCAACCCCAGCGGGGAGCACCAGCAGCCATTGCCACAGCCCAACTAACACTCAACTCATATCCTGGAGGAGGGACCTCAGACATCTTCACCTGCTGCTGGAACAGGGAGATGCTCCCACCACCAGAAACCTGCTATTAGTGGCAGGTGCTTTGTCCACCCCATTCCCAGCTGCCGCCAGACTTTCAGTAATTCTCAGTGACCTCATTTTCACTTAATTTTGTAAATCATTTTTGGGTTGTTGTTTTTCATTTTACTCAGTTTTTAATTTGTTGTTGTTTCCCTCTGAGCTGGAGTTTGTCATTTAATCAACTTAGACCCAGATATCCTGGAGGGTGTTTGAGGAAGGGGGGTGGTGGGGGGAAGAATGAAAACGCTAATGTCACATCACCTCCCTAAAATGAGTTTTAATTGTAATCCTTTAATCCCTCTCAGATGGCCCTCTCTCCACTGATGTTTTTCATAATTATTCCTTGCCATTTTCCCATCGGTCTAAGGAGTGTCTTCAAGAGGGAGGGGGTGGAGAAAAGGCCCTTTTATAAAATAATAATAATGGGCCAAATTAAGACACAAAGAAGGAAATAACAAGGGGCCAAGGGCTGCAGAGACAGAATAGGGATTATTAATGCCTCCCCCCTCAGAAATTTCAGTGATGGTGCTCTCAGCCACCCCAATCAGTGGGCAATTGAGGCTTGTTTGCTTGAGTGGCTGCACCCTCCTACAATGACCCACATTTAGCCAAGTGGCTGCATTGACGGAGTACCAGGTGCGCAGGATTGGGAAACCGCCTCGAGGCAGCGTCTGCCCAGCCCAGCACGGAGGGGTCTGCGCGGGGCTGCCACCTCTGGGACAGTTCCCACCTGCCCAGGGATGAGGTGGTCAGTGGGAACATCCCCTCCAGCACTGCTGAGCACCCAGGGCCCTCTGCCACTCTGATGAGCTTTGAAGGGCATCGTTCCCACTATTGCTGTCGGTTATCAGCCCACTCACTCTCTGAAACCAGTAATAACTCATCTCTTGGACTCAGATGGAGTCTGAAGGATGCTGAAAAGGGAAGGGACCAGGCTGTGTTTGGGTGGGGAATCAGGTCAGAAAGGGTTTTCAGGAAAGTCGGTCTTGCCCAGGGGCCACTGAGCCCTCAGTGCCACCTCAGCCCTCACCAGGATCAGTGCTCCTGGTGCTGGTGCCTGCCAGCACCCACCCCTGTGCCCCTGCAGGGCAGAGCCAGCGAGTGAGCAAAGTGTCTTGTCCCTGAATGATGCACTTGGCTCTGAGCAGCAGCCGGTTCCACCCAGGATTCTCTGCTGCCCTGGAGTGCTGGGCACATCACAGCCCTGTCTGGTGCAGCTTCTCCCCTCAGCCAGGGCCAGACGGGCAGCACCACAGGTGGGAACAGCACCCAAAACCTCTTGGAGGGACCATAAGCCCCATAAAAGTTCGCTGGATGCTTCTGAGCACTTTGGAACGTTGATGGGAACCAAGTACCCGGGTTAACCTGGCACCTGGGGGCTCAGGGCTCTGAGGGCACAAGGGTGTGTCTCAGGACACATTCAGAAGAGTTAAAGGGTGTGGGCCCCAGAGCAAGAGCAGGAATTCAGATGCTGTGGAAGTCCAGTCCCAAACACGCACTGCAGAACTGAAACTCCGGAGCTGCTCTGGCCCAAGGGCAGCATTCACAGACCACAGAACTTGTGTTTAATCTGGGAAACCTCTTGTCCAGGTCTGACGGGGGTTAATCCACCCCTAAACGTCTCTTTCACCCTCTCTCCCCCTCCCCAGCCATCAAGCTCAGCAATCCTTGCTAATCATCGCATTACTTCAATGAGCCTGACCCAAAAGGCTCCATCAACGCCTCGGCTCCCTGTTCTGGCTTTTTCCACACAGCAACCTGCACCACCCCACCCTGGCCACGGTGCAGGGATCAGCCTGACAGTGCCTGTCGGGGGGAGCGACCCTCGGGGACAGCAGGTCGCGGCCACAGCGACCTCGGAGGGCAAGTGATTCTTGCGGGAACAAAGAGCCCCTGTGTGCCGACAGCCCCGAGTTTGTGTGCAATTAACTCTGGTCAAACCAAACAGACTGAGTTCATGAGCACGAAGGCTGGGAGTGCTTTATAGACTCCCTGCTCCGAGGGAAGCGGGACCAGCAGCGCCTGAGCAGCGGGAGCGGCGAAACGAGAGGCGAAGAGAGCCCTGGACACAAAGCAGGGCAGGGAGGGGGGCAAAAATAGGATTACAGCAGGGGTGTGGCTGACAAATGGTGTCAGGCACCAGGAGCATTTGGGGAGGAGAGCTGCAAAGAAAAGGATCCCTCTAATTATCAACGGTTGGGCACCAGAGGAAGAAGCCTCTCGTGGCTGGAGGGGAGCAGGGGGTCGGCTGGGCAGTGGGGTCCCACCAGCAGCCTGATTCAGGGTCAGGAGCAGGGAGGGTGGGCAAACCCTGGCCCTGCCACGGGCCAGGGGCTGGTTGGGGTCCTGAGCATGGGCACAGAGGGGCTGTTTGAGCTCCTGCCTCGCCTGGCACCGAGAGGATGCAAATCACATCCAGCCAGGAAAAAAAGGGAAGCTCAACACCACAAAGGGTCCCACTCCATCCCAACACATCCCCCTCAAACGGCATCTTTTCCTCCTAATAAACAGGGAATTAAAAACAAATTAAATTTGCCGTGTGGAATTTCTCAAGAATTCCAGTGTAGGAGCGTCAAAGTGTTCTGGTTTGAATTACATCGAAACACGACAATTATGTGCAGAATTTTCAATTATTTTCACAGCACAGTCTCGCTGGAGTTACAAATGCAACAGAAGTTTGCTGAAATGAAACAACTAAGGTACTTTATGGTATGTTATGTTACCAGCTCTCAATAAACACATTGGAACAACGTATTAATGGGGTTGTTCTGCTGCTGACAGGAAAATGCTCCTGTAAAATACAACAATTCCAACAAAACTGCGTTTTGCTGTTGATGTATCACCACTGAACTGGATGTGTCCCCTTCTCTCAGCCCTGAGCTGCTCCCTGGCAGAGGACAAGCTGCACCCAGAGGCCTCAGACCACAGAAATGACCAAAACCTGCTTTTCCCCCTTCTCCCACATGAACTTCCATCTCCAGCTGCAGCACTGGCCGTGCCCCAGAGCAGCCCAGCTCCAGGTGAGGCTTCAGGACAAAGCCACAGTGTCAGTGATTTCAGCCACGCAGAGCCGCCTTCCTCCAGGAGAAGCACCTCTTCTGACTCATAAAAATGAGATATATCCCTGGAATAAAGCCAGAGGAAGAAGGAAGGCTGGTGAAAACTACCCCCTAACCTTTGCTTCCTTTGGAGTGGTTTTTAATTTTTTTTTTAATTTATCCCGATTTCCCAGGTATGCGGGAAATTCGGA
>JAOXXN010000294.1:799096-811474 GCA_026770055.1 Myrmophylax atrothorax
GCGCTACACTGCCACTTGGGGGGACACTGACACTGTGGGGGGACACTGCCACGCTCGTCTGGCCGCTCTCTGCCAATCTGCATCACAAAAGCTCCATTCTTGCGAACTTGGGCGACCTCCCGACCTCGCCAGCTCGGGGAGTGAATGGCTTTAGTCTGCCACGACCATCATGTCACTTTGATTAGTGCGTGAATAAACTCTCAATCCCGGGCTGGGGGAGGCAGGGCTGGCGGGAGCCGCGCTGGATCGCAGCCCTGCCCGCGGCACTCGCAGTCCCACAGCCAGGGATGGCCACAGAGATCCCACCATCCAGGGCACACTCGGCCCTCTGCCAGCCAAACCATACCCACCACCCTGCCCTGCATACCTGGAATCCCACCTCAGTGCTTGGGGGTGACCCCAACCCCTTCCCACCACCGCTGCCTGCCCAGGGGACCTTCGTGGAGAGCAGAGCAGCCAAAATTCGATGTTTAAGGGTACACAAGGAAATATTGTTTCCCTCATTACTTCCATGCCCAAAACTCAGGCAGCAGCACCAAAAGCATCCATGGAAGTTCCCTGTACAGGCACTGTTGGAGCAGCCTGGGCTGGATCCAGCCAAAGGTCCCCTCAGCTGCTGGAGGGGTTTGCAAAGGACCTTCCAAAACATTGGACTCTTCCCAAATTGCATGGGAAAGGAGCAGTGAGGGCAGTCACCCCTGCCCAGCCTGGAGCAGCATCTCCTGAGCACAGAGATGCTCCAGATCTGTGTGAGCCTCGGCCATGTGTTTCTGTGACAACAGGCAGACAGTGCCACTTGCCCAAAGGAGGGATGGGTGCTGTGGGGACAACTGGGTGTCCCAAGGATTGTTCCAACCCACTCAGGTCCAGTGGATTCATCCAGATCTGCAGAGGTGGCCACACTCTCCCCCACCACTCCCAGCTTCATCTGAAAATCAAATATCATCCGGGGGATCAAAAAGGTCCACAAGAGCTGAGAGGAAGCTTTTGGACAAGCAAAAATTTAATCTTTTGGGGGATAACTGAGGGAATCTTGTCTGCCAGGAGGTCCTGAAGTACACCTCAATTTACAAGCCAGCCTGCAGTACATAACAAGTCTCAAACATCTGCTTTTGAGGAAAAGCTGAACTCCTGCACGTCCCTCCCACTCACTGCGTTCACTACAATATCTAATAAACCCCGAGTTGCTCAACACCCATCAAACCTGCCAAAATATCATCATTTTAAGTCTAAAAAATGCAAGATCTGTAGAAAAGGGTTAGGAAGACAGTAAATTAGGCCCCGCACGAAGGGCTCTACATGGGAAGCTAATGACCTTTTGTCTCTCCTGTCTGCAGACAGGCCTCATTTGCATGTATGCAGTTGGAATAATCTCGCCCATATTTCAAGCGTGTGGCTGCATCCCCGTGTGCTCCTCCAGAGAGGTTCTCTCCCGCTGTGCATGCCATTATCCTGGTGCAGCCACTTCAGGCTGCCTTCAAAGCCACCTAGACACCAGCCAGGCTTCTCCAGCCCCACGGGAGCCTCTCCCTGTGGAAGGGAAAGAGAGGCTTGAGGCCCCATATGTGACAAAACTGAGAAGCTCTGATGTGGTGTGGCTGGGGGTCACTCCAAGCTGTGGGACTGTGACAGTGGTGCCCAAACCTCAGCTCTGGGGAGCATCCCTGGGCTTTGAGGGAGCTGCTCCAGTAACAACCCCCTGGCCCTCTCTGGAGACTGAGATTTAGGGTCAATCTCAAGTTCATGGAGCCCAAGATCATGGATTTACCAGATCCTGTGCTGCAAGCCCTGGAATGCCTCTCCTTCAGTGTTTTGAGGATGTTTTTAAAGCAATTCCAACAGTTTCAGGTTAAAAATATTGGAAGTAGAAAATCTGAGTGCCGCCTGAGGTCTCTCCCCACCTTTCCCTCCTCATCTTGCTCTTCCTCAAAGCCTGGAGTTCTCTCAGAGCTGGTTTAACAGCCTGACTGGAGGCAGTTGATGCTTCTGAGTCCAGATCAGCTCCTTGCAATGTCCACAAACCCAATCCCCATTCCAGGTGAGGGTCAGCAAGGGGACTGTGCTGGCAAGGACTCCTTGCCCAGCAGAGTTATCTGGCAGCCCTTGGCTTCACACTGTCCAGCCTCACCCACATGCCCCAAAGAGCAGGATCACAGGGACCCAAAGAGCAGGATTAGCCCCAGCTCAGAACAATCCAGACTGCAAAAGCCAGGGCAAAGCAATTCAGGTCCCCTGGAGCATCCTCTCTGTCAGGACCCCAAAACGGAGTATGGGTGTCCCCCCACTTCCTTTGCACCCCTTTCCAAGGCTTTCAGCATTAAAAATAAAATCTCTCTCATTTATGCTCACATCTCCGACCTCTGAGCCCCAGGAGGGGGTCTCAGCCCCTCTGCCTGTGCCAGGATCGGGCCCGGCCGGGTGCGGAGCCGCTCCGGGAACAAAAACACCTCCCGGTCGGGAAGAGGGAAAGGCAGAGCCGCGGCAAACACAAGCCCTCAGACAGGCAGAGCTGTCAATCTGGCCCCGATCTCTCAAAAGATTGATTAAGGACAAAAAAAAACAAACAAAAGAGAAAAGAGAACTTATGGACATGAGCTGAGAGGCGGGGAAAGAGGGGAGGGGAAATGAGCCGGGCCAAGTTAAAATTCCGACAGAGAAGTTGCAGCTGAACTATAGAGTCTAGACAAGCATTCACAGCCCCGGCCCCGATTGTTATAGAGCCTCTATTGTCTTAATTAACCATTTTAGCTGCAATGGAAGCAGACAAACCTTTTCTTCTCCATCCCACCCCTCCTCTGCTGCACACTCATGCAGACAAACACCACCGAGTCAAGTGCTTTGATTTAAAAACCCCTCAGCATATCCACACACACCTTCTTTCGGGGCAGAGCTTTGCAAGGTTCGTTGAGAAAATCACTCGCCAAACAAGCAAGGGGAGAGGGGCGAGCTGGAGGTGGGGAAAAAAGAAATGCAAATCCTGACGCAACATGAATGGGAACAAATGGGTTGATTCTTTTAATCTCCTAATGTGCTTAATAAAGCATTATTGCAATGCAAATTTTATTTTAATGCTGTACATATTTTATTTGACATGCTGGTAATTTTAGTTGGCTGAACAATCCACTGCTTTGTTTTACCGAGTTATTTCTGTTTGGGGGGGATATTTTTGAGGGTATCATGGGACTTCTGCCAGCCAATACCCCCTGGGAATCTGCAGCACTCTCTTCAGAGGCTTAAGCTAAAAAAATAAATAAATAAGAGGGCCAAATTCTCCTCTCACGACCCCGGTAGAAATGCAAGAGCAATGCAGAAGCACATCTTTCCCCCCTCTCTGAACTCTCATGAGCCCCACAGACTCCCTTCACTCGCCCCATGCTGCCTTTCTGCCATTCATCCCCTTTAATGGATGTAATGGATTTACTGGGAAAAGCCTGGCCAGCAAAGAGGGCAGTTCCCCTCGCTGAGGACACCAGTGTGAGGCCGTGCCCTGCAGGAGATGCATCAGTGCAGAGCCCTGCCCTGTCCTGGGACGTTCCAGCCCAAAGCAAAGACAGGGAAGAGCCTTTGAATCCTGCATCCAGCCTTCTCTGGAGTGGATTTGGGATTTGCCTGAAGAGGAAGGTGACTGTCCCTCCAGAAGGTGTTTCCACAAGGCATTCCAAGTCCTTGGCTCATGGTGTTGTTAATGTTGTCCCATCCTCACCTAAAGCCCAAACTTGGCACCTCTGCAGAGACACCACAGAGTAGCACCAGCTTCCCCTAAAGAAATCAGGGGGTACAAACATTTTAAGTGTGAACTTGGCCCTGAATGGGTGGAATCTGCCTCCTTTTATGCCAGTGTGTCAAGGCACAGACCTGATTGCCAAAGAGAGAAATTAGTGACAATTACAATCATCATGCCAGGCTGCAGGTCTCTAATAGGAAACTGTCCCCGTGGAGGATAAATGCAGCTCAGGAGCTCTGTAACACGAACAGGGGGGTGTCTGAGTGAGCAAGTCTGTAAGTGCTCCTGAGTCCACTCAGAAAGGGGCTTCTTTCAGGGCAGAGATGAGCATTTAACAGCTTTCCACACATCAGAAGACGTTCGTATTTTATATTAGGAAGAAGATTTTTGCCATGAGGGTGGTGAGGCCCTTGCCCAGAGCAGTGGTGGCTGCCCCATCCCTGGAAGTGTCCAAGGACAGGCTGGACAGGGATTGGAGCAACCTGGTCTAGTGGAAGGTGTCCCTACTCGTCACAGAGGGTGGAACAGGATGGTCTTCAAGGTCTCTTCCAGCCCCAAACAGTCTGTGACTCTGTAGTGAACCCATGGACTGCTCTGCTTCCCCAGGAGCTGAAGGTCAGGGAAAAACCACGTGAAGCACTTTAGGAGATGAGAGACACAGGTGGAGAAACACAGAAAAGGGATGTAAAAGCCTTTACTGAATGCACTTGTGGGGTCCTGGAGCTGGAGATCCCCACAGCAGAGTCTGCAACCCCTTCCCATTTCACTGAGCTCTCCTGCCATGGCATCTCATCAGAGCAAGTAGAAGCACCACTCTGATGGTGGGGATGGGTCCTCTGGCAGTGAATGGAGAGAAGGAAGCCTGATCTTTGGCAGTGTAGAGGAAACATTCCTCACTGTAAGCCTGGAAATCCAGATCCCAAATCTGTGTGGCTGCAGATTTGGGAGCAGGCAGGAAGCTCTCCCTGTCCTCACTGAGGCTTACAAGTGACCAAGACTTTGTAGAAGGAGGTGTGGAAACCAGAGGTCCAAAGGGGGCCAATGGTAGTCCCGTCACCTCTGGGCATCAGGGATCCCTCTCAGCAGTTCAGAGATGGTGTCAGGAAGGTTTTCCATGGCTGATCACCACCAAGGAGTGGCTGCAGGAAGGATTAAGAGGATTAATGTGGTCCAGGAGCTACTTCCAAGAAGTTTGTCACAACCAGAAAGCTGGTCTGCAGCACAAGGAGGAACCCTTGCCCTCACTGAAGGAGCAGGGAGTCTGCAAGTCAAAAGAGGTCCACACTGTGTCCTGGCCTGTAATGGTCCTCCCTCAGGACCTGCCACAGCTGTGCAAACCCACTGAGCTGCCACTAGTGCCCCAAGGATACAAAGAACAGCATCTTTGGGGTGAAAATGGCAGTTCTGCCTGCCCTGGTTCACAGCCTTGTCTCCAAACTCCTGAATTCCCATTGCACTTTATTCCCACTGCACTTTATTCCCACAGAAACAAGGATCACAGAGGCTCCTCACTTTGAGCCATGCTGGGGATACCTGAGGAGCACAAGACCCTTCATGTCATCTTGGCCTCCAGCCACCCCACAAGGAGGGGTCCCATTCTGCAGCAACTGGCAGCCAACAAGCCCAGCTGCACGAGCCTTCCACCGACACCACCTTCACTAAGGCACTCCAACCGCTGGAAAAGCAATTTCATCATGGTCTTCCAGAAGAGCAGATCCTACAGAGATGATCAGGGTCACCAGTATCCTCAGTGAAACCCTTATGATCATCCTCAGCACCAGCCAGAGCCTTCAGCTCACACAAAGAGCAGGGGCAGAGCTGAGAGCTGTGATGCAGAACTGGCCATGGTGTTGATGCCAACAGGAGCCTGAGGCATGGTCAGAGCTGAGCTGAAAGGAGAAGGAAATCAGAGCCTTTCCATGCCTTCCTGACAATCAGACTGGCCCCTGCCCTGATGGCTCATGGGTCCCAGGTGCCATCTCATCAGGCCCTTGAGTGGGACCATGGCTTTTTTCCACCACTCAACAGCTCGATGCCCACCCAGGAGGGTGCAGGAGGGACCTCAAGCAGGTGGAGCTTGTGGGAGAGGGTAGTTTGGTGCATGATCTGACCATCTTGTGCGTGATCTGACCATCATATATGTGTTCCAACCATCACAAGCAAAGTCCAGCCATCACAAGCACACTCTGTCTTGGTTGTCCTCCATCCACCATGTCACAAACTATTCTGAGTTGGAAGGGACCCACAAGGATCATCAAATCCAACTCTTAAGTCAATGGACCACACAGGGGATTGAACCCATGACCTTGGCATTATTACAACCAAGTTTTAACCAACTGAGCTAAAAATGTGTGTTCTCCATCCATCATGTGTCATGTGTGTGCTCCATCCATCACGTGTCCTACAGCCACCACATGTATGTTCCAAGCATTGCACGCGTGTCCAACCATCACGTGCACTCTCCATCCATCACTTGTCTTGTCCACTAATCACAACCACACTCCAGCCATCACATGTGTGTTCCATCACATGTGTGTTCCATCACATGTGTCCTCCAACCACCACATGTGTCCTCCAAGCACCATACACATGCTCCAACCATTACCCACATGCTCCAACCATTACCCACGTGCTCCAACCATTATCCACAAGCTCCAACCATTACCCACATGCTCCAACCATTATCCACATGCTCCAACCATTACCCACATGCTCCAACCAGTACCCACATGCTCCAACCATTACCCACATGCTCCAACCATTACCCACATGCTCCAACCATTATCCACATGCTCCAACCATCACATGCACACTCCAGGTCTGGCTTAGAGAGGAGACAGACAAGGCCTATGCCCTGGAAAGGGGCTGGAAAGGGCCAGAGCATGGCAAGGGTGTTGTTGCCCCTGCACACCACACAAGGGACTTCATCTTTGTTAAACCCTCCAGGCGTGCTCTTAATGTTACCTCTCTAATAATAATATTTCATCTGCCTTATCTGATTAGGTTAGGCTCATTTGATTTTTGCAGAACACCTTTAATCACCTTGCAAATTCCCCGTCATTACAAACGGAGCCACCACAAACATTATTGGCAATCCCAGTTTTATTTTCAGCAATCTTTTTTTTTTCATATGCAAGAAAGACAGTTGTAAAAAAAAAATAATTTTAAAAATATGAGCAAGACAGAGGCTGAGAAAACATTAACAAGGCCCTGTGCTTTCTGCTAAAGTGCCTTCATTTCATTATCATTAAATTTGCCTAGTAATTAGATTTCAGTGCATGAATATTTTAAAAAAATGTAACAGACAGGCTGTCAAAAAAAAGCACGACAACATCAATTCGATAATTTTTTTAGACAGAGACATTCATAAGCAATTAACACAGATTTCCTGGTATTGGAGATTCTTGTTCTTTCTTTCTCTTCTTTTCTTTTTTTTTTCCTTCCAGCCTTGTGTTCTTCACCTGAAATTAAAATAAAAATAAAATCACTGTGAACATCAGCACTTTATGCCGTTTTCTTCCTGGTTTGCTGACATGATTCCAGTGGCATTTCCCCCTTGCTTAGCATGCTCTGGAGCTCCTCTCCCCTGCCTCCCACCCCAGCCTTGCTAAACACGGGCAGGCACAAGGTTGGGTCATCCATCAGACCTCCCCAGTCCTGCAGGACCAGATTAAATTAAGGTTGCATGAAGCTTCTGTCTTGATCTTCAGGCATTTCTGCTGAAAACAGTGATTTTGATCACCATTTGCATAATTGCACAGTTACGTGTTCGCTGGGTCCCAAATTGCACGATCCGCGTTTGACGCTGCTCCAGATGCAGGAGGTTTGTGTGGGGCACACCAACCATCCCTGCGCCTGCTCCAGCTCCAGGTGAGCCCAGGGTGATCCATCCCCTTCCCACAGCTCCTCCCTGCAGGCTGGTGGCCACCTGACCACAATGGGGACAGCTCCACAATGGTGAAGCTCCATCCCAGGGAACATTCAGGGTCAAGCTGAGGGTCTTTGCTCAGCCTGGTTTAGATGAAGATGGCCCTGCCCATGGCAGGGGAGTTGGACTTTTAAAGTCACTTCCAACCCAGGCCTTGTCTGGGGCAGGTTATTCAGACATTTGGGCTCTAATTCTTTCCACTCTCTGGGTTGGGGGGAAGAGCCCAAACCTGTTTGGGGGTGACATGAGCTGGGAATGACTCCAGCCCCACAGTGGGTGGGATGCCAGTCCTGGCATTACAGCTGCCCAAACACCCTCCTGCCGAGCCATCATCCTCTCCTTTTTACCCACAGCCAAGGTCCAGCACCATGAGCCTCTCCCTTGCCCATACAGCACATTTCCAACAGGACCAAAAGGTGGAAGGAAAACAGCACAGTCCCAGATTTCCCCCTTTCCCCCCTCCTCAGGGGTCCCAGCAGAACCTCACAGGCCAGGAAGAAATCCAGCTGGGGACGGTTTGCTGGGATGGTTCAAGGTCTGAGCTGATTTAGAGGTGGGTTCAGTCCATGCCTGCAGCTGACACAGACCCCAGACCACATTTCTTGTAGGACTGGCACAGTGCCACTGACCCTGTGGAAATGCCCAGGAAGGACCTGGTTGTTCATCCTCAACTTCTTTCACTCGCGCAGGGCATGTTCCCACTCCCTCCTGAATTCTTCATTTGGAAAGCAGCAACACCTGCTGGGATTCTCATAGAATCATGGAATGGTTTGGATTGGAAGGGACCTTAAAGCTCATCTACTCCCCCTGCCATGGAACACCTTCCACCAAACCAGGTTGCTCCAAGACCCATCCAGCCTGGCCCTGAGCACTTCCAGGGATGGGGCAACCACTGTCCATTTTACTTCAGACAAGGCTTCCAAAGTTCCTGAGTTTAGTCCTAAATCAAGACCAACACTTGAAACGTTCTAAAAAGACTGCACATACCAAGTCCTTACTTCAGTGGAGCCTTAGAATGCCAACAGCCCACCCAGACCCCGGGGTGAGGGCTGTGCTCTCTTACAAGAGCTACATTTTGCACTAAGCCCCACCTGGGACAGCTCAGAGTTTCTGCTGACAAGGAACCAAAATAAGCTTTTCAGGTATTAAAGAGCATGAGCCAGAGCTAAGAGGTGTGTTGGGAAGAGAAAAGAATAACCAAACCCCCAAACCCTCAATGTACATGGATGTTAAAACCCATGGCTATGTTATTTTTGATTATTGCTATCACAGTGATCATCATCTCTGGCAAATTAGGAATACACAAAACAGCCACACACAAAGAAAATCCTGGACCTCAACTCAGGTCATGCCTTCCTAAAATCTCCTTTGCAAGGTTTTATCGGCAAGAGCAGGGAGTAGAAGCAGTTGGTACAAGCAGCTGAAAGACCAAATCAAAAGCATGTGAGCAGATTAAAGAATCAATCTCTCCGTTTGATGCAGAGGAAATCCCACTAATTATAAAGAAGGGGCTTATTTCCTGGAGTCACTCTGTTTGAAGTCATCAAAACTAGTAATACTTAATTACTCTACTTTATGGAATATATAACATGGAGGCCCTTCCCCACTCGCCAGCCCTTCTGCTGCCATCACTGGCTCTGGGTTTCCAGGGGCTGTGGTGATGTTCCTCCCGTACCTGTGCCCTTATTTATTCAAATGAATCCCTTAACAACCCTCCCATGAGCCTGCAGGGAAGCATTTAAACCTGCTTTAAAAGGAGGTTATAATGAAAAAAAAAAAAATAAAGGGGTTTAGCCCTGTGAGTTACCTGGGTGTTCCTGCACACGCGTGTGCACTGTCTGTGTGGCAGCAAAAACTCCTTCAGAGTCGGGTCCTGAGGATTAAACCAAACTGAAGGTATTTGCCTCATCCTAATCCTTGAAAAGGGAAGGACACTGGCAGTGGTGTGACTGCAACACGGCCTCCACAAACCACTCAGACCTTGGCAAGAAACCTTTGAAGGCCCAAGACCAACCTGCCAGTTTCTGGTTCATGGACCCATCCAGATGACATTCACAGATAGGGGGAAAAACACATTCAGGTATCCTGAAGAAATAAAGGAAGGCACAGGATCTTCTCAGAACTGGGATAAAGATACTTAAAATTGAGAACTCTCAGATTTTCCTCATCTCTCCAGGTGGCCATAGGGCAAACCTGGTTGGGACACACTTTGCTCAAGGGCTGACAACCCTCAGCCTCATTGAGCATCTCAGTAAAGCTCAAGTTTCTGGCACTGGGAGATTAACATGGAGGGGGAATCACAACCTCCATTAAAAATTAGTAATAAACCTATTTTTAGAGGTTGAGAGAAACCTTGGAATATGTGACCCAAGGGATTCAGGCAGGGAAAGGCAAGCAGGGGGTTTTTTTGCCAATCTTCATGAGGTCTCAAGGGAAGCTGAGTATTCCTGAGTGCATCCCTGGCACTGATGCTGCTCCCAGGACCTGAGTGCTCAGGCAAAGCCATTCCTTGCATGAGAGCAAAGCCCATGGGATCAAAACCTTCTCCCAGGGTGCAATGAGGCTCTCAAAGCCCATCACACATCTAAAGGCAATATCCAGGGAGCAGATTTGGTGAAGAGCTGCCTGTTCCCATGGCTGGGGAGCACCAGATCAACCCAGGTGTGGGTTTCTCTTGCTCAGGCCTGGCAGGTTATGAGGCTTCTTTCAAAGTGCTCTTTTTCCAACTAAGCTGGTACATTTTGCAGGGGAGGGACAGGATCTCAGTTCTTCCTTCATCACCACCTACACACACCCACCTGGGGCTGCAGGAGCTGCATCACCATTACTGGTGACAATAATAAATCTGCTCTATGCTGGAGTTTCTCTCAAATACCTGAGTCCAGCTGGGGGAGCACAAAGAAATGTGAAGCCATGTGCCACTGTTTGAAATTCTGCACATACCACTGGCATCAGAAATGTCCCAGGAATGCTGCTGTGGAGTCATGAGGCTTCACAGCCAGGAACTGGGGATGAAAAGTGGCTTTTTCCCTAAGATGGAAAGGGAAGAAATCTGCTAAACTCAGGTTCGACCTGACTGGGAAATGCAACTGGGCTCCAGACTGGCTCAGCTGGCCTGACAAATCCCTTTTAAGATGCCTGAGCTTTGTGAAAGCCCAAGGCAGGAAACATCTCTAAAAATTCTCTACCTGCAAGAGGCTCCTTGTAATTCTGCTGCCAGTGGGAGAGCAAAGAGCTGGTGGGTGCTGTGCAGAACAGCATCTGCAGGGCAGGGATTGGCATCTTGCTGCTCCTCCTGGCCATGCCCTTCCTTGGTGTTTTTTGCAGATCAGGCCCCAAAAGGGCCCCAGCACTGCTGGGCTCTGCAGGAGGGTGGGTGTGCAGTGAGGCATCCACATGGATCTGTGGGATGAGAGCTCAGCTGATGTGTTTGCTCTGGGTCCCCAGCACTGCATGGCCCCACTGGGGCTGTTCCTGCTTGGGTTTCTCCTTTGGAGAGCAAGAATCCACCTGGAGAAGCACAACTTGGAGCTCTCTTTGCTGCTTTTATGTGTTTGGGGGATGTGAATCAAAATATTTCCCTGAGCAACAGGGAGAATTCCAATATTTTGCCCATTGCAAGGTGGTGGGAATAGTTCAAGGAGGACCTGAAATAAAACTCTCACATCTCAGTCCCTCTGGAACTGAGAAACACCCACGATGAGCCTGTAGCTGAATTTTTTTGCCTCACTTCTGCAGCTCTGAGGTATCAAAGGAGAAATGGAAAGGTCCACTGTGAGGTGAATGTCCCTGTCTCTGTTGGCTGGCAAGAGATCAGCAAGGAAGCAATTTTACTTTATCCAGAGAGGCTTTCTAGGGCTGGACACGTCCTTCCCTGCCATCTATCATGGCATAGGCAGCAGTGGACCAGAGCCAGAACTGAGCCCTGGGGCATCATCTCAGCCACGAGAGTGAGGACCTGCTGCAGGTGGGAAGGAGCCCTGGCTGCATCTCCCAGGGCTCTGGGAGGATGGATGGACTTAACCCCCTGGTTCTAGTCCTGTCCTAGGTCACAGCTCCTGACAGTGGAGCACAAACTAAAGCTTGGCTGCTGCTGCTTTGCCTGCTGCCCTGAGGCCACAGGCAAGGGACCTTTTCCCTGTGCAACCTCAAAATGTGGGCTCAGGCAAAGGTGGGTTCTGTGTCCGGAAAACAAACACATCCACAAGATCTAAACCTTCCCCTAAGTGAAGTTCAAGGGCTTAAAGGCTCAGCTCAGAGGGTGTGCAGGGGAGTCCCAACTCCCTGCTGGCTCTCCCTGGAGGAAGAGGCGAGCAGGTCCCCACCACCACGGTGGAGCGAGGACCTCGCCACAGCCTGGCCGAGGTCTGTTTGTCACTTTTCCTTCATTATTTGCAGTTTGTACACAGCGTCATTAGGGATTCATTCGGTTTCCCTAGCAGCAGGCATTAGTCTGGCTTCCCTTTCCCCCTTCTCTCGCCAGCGCCCTTTATTTTTAGTGTCTTATTTACAGTTTGACAGAGTAACTGTAACCCTTGCAAGCTACTCCAGCGGCTTTAATCGGGGGAATAATGAGTCCTGTCTGGCGATGAATAGAATTTAGGGGACAGATTGTTCCACACTCGCCCGGTGGGGTAATTTATTTATGTGCGCACTTGTCAGGAGGAGAAAGGGACGGGGGATCTGTATGCACCGAGGACACTGCGGGCGCTGAAAGGGAAGGGAG
>JAOXXN010000294.1:818937-831389 GCA_026770055.1 Myrmophylax atrothorax
TTAAAGGAAAGGAAAATTTTAAAGGAAAGGAAAATTTTAAAGGAAAGGAAAATTTTAAAGGAAAGGAAAATTTTAAAAGAAGGGAAAATTTTAAAAGAAAGGAAAATTTTAAAAGAAAGGAAAATTTTAAGAGAAAGGAAAATTTTAAAAGAAAGGAAAAATGAAAAGAAGTAGATAATTAAGAAAAAATAAGAAAAATATTAATAAAGAAAGGAAAAGGAAAGGAAGGGAAAGGGGAAAGGCCCTCTTGGCAGAAGGTGAAACCCTCCATGGTGCTCTGCAGTTCACACCCAACCCGCTCACCGGGATGGGCGCGGAGCCACCGGCGCTTCGTCCGCTGGAAACAGAGTCAAAAAGTGCACCAGGATATTGTTCTTCATTTTTTCCAGCTTTTTTCATTGAGGAAAAAAATTAAATTCTGATTTCCCCCAGTGCTGGGTGAACCCGTTGTCCTCCAGGGAGGGAGAGGAGCAGAGGGGATGGCAGTGGGAGCCCCATCTGCTGCCCCAGGACCCGCGTGGCGTCCTGGGAACATCCACAGCCTTGGGAACATCCACAGCCTTGGTGTGGGATCACTGCCCTGCTCCTCCAAACCTTTGGGAAAATCCCAATTCCTGATCCCAGCCCCAAAAACGCAAAGGTCCCTGAGCTGGGAACCGAAAGAGGGAAATTCCGGGTGCGTGGCCTTGTGCTCACCAAATGTTGGGATTGTAGGAATTATGAATATTACAATGGGCTGTAAAGTGGAGAAATGGATGCATGGCAGAATTCTAAATATTTTATAGCAACACTGTATTGGTTACCAATAATAAAGCATTTTAGGATTATTGCTGTGTTTTGTCCAAAAATCACTCCTCATTTGCTCTAAAATCTCTGGATTTTTTTCTTTCTGTTTTTTTCTCAACCTCCTTTTACATTTGATGTTTTTCCCCCCCATTTAGTTAAAAAATTCTTGTTATTTAAATTGAGATTGAAGCAAGAGAAATAATCTATGAGAGGGTAAGAATTTCCCCAATTTTAAGGGTTTGGTTAAAGACACCCTAAAAATGATTGGTTTAGGGTCAGACTGGTGTGCTCTGAAATGCACCAGAACAACTGGTCAGTCATAAAAAAATAACCCCTTTTGTTTTGTTAAGCTGGTGCCAGGCTGGTAAGGTCTATGCAGAGCGTAAAATGTACTTGAGGTTTGTGCTTTGGCAAATCTCAAGTGTCAAAAACAATTTTAAAAAAAGAATCAGCTCTCTCCCTACTAAACAAGGCAAAAAAAAAAATCAAGGAGGGGAAATAAATAAATAATTAATAATTTAAAAAAATAAAATACAATAAAATACCTGGAACTTGGTTTCTTTGTCTTCTGTTCATCAGGAGCAGGAGCCTTGCTCTGTTCCATTCACCTCATTTTGACTCCAAGCCCAAATTTCCAAGTTCACACATCATTGCAAAACTGGAATTGGGTGATTTTTTTATATTTAATTATTGGGAAGTATGTTGCTTAAAAAAACCAGGAGGCAGAGAAAGTGCAGCCCCGTGCAGCAGAAGGGCTGGTGGGCACAGCCATGCCCAGGGGCAGAGCTGGCACCAGCAGCTGCTCGTCACTAATGACTGATATGCCACTGCATTATCCTGATGTGGGGTAGAGGGGACAAATTCTGCCTCAGGAGCACCCAAACAGCACAAAAGTTGTCATTTGCCAGGACAGTAACAAGTGAGGATGCACAAAACAAATACCTGATGCCACGAGTGTCTCCGGAGCTGCCGCAGGACGGACCTCGGTCTGCAGGAGGGAAAACCAAGGCTGGGGTTTAGCTCAGTGTTGGCAAGGAGTGGTGCAGAAATTGCTGGATTTAAAAACTCCCAAGTTCCACTCGTGTGAAAAGGGGTTCAGCACCATCTCCCAATGGGATTTTAAAATTTTAATAGTTTTTTTTTTATTTAAAAGTCCTCCTGTTCATTCACCTCTCTTTGCCTTCACCTCCCTTCTGTGTCACATTTCTCTACTCGTATCCATATCTGTTTCAAACTCAACTCTTCTGCTTTTCCCCATCCTTTGATGCATCCCTTTGGGCCTGGAAAGCTCCTGAAGGCACAGCCTTTGGGCACAGGGTGGGAAAAGATCTGCTGTGGGCATTTGCAGACTCTACAATAGCCCACCAAAAAATTCAACCTTCGAAAGGTTTAAATCCCTTGGCATTAGAAATTAAAACTGCCAAGTAACAGTGGGAGTGTTTGTCCACACCGAGGGTGGATTGGAGCCTGTCAGGTTCCACGGAGATTCCTCATGTGCAAGGACCTGCAGGACCACTGGAATGAAGGAAAAATAAGAGGGGGGGCAAAATTTACAAAGGAAACATTTCTTGACAATAATTTCAAGCAGCTTCTCGACAAAGTGCAGGGGCTGCACATCCCATGGGACACAAACAGAAGCAAAGGACCCATTACAGCCACTTTCTTCCCCATTTCTCCCACCAGCCCCTTAAAAAGCCACTCTCCAGGCTTTCCAACACCCCAAGGAGTTTTCTGCCTCAAAAGTCCTATTTTTCCCCCAAATCCTGCGCTCCCTCCTCTCCAGAGGGGTGTTTTCTGGGTGGAGTGCTCAGCACCAGGCTTTGCATGGCCCAGCCGTGTGGAAAAGACGCACTGGGAGAAGGTGCTGCAGGTCTTTGAATGAATCCAGCATCAGATCATGAAAACCCAGCAAAGGCAGGAAGAAAATATCCTGTGGAGCAACACATGGAAACACCAAATCCTTGGAATGTGACACGGTGCAGCAGGAGACACCACCAGGGACGACAGTCCCAGGGGCCCCAGACCAGCCTTCCCAAAGGAGCAGAGCCTTTAGAGTCCCAAACTGCTGCAGGAAAACCTCTTGGTTTTCCTACTAAGCAGGACCACTGTGGGTGTTTGAAGGAAGATCTGGGGTTTGAGCTATTAAAGGCACAAGGTTTCCCTCCTGCTCGCCCACATCATCTCCAGTTCTTCCAGGAGTCACCAGGGGACAACCCCACACCAAGCAACAATTAAAGCACTTTTAGGGAGAATCCAAATTTTTCATCACTCCTGTTACAGGCAAGAGGAAAAAAGGAATTTTGCAGCAGCCACTCAAGCCACTTTGTGATAGCTGATGCTCATCAGCTCTCGGGATGCAGCGGGATGTGGAAGCACTCCTGGACCACAAAACAATTTCCTCTGGGGAAATTTGGAGTTTGATTATCAGCCTTTAAAAAAGCAGCAGGCAGAGACTCTCGCTGCTGTTATTTTTGGAGGCAGAGGCTGTCGATACTGTTATTTTTGGAAACATGGGCTCTCGATACTGTTATTTTTGGAGGCAGCGGCTCCTGATACTGTTATTTTTTTGCTGATTTTAACTCATCTTGCCAAGCCCCTTTTTTAAAGCCAGTTCCCCAACCTTTCAGGACCGGATTTTTTTTTTGCCAGACTCAATTCTCCAGCGCCTGGGGCTGCCGATAGTGCTCCCAAAAAAACCCCCAACAACCAAACCATTAAAAAAAATTCAATCCCACCACCCTTTTTTTCTAATTTTCCCAAAGAACCCGGAGGCGTGAGCACTCGAGAGTCAAATTTGCCCAGGACCCGCGTTCCCTAAGAAAGCAGGGCTCATTCCCCTTCCACAAACTCTGCAGTGGCAACAAAAGTCCCTTTCAAGTCTGTCCAGACGCAAGTCCTTCAGCTCAATTAGTCAGGCACACAGAGACACAAAAAAGCCTCCCATTCAGGCCAGTGGCTGGCTGTGGAGGACAAGGGCGAAGAAAGGATCTTTCTCCCACGCTTTCACTGGGTGTCATAACAAGCAGAAAGCCCTCTTACGAGGGGATTATTGGAGATAAGAGCCCAATGGAGGGGCTGGGGCAGGAGCTGGGGCTGCAGAAGAAGAGGAGGAGGGGATGGGGATGGGGTTGGAGGTTGCAGCTCCCAAGGTCGGGTGAGCACGGCCGTGATGGCATCGCACTCCATCAAAAATGTTAAAAAAATTATTATATTCCCCCCACCCCATACACACAGACACAGAATAATCCCAGTTCTCCATGGCAACCTGCTCCGTGGCCATGCCTGGCACTGGAGGAGGGAAGCAGCTTGCCTTCATTCCAGCCTCTCGGCTGGTTTGTTCTGGTGCTGGCAGAGCCTTGGCTGAGCCGGGCAGAGTGGCCAGGCAGCACAGCCAGGCTTCCTGCTGCTGCTCACCTCTCCGAAAATCAGTGGGTTTCTAGAGCAAAGAGCACCAAAGGAGATGCACAGCTTGGTAAGAAAGCTCTCCCTCCAAAAACCCGCCTCACCCTGCTGGTGCTCCCATAGGTGGGTGGGCTTAAGGTTGAAAAGAACTTCTTTTCCTTAAAAAAAAATTAAAAAAGGGGAAAAAAAGGGAAAAAACCCAAATGTGTGTGAGTGTGTGTTAGTGGGGTTTCGGCTCAAAGGAAAAACAAAGAGGAAGAAGAGAGAAAATTTTCCAGAGAGTGGCATTTGTCTGCAAAATTGTGGGGTGGGGCAATGGCCCAGGGCCATCCATCCTCTTTGGTCCCTGTCCAGCCCAGCACAGCATCCTGAGCCATCAAACCTCCCACCAGCCAGAGGGGTCAATCCTGCACCTCCCAGCCAGGCCCTCGCAGGGAGAAAAGTCCTCTGGATACTGACAGTGCCCTGTAGGATTAATCAGAGTCCCTGAGTGAATTATGTGCCTAATTCCCTTCAACAATCCAAGTTATATTATTAACTCCCCATCACTTTCCCGTTGACTCTCTATGTGGCTGCAGAGGCCAGGGCCCCTCTGCCTCTTTTCAAAGATATGATTCCTCCCCCAAAATCAGGGCACAGAAGCAAATTCAAAGCAAATGCCAGAAAATTGGGGGTTTTTTTCCTCCTGCTCAGCCCCAGACCCCTGCCAATTGCCCCCACAGAATTGCCCCCACTCCTGGCACCACCGAGGGCCATGTGACAAGAACATCCAAGTTCAGCATCATTTTACAGGGATTGGTGAGGGGAGGTGAACTCTCCAGCCCAGTAACGGAAAGCCAAGAAACTCTCTTGGAATACATTATCCCATAATTGTAGGGTTTCAAGCACTTTCCTCCCAAGCAGCTGGTGCCTGCTGATGCCAGAGGAAGGTTATTTGGCTCAGACACATTCCTGCCTGGTTCAGCCTGGGAATCCCTAAAACAATCTGCTCCTGTGAAATACTGTAAGAGCTGAATATTTCATCTATAATAGTTGATATTTAGAGGGAGGGACAGAAGGACAAGAAGGAGGGACAGATGAAACAAAGCAGACTCCCTGGGGAGAACTCTTCCTCTTTCCCAAAGAGCACCCAGTGCCTCCATGCGGGTGATGAGGATCTAGAGGACCCCTTTTTCCTTCCCAGCACTCACACACTGATCCAGCAGAGCTCTTGTGGGTTTTTTTCAATAAAGGATGAGTTTTGAGCTTCCAGCAGGCAGGAACCTGCTGAAGGTCAAATTAAACCCAGTTTACCTGCCTTGACCTGAACACTGCAAGGCCACAGGATGAGCAAAACAGGCTCCTTGAGCCACGCACAGGGCTCGAGGCCAGGCCATCCCACCACACCAGTGAGTGTCCAGACTTTTTCATTCCCAACACTAATTAATCAGGGTTTTTTCTATTTTCTCCTTGTCCCAGAGCAAGCTCCACCTCACGTCCTCCAACGGCCTGTAAAAATTCATCACATGAGACCCAGCAGATGCATCCAACCCAGATGCTCCCTCCTCATGCACCAGCATCCTGGCATTACCCCCTTTGTCCCTGCTCTGGCAGTACTAAAACCCCTCAAAGTGGAATTACAATGATTTTTACACCTAGCCTGGGCTGTCAAAGCCAGAGCTCAGGCCGTGGCCGTCACTGCTGGGTGAGGATTACAGAGCTAAGCTGTACAGTTACAGATGCCAGGTCCAAGTCTGGTCTCAGCCACAGCAGGATAAATCCTGGAGTTATTCGGCAAGTAAGAGACTGTGATCCACTGATAAGCAGAGATGGACTCAGCCAGGAGCACTGATCCAAGACCTCCCCGTTAGCCTTGCAGACTTCAGTACACAGGCACCCCCCACCATTCCATTCCCATTCCCACCTTGAATCCCAGCCCCACGATTCGGGGGGTCCCTCCCCACAGCTGGCACGGGGTTTCTGAACCAAAATTTCCCGTCTCTTTCGCTGCAAAACTACCCCGGGCCGTCCCAGCTTTGCCGGCAGCAGAGCCCGCCCGCTCTCGGCGGCTGCCACCCCTTCCCCTGCTCTTACACCGAGCGAGGCAGCGAGCGGAGGTGTCGGCACTCACGCGCACTCGTCCCTTTCTATATCTGTCCCTGAAAATCCCACAGGGCAAACCGGAATGTGGCCCCAGGACTATTTTTAGGGTCCCCCCCGTCACGCTGGCAACCCTGTCGCACCAGCCTGGGCCAGCGAAATCTCCCGATGCGGCGACGGGCGACGGCGAGAGGCGAAGCTGCGGGCGGCGAGCGCGGCGGCTCCGCTTTCACATCCAATCACCCCGGCCGCATCTGAGCGACCTGCCCGCCGGCGCCAGGCTCCTCCTGAAGCCTGAAGACCACAGAGCTCATCATTTTCCTTCCCCTCCGGGCACTGCCACCCGCTTACCCCGGGCGGGGTGCAGTGAGAGCCATCCGGTCTCATCTGCCGGACAGCCAGCACCGCGTTAGCACCCTGGGATAGCAAGAAATCCTCTCTCCCTCCTCCTGCCATACAGAGATCGGCATCGGCCACTCCAAAACCATCACAGGGTGGTGCAAAACACCTTGTAAAGCGCTGTGCGTCCATAGCCAGACCCCATCGGCAAAGCCGCGGTGGGGACAGGGGCAGCACGACCCTGCCCGCAGCCCTGCTCGGGTCTGTGTCCCGCAACGGGGGCACCGCAGCCCAGAGCCCAGGCGGTTAATGCCGAGCATCGCCGCGGCCTCGGTTCCCACACAGCCGCCACTTGCTGAAATTAAAGCAGGGCCTGATCTGATTCCTATGGCGGCTTAGCGCGCCCACTCAGCCGGTTTATCATAATCCCGACATAAAAATCGCTCCCTTGAAAACGCTCAGAGGTTTGAAGCCCTGATTGTTTGAAGAGGAAAGACTCTGTTCTCGGCACAAAGACGCGCTCCCCTCTCAGCCCCAGTCCAGCGGCTGGAGGTTTCAATCAGCATTTTTGACCTCCCCATGTACCGATGTGGCAGGAAGGCTCACGCTTTCCTTTGGCAGAGAGATCCCCCCAAACCCAACCTGGACAGCTGGACCACGCATTACACAAGCTCGACACCCCAAAACCAGCAGAGCTTTGAGGACCAGTGCTGGGAGCGAGTCACTGCTGGCTGACAGCCCTGCCGTGACAGCACCTTTAAAAACCATCACCTCTCCTACCAAATCTGGCTGCAACTGCTTGGAGGAAGGAATTATATTTATATATTTCAAAACTATGTAGATACACACATATTTCTATCGTATTGGTGTGATTTCTTTGTAGTGGCACTGCAGTGCCATTCCATACCTGCCCAACCCGCAGCTCCCCGTGCTGGGAGGGAGATGCTGGGAAGAAAAAGGGGCACTTCATGCCCTTGGGAGACCTAGAGGGCTTGAGCCATCAGGGCCTCCTATTGTTTTTGGTTTAAAACTAAAGAAGACCAGCAGAAAATTCCTTTAGTCTGTTTTCCTCAAACACAGAAAAAAAATCCTGATTTTGTAAAAACATTTTAAACTATTTTTCAGCATTTGGGAGTGAGAATTTTCTAATATCAAATATTAAAAAATAGAAATATTTTATCCATCACAAATAAAAGTACATAGCCAATGGCAGCACTAACTAGCATGAGAAATTCTGCCCTTTTGCCAGTCCCTTGACCCACAGCTCAATGTTCATATGATGAGAGAAGTGTGAAAGGACTTCGGCCTCAGCGACAAACTGCCCTGCTGCCTTTCTGCATCCCTGGCATAAGCACTAAAGACAGGAGCTAAAGGGGATCTATTGAATGAAATAAATAATTTTCAAGAATTGTATTTGTACAGGCTCCTTCTCCTCAATGACTCACCACATCATGGAAAAATTAGTACTGCATTTGCTCCCCTTTTTTTTTTCCTGCTCCAAACTGCTGCTGAGCAAGAGAATGATGTGGAGAGCGGATCCCTCACTCTCTAATATGCGAATGTGTCTCCTATTAATGTCTCCAGCAGTTATGTGGTCAGAAGCGAGAACGGAGTAGACAGTGCTGAGTGTTAACCAGTCAAATCACAGTGTCCAAGCAAGCTTAAATGGCCACACGTAAACTGCAATTTGGATCAATGTCATGCCAACACTCTGGGCGTTCTGCTAGTACACTCCAGGAGAAAAGGGGGAAAAAAATAAAAATCAACTGTTTGCAAGACTATTCCAAAAGCCTTCAAGAGAGCCAAGCTCACAGCCATACAGCCAGTCCTGCTGCCAGGAATGGTCATCCCCCACAACAAAAATCCAAATTTAAAATGAATGTCCACCCCAATGAAGAGCAACGTGCTCTGACAGCACCCACAGACCCCACGGGCTGCGGCAAAGCTCGTGGCAGCAGGAGCCCCAAAGGACCCACCCAATGGTCAAGGTGCAGCGAGTGCAGTGGAACTGGTTCCCATCCACCCTGCCAGGCTGGGAGCACAAAGGGGTGGGTGACGGCCAGGAGGTGCCTTAGCCCCATAGTGTCACCATCTCCCCGAACTGGGAGGGTCATGGACATTTTAAAGGGAGATTTTTGCAGCTGGAAATGAGGTGTGTGAGCTCCAGAGAGCCAAGTTGGGCCTGGTGGGCTTTAAATCCACCCTCTCCATCACCGACCAGCTTGGGCTATCCTGCCCCTGGGTCCAGGCCCACCACACATGGTTTGCTAAATTCCTGGCTGAGTTTCATCCTCATCCCAGTTTACGTCCTCCTATTCCTGCTCATGCCTTTGTTACAGCCAAGGAAGTGACACCATCAATATCAGCCTATGGCAGTGCCGCACAGACCAGGATTGGTCACCCAGGAACACCAAAAGATGCTCACAGAGCATCGTTCCCAGTCCCTGATTGGCGAAAAGGCGCCTTTCCCCCTCCTTGAGTGAAGACACTGGCCAATGGTGGGTGGCACATGGCAGGTCCCCAGTGCTCACCCAGAATAAGAGTCCCTTGTCCCCCTGGGGAGCCACTGTACCCCTTTGCATGAGGACTTTGGGCCACTGCTCAGTGCCAGTGTCTGCCCACAGACACATCCCTGTCCATCAGCGTGGCTGGAGCAGGAACCACCCAGCTGGACCAGCAACCAGGCTTGGTCTGCCTGGGAAGGATGGAGGAGGAAAAGGAGTATAGTGACATCCCACTGTCACCAAAGCCACCCCGGTGTCCAGCTTCATCCTATGAGATGCTCAGGTGTGAATGTCCATGGAGGATGCTCTCTGTCCTTCCACGGAGGACCAAAGCTCAAATGATTTCTGGAGCTGGCTCCCTATTGCCTGTCCTCTGTAATGTCCTACTCTGACTGGGGATGAGCTACCTGGCCAGGAGAGCAGCACTTCTCTTGCCCCAGGGAGGAGCAGCAGGGAGGCAAAGGAGAAGAGGGAGTCGTATAAGAGCCTGTAAAAACTTCCCTGCGCCCCTGCCCCCGCCGGCGTGGGCTGCAGGAACAGCACCAGGAACAATAGCAGCACCCAGGTGAACTCGGTGGGAAGGTGGAGAGGAGGTTTTCCCTAAGCTTTCCCCAAGCAGATCATTACATGAACTCCCACCTAACACAGGCACTAAAGTATTCTGAAATACAGGGCCATAGGTGAGGGGGGAAAATATCTTGTTTATTAATTTCAAGCAATCATATGAGCAGGATAAATCTTTCATGTCACACACAGCACTACAGCTCTTCCCCGGATGAGGTGCCAGGGACAGTTTCTTCTGCCCTTCTGCTTTTTTAAAAGATCCTGATGAGCACATGAGCAAAACGAGCGGGTCCAGCACGGGTCAAAAGTCAGCTCATTTCTACATCTCTCACAAGAAGGTTTTCCTAAAGTCACAAAGCTATAATTGCTCCTTTCCAAAATTAGTTCAGGTGCCGTCACCCACATTAGCTCTTTATTATTATGAAGCTCCTTTTTTTTTCCCCTCTCCTTGGAATCACCGTTCTGAGATTATTTTATCTTAATCCATCAAAAGATCTTTGTGTTCTTCTAAGCAACATCAAGACACCTTTCCAAATATTTTGCTGTATTTTGCAGGAGGCATCTAAGGCAACCAGTATGACTATTAAAAGCGAGTGGAAAGCATCCAGTTCACCTCTTTGACCCCAAATTCCTTTCTACAGTAGAGCAGGTAAAAAAAAATCTCAGTTTCCACAAGGAAGAGGCTGACACATAATCCAGTAAAGAGGGGTGAGGACCAGCACGAACGTGCAAATAAATAAATTAAGCAAAATAAAGTTCCCCAATTAGTCTCTCATGGTTCCGTACACAGGTAACATACATATCTTTTGTAAATCCCTGATCTTGGAATCTTGAGTCTATTCAAAGAAATGTTCATAGACGAAGGGTTAAAAGAAGAAAGAAAGTGTTTGGACAAAGATACTATCGAAGAAAAACAAAGAAAGCTGCAAGAAACCATTTTCCAAATCACCATATCCTTCTTTCTAATCCTGATATCAAGTTGCAGCTGTCAGGTAAGAAAATTAAATGTATAACATAGGGAAGAGGAGAGAAGAAGGGAAAAAAAAAAAAGGAAAAAGAATCCAGCACTCGTATTTGCAAAACAACCATTAATAAACATTGCTCTGTTGCTGCTTTATTAAACAGATAATCCAACACAGTAATCTGTATTGATTTATGGATTCCCTGGTGCTCTACAACTGGTTATGCAATGAAAGTTCATCCTTGATCTGTAGTCTGGGTCCTGGACTTAACTAATTCATAATCTGATTGGAAGTTTTACTTTGTTAATTCAATTACAGTTAACGGCTGAGGAGAGAGCGGCAACATCCTTGTCTTTCTCAACACAGACGGTTTCTTCCCATGCCCAGAATTAGTAAACTCTTAAAATCACAGGAGGAAAACAGGTTCTTAAAAAAAAAAAAAAAATCCTACCTCGGGTTTTAATTCCAGACTCTGAAAGTTGTCTTTTCCCCCATTTTTTTCCGCCTCTCATTTCCTTTCTCTTCCTTTTTTTTTTTTTTCCTTTTCATTTTTTCTTGTCCTTTTCTTCCTTTTGATGAATTTCCTTTCTTCTCCACATCCTCCTCAGGCGTGTAATGGGGTTATTTTTACTTTCGGTTATCTAGCTTTATGAAGAATCGACACCACTCATACAGCTAGATAACCAAAGATAACAACCAACCCCTGGAGTCTACAGCACCAGGAAAAAGCCAATCTCCTCTTCTCCAGGGGTTCGGAGGCACGTGGCTTTTAGGGACGGGACGAGGGAGGAAAACGAATAAAAAGAGATGCAAATATTAGCAGCCAGATCCATAATACCCGCACACAGCTCCAGCCCTGGCCCTGCTCCCGCAGCTCAGCCCGCCCACGGCACAGACTGAGCATCGCTGGGACAGGCAGGATCAGGCCCCTCGGAAATACAATTTGGAGCAGAATTACAGGATCACCACGAAGGAGCTGCCTATTTTCTGCCGAGTTTCAATTTGTTTCATTTGCAAACCAAATGATATTCTGCAGGTGCCAAGAATTAAGCCCACATTATTTTTAATAACTACCAAATTAATGCATTCAAACTGGTAATAATCAAAGCAAATATAATTTGCTCCCGTAACTTAAAATATGCATAAGAGACCAAAAGGACATTTCCCCACCCAGAAATGCGTTTAACGCTCTCTAAACAAAATGACTGCGAGAAAAACCTGCCGGTTAATATAAGTAATAACTTGTGATGCTTTGGATTCAGCCAAGATCTGGGGGAACAGAAGCGATGAATAAACACAGAAAACACAGAGGAAATGATGAAAGGGAGGAAAGAAGGAGGGGAGCGACTTCTGCTCGCGGCTCAGGACCCTGGCTCTGCGCAGGGACCGGGACCGACATCCCTCCGTTCGTTCAGGCGGGGACCGGCGCTTTCCCCTGGTGGGGATCCGCATCCCTCGCCTTCCTCGCCCCGTATCCCTCCGTCCTTCCTTCGTGGGCTCTGCATCCCTCCATCCTTCCTTTCTCAGAAGGTGGGGGAGAACCCTTATATCCTTCTCCGGAGTGACCTGCGTCTCTCCACCCTTCTGGGGAGGAACGTGCATCCCCGCACCGTTCCATCTCTCCAGGGCAGCCCCCATCCCTCCATTCTTCAGGGGAGGAACCCGCATCCCTCTCCTTCCCCGTGGCACCCCGCATCGCTCCCGCCTTCCTCCACCCGCATCCCTCCCCTCGCCGAGCGACCTGCTCCGCTCCATCCCTCCTTCACCTGCAGCCTCCGCGCTGCGGGGAGACGCGGAGCCCTCGCTCCGCCGAGAT
>JAOXXN010000294.1:845108-857205 GCA_026770055.1 Myrmophylax atrothorax
TAATAATAATAATAATAATAATAATAATAATAATAATAATAATAATAATAATAATAATAATAATAATAATAATGATGAATACTCCCCCCTCTAAAACATATTCCACAAACAGCTTTGGCAGCTCTGCCTAAATGTTTAGATCCTCCCAATGTCTCTCTGTCCCATCAGTGACAAACAGCAATGGAGCCCCCCCAGGCAGGTGTGGCTCAGTGTCAGCTTGGGCATCCCATAAGTAGTGTGTGTAGGTGGGTGCAATGCGTGGGATGAGGAAGGGATGGGAATTGCTGGTGAGACACACGGGGTGGGCTCAGGGGATCCATTTCCCCTGGGTGTAAATCGATGTAGATGATTTCTGGGGCAGGGGCAGGTGCAGCCAACATGAGCATCATCCCATGGGCAGGGTGGGAGACTGTCCTGCACTGAGGGGATGGAGGACACACTGGTGGAGCTCCCACCCGTGGGTCACCCCAGCCCTTTGTCCCCTGTGGACACACCAGTGGGAGAGCAGAACCAGGAGCCAGAGTGCCTGGCAATTCACCCATCCCTCGGCGCTGTGGCCGCAGCTCAACGTACTGAAGTGAATATTAACAGTCCCGAGACAGCCTCTCACCCCAAACTCTGCCTCCGAGTCTCCCATGTAGGGAAGGCAGGAATAGACTCCCAATGAATAATTTACTCCGCTTTCTTTTGATTTGTGTGGTGATTGTGCACAGCAGTGCAGGCTCCGAGGGGGAAACATATTCTGATTAAAGATTTATACTGGGCCTATAATTTTGTTGTTGTTGCTTAAATCTACTTCAAAGTGTGAGTAGGGCGGGTGTAAAATAAACACTCCAGAGAAGCCGGGAGCTTTTGGACCATCTCAGGGAATGAGTGTGGGGGTGCACAAATGAGTACAAAGCATGTGGTTTCATGGATATAAACTTTGCACTGGCTCTCTGGAAAGGTGCTGTGCCCTCTCCTCATATGAAATCCACCCAAACAAGGACTGAAATGTCCTCTGCTCCCTCCAATTACTGACTCCAGGTTCTTTCTCCTGAGCTGAGACCACACCTCAAAAAATGAGAAATGACATGAGCTTGGGCTTTATTCTTTTGCTCCGATTTTTCTGTTCTTTCACTATTCTTTGACCACACAAAAATAGTGTCTGGCTGCAGGGAGTGATTAAGAAGCTGGAAGAGGGTCATCCCACATACAGGGAGGAACCAAACTTCAGCAGAGCAGAGGATTTTCTCTTTCCTTCCCTCCTCTTCCTCTGGCTGCCGTGTCCCCAGTGTGCAGACTCACTTCCCAGTGCCGCCAGAGAGCACCTGGGAAGTGTTCCCTCCAGCAGAGAGGGAGCCACAGGACAAGCAGGATCATCCACCATTCCCTCAAGTGCCTTTTGACAAACCCTTGGTGTTGCCATCCCCATTTCTGCCTGGCCAGGGAAGAGTGAGAGCTTTGTCCAAGGGGCCTGGCTAGTGGAGCTCCCAGCTGGGTCCTGGGACAAAGCAGGTTGCATGAAATGGGGTTTTGTAACCAAAAAGTGTTCTGTGGGACATTTGGGGGCTGGTTGGTGGCATTCAGCTGACCAAACACATCAGTATAAGGTCCTGCAAGGACAAACCCCTCAGAGATGGATGGCTCCTATCCCAGTCTTCAAACCATTTTCCCGGGATGGGGAAACTCATTTCTGGAAGCACTGGGAAGCCTGTGGATGCTCCAAATCCTCAAAGGGAAAGACAGTCCTTGTCTCATCTACATGGGTTGGAAACCTTTCAGGCTGCCCCACAGACCTGGCTGCTGTCACTGGCTCGGTCAGCAAAGAGTCAGAGAATCATGGAATGGTTTGGGTTGGGAGGGACCATAAAGCTCATCTCATCCCATCCCTTTTCCATGGACAGGGACACCTTCCACTATCCCAGGTTGCTCCAAGCCCCGTCCAACCTGATCTTGGACACTTCCAGGGATGGGGCAGCCACAGTTTTTCTGGGCAGCCTGTGCCAGGGCCTCACCATCCTCACAAACAAGAATTTCTTCCCCATATCCCACCTAACTCTGCCCACGTACAGTGGGAAGCCATTCTCCCTTGTCCTGTCACTCCAGGCCCTTGTCCAAAGTCCTTTTCCAGCTCTCCTGGAGCCCCTTTAGACACTGGAAGGAGCTCTAAGGTCTCCCTGGAGCCATCTCTCCTCCAGGTGAACACCTCCAGCTCTCCCAGCCTGTCTCCAGAGCTGAGGGTCTCCAGCCCTGGGAGCATCTCCATGGCCTCCTCTGGACTCACTCAAGCAGCTCCACATCTTTCCTGTGCTGGGGGCCCCGGGGCTGGAGGCAGCACTTCAGAGTGCTCTCACCTGAGTGGAGCAGAGGGGCAGAATCCCCCCACCAAATGCTGCCCATGCTGTGGGAAGAGCCCATGGCAGCCCTGACATTCTGTGCTGCCAGTGCTCGTGACCGGGTCATGCCAAGGCTCATCCCAATGGTTTTACTTCTTTCCAAGGAATTTACACCAGGCGCAGAAACGTCCCATCCATGCAGCACATGGGGCAGTGGAACACGGAAACAGCCCAATGACAGGATGCCAGGTAAGCGTGACATGAGGACCTGCCTTTGGCTTGGGGTCCCCACCCCACACCCTGGTTGGGTACCTCTGGATTCGGGATACACCCAGGGATGCAGAGTACAGCCCAAAAGGCCCTCGTCTGATCCCCCGGGGTGTCCCACACCCACACACCCCTCGCTCCCGGATTCCCAGCCTGCCCGGCCGTGGGGATTGATTGACAGCTGTCAATCAGCGCCGCGCAGCGCCGCGCTCTGCCGCCACCTGGCGGCCGAAGGGAGAAACGCGCCAGGGCCGGGACACCCTCCCAAACCCACCCCCTGCCCCCCAAAACCGGCCGGGCGGTGCCATCGGGAACAGCGTGGGAAAAAAGGGCCAGGGCAGAGCCCTCGAGGGGTGGGGAAGGAGATCTTTCCTCTCCCACCCCTCAGTCAGTTTTAGGGTGAAAAGGTGATTTTTGCTGGGAGGCAGCTCTTGGCCTGGTTTCGTTGAAATCATAGAATCGTGGAATTGTTACAGTTGGAAAAGGCCTCTGAGATCATCGGGTCCCACCGTTCCCTCAGCACTGCCAAGGCCACCAGCTAAACATGTCCCCAGGTACCACATTCACATGTCTGTTAAATCCCTCCAGGGATGGTGACTGCAACACTGCTCTGGGCAGCCTGTGCCAGTGCCCAGCTACCTTTTCCATGAAGAAATTCTCCCTGATAGGCAACCTAAACCTTCTCTGATGCAACCTGAGGCCATTTCCTCTTGCTGTGTCCCCTGCTCCCTGTGAGCAGAGCTCAACCCCTACTCAGCTCCAACCTCCTGTCAGGGAGTTGTTAGAAAGTGAGAAGGTTCCCTCTGAGCCTCCTTTTCTCCAGGCTGAGCCCCCTCAGCTCCTTTAGCCTCTCCTTGTGCTCCAGACCCTTCTCCAGCTCCGTTGCCCTTCTCTGGGCATGCTCCAGCCCCTCAATGTTTTTCTTGTTGGCCCCAGATTCCAGGTGAGGCCCCCAGGAGCTCTGGGTGCTGCTGCCCTTCCTGCAGGTATCAGCCACACGGCATCCCTGAGTGTATTCCGAACCCAGAGGTACCCAAGCAGGGTGTGTGATGGGGACCCCAAACCAAAGGCAGGTCCCCAGGAGGTCACACTTACCTGGCATACTGGCTGGAAGTCCAACAGAAATCCAAATCTGTGTGGAGGGAGGTGCTGTTCTAAAGTCAAGGCCCCTCCAGGAAAACCTTTGTGTAGGAAAGGCAGTGCCTGACTGACCTTCAAGGACACTGAGAGGGTCTGTGGGAGTCACAGCACGGTGTGTCTTGTGGTGTCCCTCCCAGCCCAAGGACGTGGGGTCTGCAGGGAGGCACCAGAAACTGGGTGGTGAGAACCACCATCTCCACTGAGAGTATTCCAGGGGAGCCAAGAGCATCCCAAGGAATCTGAGAGCATCTCAGAGCTGCTGAGGGTACCCCAGGACAGCCACCACCCTGCCTGAGGGTGGCCTGCAGGGAGAGGACTATCCACCGAGCCAGGGGGGTCGTTGTCCTCAGTCTGGTTGAATTCCTTGTTGATACGAGACAGGGACAACAGACTGGGAACACCTAAGCAGGACAGCAGGGTAACCCCCTGCTCCTGCATCCCTGGGGATGCTCCAGGTGTGTCCCTCTGCTGTTCATCTGGGTGATCTCAGGCCTACATGCCCAGAGGGAGCAGGGACAGCAGTGTTACCTGCAGCCACCAAGACCAGGTGACAATGGAACATTCCCACCTCACCGGGGTCTCTGGAAGGAGCTGGAGCTCAGAGTGACAACCTGCTGCACCCTGCCATGGGGAGGGAGGGCAGCAAAGAAAGAGCCAGAGGCACGGAAAGTTATCAGAAACGTGTATTTTTCTTCTTTTTAATAGTAAACCTCTTTACAACAAATATAGTGAAAGAGTTTCCAAACAAAACTCATAAGAATTTCTCATGGTAATTATTATTATTATCATCATTTTTTTATATATTTTTTTCTTATTGTGGAATATACAATAACGCATCACCATACAGCACAAAAAAGGAATATTGAAAAAACAAAACAGACGTCTCAACCACGTGCTGCAGTCCCTGGGAAGGAGCCACTGATTGTCAAGGGAGCAAGGACAGGAGGGGGTGGGGACAGGGGGCGAGAGCGTCCCCAGGGCGCGGGAGGTTCTCAGTCAGGCCAGACCCCGAGGGTGCAAATACTCCAAAGAAAGATGGAATTAGTCAAAAATCACGGTTAAAACGTTACAAGCTCTCAGCATAAATCCTCCCTCCCCTGCCACTGCTGCTTCTGGGCTTCTGCTGCATCGCCCCCCAAGAGCTGGACACAGGGAAAGGGACACCCTGGTCCCCCTGGAGAGCTGGACACAGGGAAGGGGACACCACGGTCCCCACGCAGAATCCCTTGACTCTCTCACACACACACCCACACACCCACCCACACACACCCACCCACACACACGGGTGGAGGAGCATCAGGAAAAAAAAAAAGAGGTTAAAAATATATATATATATATTATAGATACACAGTTTATATTTTTTTTCTTTTTTCTTTTTTTCAATTGCTGCTCAAAACAATAAATAAAACTCCTCGGGGGAAGTGCACGTCCTGTTTTGTTTCTACCTGTGCAGCACCCTGGGGGGAGGATGCAGAGCTGCCTGTGCTGTTACAGACGGGCTGAGCGGGGAGATCCAATGAACCATCACACAGAGAAGCTGAGGGGGGGTGGGATTTATGGTTTTTCTTTTTTTCTTTTAGTGCATCATTTAGAGGGTCTATTCTATTTTACAAAGGTTGTTGCAGATACCCCAGAGTTTGCTAACACTTACCTGCTTTACTGAGCTACAGGGAGCCAGGGGCGTGAAGGGGATGGGGGAGACCCGACCCACAGGCCATGGGGGACACAAAGGGGGAGCAGCAGAACAGCTGTGATGGTTCCCACCTCTTCAGTGTCCTATTTGCCTGCAAACTGCTCAGAAACAGCCATGGGGAGGAGGGGAGTGGTGGCCTGAGCTGGGCTGCTTCGTCCCTTGGCTTTGCAGGAGATGCTGGGAGCCCACAGGGACATCCCAGCATCATCCCATGACAGAGTGTGTCCCTGGGAAAAGGATGTTCCATAAGGCTCTGCAGTGGGTTCATGCCCAGAGAGTGAGGAACTGGGCCAGTCTCTGCATCTTGGTGGCACCAGCAGGAAAATCCCACTCAGCAAACCCAGCTGAAGAAACCCCTCATTTGTGGGTGGGATGCAGGGGGAGAACAGCCCACCCTCGGCCCACCAATGCCTCTCCCTGCAGCACTGGACTGGGGATGTTCTAAAATCCCCAATTCCAGGAAAACCACCTCAGCCTGCTGGGAGATGATCCCGGCACAGCCTGAGCCACACCACCCTCTTCTGGCTTAAGGAAAGCACATTCCAAACAGGCATCGCTCCAGAGAACGGAGCTCGGGAGGAAGAAACTGGAAAATAACGTGGTTTTCCACTCGGTAGGGAGGAGAGGGGAGCTGGAATGAGCCCATCCACTCCTCTGAGGTCCCCAGTTCCTGCCGGGAGCGTAGCAGGGAGCCCGAGCATCCCTGCACACCCCAAACCTCCTGATTTCCAAGGCTCACTTAAACACACTCCTGGGTGTTTCTGACCTTTCCAGACCCACGGGGGACACGCCAGCGTGTTGGGAACCCTGTGGAAAAGCATTCCTGCATGTGAAGCCATTGCCAAGTGGCTGCTCCCAGCTGGGAGCCCGGCAGGGTCCAACTCTGGGACATGGAAACTTGGGGAGCAGGGAGGGATGGGGAGAGTTGGGTGCATGGGGAGAGCCAAGAAGGTTAAACAAGAAATCGCTGTACAACTCGGCCATGTCCAAAGTCAGTATTATTACAATATACTCTGACAAAAATATAATCTCATTTCATATCAATACAACAAAAAAAACCCCCAAAACCAGTTTTCTGTACTGTTACCATCGCTAACAGATTGAAACTCGCTATTTACAGTTACAGTAGCCAGGTAAAATACTACAGGTGAGAGACCAGAGAAAGGAGGGGCAGAGGGACAGAGGGAAGATAAAATCTCTGGAGGAAGGAGAAAAATAAAGGGGTAAAGGCCCTCTTACATCCCGAGCATGGCTTCTGGCATCAGACAGGCAAGGGTGATGGATGGAGGTAGTGAAAACTTAACACTTTGTTTATGGGTCTGGTTGGGGTTTTGTGTGGAAAGGAAAAAGAGGGGAAAAAGAAAAGAAAGAAGGGAAAAAAGAGGAAAGACCAGGAAAAGGGAAGAAAGAGAAGTGAAGTGAGATGGGAAAGTGAATAAAAGAATGAACATGGGAAAGGGAAACAGGAGCAAACCTTCAGCTGAAGCCCACAGATACGGACTAGCCCACAGCCCCGGGAGAGGTGGATGGGGACAAATTTTTGCCACTTTCGGTGGTGAAAATCCCCAAATTGTGCCCTCAGCCAGAGGGATGGGAGAGCAAGGCAGGATGTGGCAGCAGGGATGGCACAGCCAAGGCATGGCTGGGAAGATCCTTCCCCACCCAAGGGATGCTCACCCCGGCAACACAGAGGGACCCCAGGAGCGACAAGGAGACCCTGGGAGTGTGGAGGGGATCCCAGAGTGCTGAGGGCCCCTCACTCCTGGCCGAGCTCCGGGCTGGCAGCAGCAGTTTGCAGCTTTTTCCCAGAGCTGGCGACAAAATTCCCAATTCCCATGTTGGGAGGAATCTCCCAAATGAGGAACATAAGAGGAGAAAAAAGTGCAGGAGGTGGAATTTCCAAGAAGGTGGGTTTTTTTGTAAATTTGCTTTTTCCCTGGTTTGCTGAGATTATTTTGGGAAGGAAGAGGGAAGTGAAAAAGGGGGGGAAGAAAAGGAACTCTTTCTCCTCGCCCCACTTTCCTCCAGGCCCACGGGTGGCCTGTTGCCACCAGCTCTGGATTTAGCACTTCCATCACCCTCCAACACCAACACTGGCAGCAGCCCCAAACACACGACAGCAACAAAACCCTTCAACGAGGGTCTCCCCACCACAACCTCAATGCCCACGGGGGCTCAGGGTGACCCTTGCACAACCACAACCCACTGCTGGGCCCCCCAGCACCAACGTCCTCATCCAAACACCCAACACAGCATTTCACCATCCCTCAAAACCACCCCAATAGCCGGGGGTCACCCTGTTCCCTCACACCCAACCCTGGGGCCAGCTGATCACCTCCACAGTCCCCCAGAGTGGGTGAGACCTTCCTCACTGATCCATCACCATCCTCATCACACCCCACCAAGCCCTTCCTAGGATTTTAGGTTTCAGATACCATTTTGGGCATGCTCCATATCCAAATCTCCACCCGGAATGGGCAGACAACTTCCCACCCCATCCTGCTCCTCTGGCCGCTGGCAGCAGCATCACCTGAGCCAGACCCTGTCACCTCCTTCCATCCTCCTCTTCCTCACTGCACCAAATCCTGGCCATCCTGGCACATGCCAGCAGCAGAGCCCTTGCCCACTCTGTGCTCCCAGCACATGGACCTTCCCCTTACTCTGCATCTGCCCCCTGCAACGCTGCTCCCCTGGCATCACCCCACGAGGGACATTGCGGTCCTGGACAGACCTGCCCCTCCACTGATGGCGCAAACACCCCAAAAACCATCCCTGGGAAAGACCAGCCTTCCCAGGACAGGGGTCACAGCCCCCCCCAACACCAGCACTGCATCCACCAGCACCCCAAACCCGCCGCCCTGGCGCTGGGCACCCCTGGCACCCCAGAGCAGGGACAGGAGGGGGCAGTGCCAGTGTCCCACCCCGGCTTACCTGTGGCCGCGGTGTCGGCCCGGGCGGAACGGGCTGGAGGATCCACAGAGAGTTCAGAAGGTAAAGATCAGAAACAGACTTTGGTAAGTAACCACACGTTTAGAAAGGAATATATCAGTTTGGAAACATCTCAGTGCATACTTCTTATATGAAAATATACACAATTGTATTTCATTCTCCAAAAAAGGAACAATTAAAAACAAAAGCAAACTAGCCCAAACACAATATATTAGCTGTTTTTTTTGTTGGTTTTTTCTTTTTTTTCTTGTTGTTGTCATCCTTTAAAATCTTTAACGCTACACTTTGTTCAGGTTACACTTTTTTTGTCTTTTTTTTTTTTTGTAAATTTTTTTTCTTCATGCATTTTACACCTTTATAGCCTTTGAGAATAAATAAGCTCCATTTTGCTTCCACATCTCTAAAAACTGCAGCATTTTAACTATTGTCATTTAAATCGTGCAATTTTTTTTTGCAACACCCCTTTTTAAAAAATGGAAAATATATATATTTTAAAACTAAACCCTATACAACGCAAAAATTCCAAATTAAAAAAAAAATTATACACAATTGTAACTGTCAACAGTACAGATGAGCACAAGAAATAAAATTAGATCAGAAACATATTTATAGAAGCACAAAGGAGGGTGTTGGTTTCTTAGATTGTCATTCTTCTCGTTGTCTTTTGAAAATTAGGAGGAGTTTACCAGATATTACAGTCTGGGGGGGGAAATAAAGGATAATGACCCGGACAAAAAAAAATAGAATATAATAATAAAATAACCCCAAGCCCCCAACAAAATGAAGACCCCGACAAACAGCCCCCAAACCCCTTTCACCGCAACGTGAAGCCGTGTCTGATCCGGGGCATCCCCACCTTCCCACGAGCCGCACTTGCCCGTGGCACCAGCCCAGGGGACCGTCCAGTGCCGTTGCCGCGTTGCTGCCGATCCGTCCGGCACGGCACCGAAGCGCCGGCGCCTTCCCCGCCAGGCAGATCTAAACCTGCATCTACGTAACCCAGAGCGTTTGTGTCTTGGATTTTGTGTTTTCCAGGCTCTCAGCTTCCAGGCAGAAAAGTGTGAACTTGGGAGTCAGGGCATGAAGTTCATGAGCAAAACTGTTTTTTGGGTTTTGTCCCCCGCTCGGGGTTGCTCTGCACCGACGGTGTCGAGTGCCAGGGGGTCTCCGCCGTCTCCTCCCTGCTGGGGTCTCCGGAGCAAGATGCTCTGCTGGGCCCTCCCACCGCGCCGCTCCCAGCGGGCCAGACCCCGGGTAGTTGGGTTGAGTTTCTTTTTGTGAAGAAAAAAAAAAAGAAATACAAAACCAGAGCGATGAGACATCGTTATCCCGCCTAATTTCCAAAGCAAGGCCGTGCAAAGAGCTCAGGTGCGCGTCCGGTACATCCGGCATCACCAGGTCGGGGGGTCAGCGTGGGCAAGGAGGACCACGGTCCACAGCAGCTCTCCCACTTCCCAATGGACAAACGGAGATGGAGGGAGGGAGATCCACTTCTGCTGCCGATGCCACACCAGCATTCTGGAGGTGAGATCCGAGCACGTCCCTGGCACACGGTGGTACCCACTGGGTTTGGCTTGGGGAGGGGAGACGGGGAGTTTAACTGCACAAAGCCTGCCAGGAGCCCTCCCTGGCACCATGGGCCTCCCCTCATCTGCCCAAGGCCCTCCAGAGCACAGGAACAGGAGAGGGAGTTCCAAACTTATCATTGAAAAAGAATAAAACCATCATTTGGAAAAGCCTTTGTGGCAGCAATTTGGTATTGTAAGATTTTGACCGGGGAATTTTATCCCACATGTCGCTCCATGACTCATTCCACAGGCAGGGGATGGTGGTGAAATGCCAGTACCAGGAACCCTCACAACTGCCAAGCATCTCCCACCCTGGTCTCTCCACCAGGTCTCCATACCCGAACCAATGGATTGCCAGGAGAGGAGGGAAGGTCAGGGCAGGCATCAGCTCAGGAGGGATGTGTGGGCAACGCCCCTGCCAGGATTTTTGGCCAGTGGCTCCTTTGCTGCCAGGCCCAACAGGGCAGGACGAGGTCCCCTTTTCCTTCTTTGGCCATCATTTCTCACAGCTAAGAATTTTCACCGAATTTTTGGAGGATTTCCTCTCCTCCTCCAACCAGTCTCTTTAGGTCGCTCATTTCACAATAATCCTCAACTTTTTTGTCTTGTTTTTCCAAATTAGAAACTTTGGGACAAATGGTTGGTTGGGAAAAGTTTATAAAAACTCATACATTTTCTTTTGGTTTGCTCTCATGCCAGGACATTTTTATGCCATCTGCCTCATTCCAGTGCTGAGCTGGCTGCTGACATCTGGCAGAGGGATCCAGGAGAAGGCTAAATCCCACTGTGACTCTGCTCCTCTCCCTTTGCTCTGGTTTGGGAGGAGCTGACCCCAAAGCAGCTCCCGGCTCCTCTGCAGTCCCCCAGGCCTGACCAGGCTCCAACTGCCAAAGGAGTTGGCAAAGGTGTCATTCCAGGCAGGTTGTGTGCCAGTTTGGGACTGCGAGCCCAGGGGTGAGTCTGGCCGGGGTGTCCCTGCACAGGGTGACAAGGCTGGGAGGGGCACAGGGGACCAACATTCCAGAGGAGAGCGCCTGCAGGGAGAAAGCCCATCCCTAACACTTACACAGGTTGGGAACAGACCCTTCTGCTCCACATCCTCCAGCCCTGAGCTGGCTGCTGCATTTTGGGGTGGGGGCACTGACACCCATCCCTGGGAAACTTGCTGTAGCAAGTGGTAACATGAGGAAAATTCCTTTTTTTTCCTTTTTCCTTCCACTAAATCACTGTGTCGAGACCTGAGCAGATTTTCAATCTGCTCACCCTCACCTTTTTGAGGCCTAGAAACCTTCAGGCAAAATCCTAAAGGATCATTATTTCAGTTGCATCCTTCAATATAAAAATAATTTCTTCCCATTTTCTTGATTTAAAGCTTTGGCCCATGTGGAATGGGAATCAATTTTAAAAACGCTTTTACGGATGTTGCTTGGTAAAACCCACAATTTTCTTGGAAAAGCAGCACTAATGGACCCTCCCTCTGCACATCCACTGCAGCCAGGCAGAGGCAAGGCTTTCTTAGGAAAGAGGAACTCCAGAGTTCCAGAGACCCTGGTCAGAATTGGTGGAGATTCCTGCTCTGCCAGGAAGGATGAAAGGATGCTGTCTGCATCCACTTGTCATGCAAACCAGATTAAGCCTTAAAAAATCTGCCTCTTACTCCGGGGATGCAGCTTTCCAGCATCCAGGAGGCCCAAGCAGGCTGTGGATGCAGCTGCATCCCATTTCATACCAAAGCCGGGCTCTCCTTGGACCTCTCAGCCTCCCTGTCCAGCTGGTTTAGGAAAACTGGTGTAGGAAAAGCCTTTTTGAGGAAAACCGGTGACTGCCAAACCCTTCAAGCTTTCGGAGAGCTGGATCCTGCCCAAACTGCCTCTTCCTGCACAGGGACCCAGGAGGGAGTGCCTGGGCAGGGCATGAAGGTGCATTTCGGGGTGCTCTGTGCCCTGTCTGCCCCCGGAGCCCATCCTGCCACAGGCGCTCTGCCCAAGGGATATGGTCCCACTTCCCAGGGGGGTCTCACCAGCCAGTGGGCACCACCTGCCCGGCCCGCCCGCCCGCGGGGGAGCATCCCCAGAGGCTGCTGTTTTTGGCAAGGACACAGATATTCCATTCCAGTGCCCCATTCCCACACACTCAGCTGTTCCCGAGCCTGCGGCCGTGGC
>JAOXXN010000294.1:860456-871307 GCA_026770055.1 Myrmophylax atrothorax
GCGCGACTGCAAGCGCGGGGAGGGAGCGGTGGGGCCGCCGATGCCGCCCCCTCCCCACGGCCCCACCGGAGCCGGCGGCGCTCCCAGGGACAGCAGGGCCCCGTTATGTGACCCAGGTATCCAACCGCATGCGCTTTACGGAGGGGCTCTCCCCCTCGGGCTCGCTGGTGGGTCGCAGGAGCCCCAGGGAGGAGCCGAAATCGGGGCGGGCGGGGTCGTCCCGCTCGCTGCTGCCCTCGTAGGAGCTGGTGTTGCTGCTGAGGCTGTCGACGGGCGAGCGGCCGGTGGGCTCGTGCCGGGGCTGGTGGGGGAAGGTGCTGAGCGGGGTGGCAGTGTTCCTCTCCCGGTTGGGCGAGACGGGCTCCGACTTGATGCTGATGTTGGGGTTGGTGTTGACAGTCAAAGTGGTGGTGTGGGACAAGTGACTCCCTTGTCTGGGCGTCCGGAAGGCAGAGGAAGAGGTTGGGAGAGGAGGAGGAGGAGGAGGAGGAGGAGAAGGGGAAGGAGGGGGAGTAACAGATGAAAAAATAGATAATGGGAAATCTCTCATTATTAGCTTTTTGGCAGCCTTTTACCCTCCAATCCACAGAATCCAGAACCTGCACATCCCACAGCCAAATAAACACAGGATTATGAACCTGTATTAGATTATTAATCTGGATTCATAATTAGAATTATGAATCATTATGACTCCAGAATACATGATCTGTGCACTGACCAGGATGCATCACTGCCAGCCGGGGATTAGACCCACAGAACCCTGTGAACAGCACCATCCTTCCCCAGTACCCTGTGATCCAGCCCTGACCCCACCCACCATCCTGCAGCAGCAGGAGAGGGACAGGCTGTGACAGCCCTGTCCCATGGATGTCCCTATGGCTCTGCCCCAGCATTCCCATGGGCTGCACAGACCTGGTGGAGGGTTTTGCTCCAAACTGGGAACCTTCTCAACCTCTTTACTACAACCCAAAATTTCACCCAGACTTTCCATGTGGGTGCAGGAGGTCTGGGTGGCTGCTGGGGAAGCCACTGCCTGCCATGGCTGGAAAATGTGCTCCAAGCAGTGAGGAAATGCACTGAACTCTCTCCACAACAGCCTAGTCCATCCACCCCTCCCTCCTTCTGTCTATCCATCCATTTCTCCATCCATCCACCTGGCACTTTACACTGCAGGTAACAGAGTTTATGACTCAGTGACTCAGGCAAAGTCACTGATGTCCCCTCTTCAATTCTTGCCTGTTTCTGTCCCACACTCTCAGTGTGATCGCAGGCAAGTTGCTTAAATCTTTATTTTTACCAAGTACCTTGGTGTGTGGATGCTTTATTTCAGACAAAAAGGAAATCCCCTTCAGAAAACCTCCAATATGGAAGTGCTGGTGTTTTCTTCCCTGGAGAAAAGCAATCCATTTGCAATACTAAAAGCCACCTTCTTCCTACACCAGCAGGGCACAATTCCAGACACTTCATCCTGCAACTTCCATCCCATCTAACACTGCCTCTGGCTGGATCTCATGCCCCCCAGGTGAGAGCAGGAAGCAATCCTGCTGTGGACAGGCAGCAGGACACAGCTCTTGGAGAGCATCCTCGAGTGTGCTGCTGCCCTGATCACAGCTGGTCACTCTGGGTCACTCCTACCAAGGCAGGGGACTCCCCAGACTTCTTGAGCTGGCTGGGCTGGCTCCTTCTGCAGCTGCTTCTGCCCCCAGAAACACAGCGTGGATCACTGAGGCCCAGCAGTGGGAGGCCAGAGAACCCACGGAGGAGTCACAGCTGAGGTTCTGCAGGTTTGGCACCTCAGAGGAATTGGCCATTTCACTCTTTGTTCTTACAGCCTCAAGCGAGCAGCCCTGGAACCCGTTTCACTTACATTAAGTTTCCTAATGACACAGGGACCAGGTGTTGCTGCTGCGGCTGCTGCTGCGGCTGCTGCTGTTGTTGCTGCTGTTGTTGCTGTTGCTGCTGCTGCTGCTGCTGCTGCTGTTGTTGTTGCTGCTGCTGCTGCTGCTGCTGTTGCTGCTGTTGCTGCTGCTGCCAGGCAGAGATGTTGCCAAGGGACAGCCCTCCAGGTGAGCTGAATGCTGGCAGCGAGGACAGCTCAGCGCTCGTCAGCTGATAATCTGGAAGAGAGGGAGCCCTTCAGTCATTTCAATGTCAAACCTGCTCCCACAGTGCCCTGAGCACTGCGAGAAGATGGAGACCTGCAAGAGACACAAATACATGTATGGAATATGAGGTCATGCTGTGAGTGGCACAGGGATGCTGGCTAGGGGACACAGCTCTTGGAACCATGGAATGATGTGGGTAGGAATCACAGAATAACAGAATCAGTTAGGCTGGAAAAGACCTCTGAGATCATCAAGTCCAATCTATGACCAAACACCACCATGTCAACTAGACCATGGCACTATGTGCCATGGAAGGCACATTTAAAGGCCATCTAGTCCAACTTGCAGCAGGGACTCCTTCCACTATCGCAGGTTGCTCCAAACCCCATCCAACCTGCCTGGGGATGGGGCAGCCACAGCTTCTCCGGACAACCTATGCCAGTGCCTCAGCACCCTCAACATAAACAATTTCCTCCTTATATCCAGTTCTCTTCTGGCCTCAAGGCTGGCAGGACCCTCCACGCCCCAAACACCACCACTGTCCCCCAGGCACAGCAGTGGCAGGGGCAGCCCCGTGCCACAGCTGTGTTCAGCTTCCCTGAGGAAGGACCATGGGTATATGAGACACCCCCAGAGTCACCCTCCAGCTGCGTGTACAAAGACACACATTTCTTACCCTCCTGGGGCAACGAACTCCTGACAGCTGGTGAGACCCACCCATATCTGAAGCATCACCACCTGTGCCTGGGCCACCCCACCTGCACCTTGGGCACTTTAACCTGTGCTTGGGGCACCTTCACCCATACCGGGGCATCCCCACATGTGCCACACACACCTTCATCTGAGGTATCTTCCTCTGTGCCTGGGGCATTCCCCATATGTACCTGGGGCACCCCCACCTGTACCTGGTGCATCCCCACCTGTGCCCGGGGCACCTTCACACATACCTGACATCCCCACACATGTGGTGTCCCGCGTGACAGCAGGGGGCGCTCCCCACCCACCGTGGGGACACGCAGCTGTCACCGTGTCCCCCGACACGGGCACCCCACATCCCGGTACCCCAACACGCTTGCAGGACAAGGCCCTTCCCATACAGGACCTCGGGAACATCCCAGATGGGGAGCACCCCATACCAGGGAGGAATTTTACAAAGGGTGGAAATAACGAGGGGGGAAAGAAGGGGCAAAGTGCTGCTCCTCCCCGAGATGGTCAAACCTCGGTTGGCCACGTCATCGCCTGACAAAGACACCACCGATCCGCAGAGCTGATGGAACCCTCCCCGTGCCTCTCCCTCTCTCTTTCTCTCTGTAATTTTGGGTGTCTCGTGGTTTCAGCAGTCCCCACCCCAGCAGTGCACACAGAGGTGGCTGTGCTGGTGCAGAACCGCTGCCAACGCCGCCGGCAGATCCCCGGCACACCCCACCCCATGTCCCGGAACGTGGTTCCCTGCCCCACTCTGTCCTTCACCCCCCACACCGGCCCTTCTGGTTTGGGAGCTCCAGACACCCACTGGTTCGAGCGGCCGCCCCTGCAGCCCCACCAGGGCTGGAGCTGCTGGAGCCTGTCCAGATCACAGAGCTGGGAATGGTTGGGTTTGACTGTGTTCAGCTGTGGAGCTACCACGGGAAAGAGCATGTAACTCTGGCCAGGGGGCAGCTTGGCACAACTGCACCAGCCTGAAATCCAGACAATTCCCACCCAATTGACAGGTAAGTCCTGGAAAGAACAAGTGGCAACGCTCCAGGTTGGGAGTTTGCTCAGGGTATCTGCAGCCCACAGTGACTTATGAGATGATCACCCTGGCAGCATCACAGGAACATGGAATTATATAGGCTAGAAAAGCCACCCAAGACCATCGAGTACAACCATTCCCCCAGCACTGCCAAGGCCACCACTAAACTCATGTCCCCAGGTGCCACATCCACACATCTATTAAATCCCTTCAGGGATGGTGACACTGCCTCTGCTCTGGGCAGCCTGTTCCAATGCCTGACCACCTCTACCACAATGAAATTTTCCCGAATATCCAACCTAAACCTCCCTCAACTTGAGGCCATTTCCTCTTGTCCTGTCACTTGTTACCTGGGGTAAGAGCTCAACCTCCACGTCTCCACCATTGTGACAGGGAGTTGTAGAGAGTGAGAGGATGCACCCTGAGTCTCCTTTTCTCCAGGCTGAGCCTCCCCAGCTCCCTCAGCAGTTCCTTGTGTTCAAGATGGTTCACAAATCAAGACAATTCTCACTCAGTTAGCAGGGCAGCCCTGGTAGAACAAGTGGCAACACTCCAGGCTTGGAGTTTGTACCCTATAGTGATGCCCCACACACTCCTCCCACCACAAACCCCTTGGCACTGTCGGCGTTCGGGCAGGAACAAGGCTCTGCCCATGGTCAGCTGTGAGAGAAAATAACTACACAGAGCCGGAATTCAGCCCCCTCCGCCCTGAGCAGCAGCACAGGGCTCAATTAAAACCTATTTGAGGACTCTGGCTGTGCCCAACCTGGCTGGTGAACCGCACGGCCAACACCGGCTGCCACGCAGGGACAGGAGCCCTGTCACGCACAACCAGCATCTTCAAGGCTACACCTACTAATTAGGAGAGGGAGTTCCCAACATGCCTGTTCAGGGTTCTTCCAGACAAGCAGCTTTTCACATTTTTTCAGACTTTCCTCTGAGCCAGAGCAAGCTACACAGGGAACCAGCAAGTCCTCAAAGTTTACACGGAGGTCTGACAGGTGGCAGATGAACAATCCCTTTGCTTGGGCAACTGCGCTGTCACCGTCGCCTCGGGCTGGCTTGAAACCCACCAGGCTGAATCAGATGTACCTACAAGCAGGCTAGTTTGCATTCTTCCCAAACTTTCGGGGGCTTATGCTCACTGTCATTAAGCCCCTATTACAACATCCCCCCAAGCTTTCGAGAGCCTGGGGATGGGTGTAGCTGTAATTAGCATCCACTTGCACAGTGCAATGGGCTACAGCAGGACAGGACCAACCCCCACAGCCCTTCTGGCTACAACAGTGAGCTCTCAGCATTTATATAATGACTTCCCTCTTGATTTTAATCCTGTGGAATCCTTGGACTCAACCATGTCTTGCAGCAGCAAGTTCCATGAGCAACAACGCAGCTGCTTGGAGAGCACAGGCACATCCCTGCAGCAGCACATTTCCTCTCGTGGTAACTCACCCACTGGAGAGCTCTAACCTGGCTGCTGCTCTCACCTGTGTTGTAGGCTGTGGGCATGGCAGAGAAGGGCAGTCCCTGTGTCAGCAAACTTGGAGTCGCCACGGAAACAACTGGAGTGGTCAGAGAGTGAGTTGCTTGGGAGACACCCAACCGCTGCGTGTTCTGCTGTGGGAACAAATGGGGAGGGAGTTAAAACCCAGATGGCTGCACTATGTCATCTTTGTGGGCTGTGGCCCCCTCAAGACACACTGGGCATGCACTGGGGCTGAGCACAGAGAGTGTGGGATAAGCAGGACTGATCCTCTGGCCATTCCATATTGCAACAAAGTGAAAACCACATCAGATGCTGACGCTCTGGACCTTGTGACACTCATCTGAAGGTCTCTTTGCCTTGGGACCCCTTCCTGCCTAGGACTGGGCCTCATCCACCAGGACCAGCCATGTCCCTGCATGTGTGGTGGGGCAGTATCAGCAGGATGCCTCAGACTTTTCCTCACTGTTTTCCAGAGGTTGTGTGTGAAGTTTGAAGGAGTGACAAAGGGACCACCGGGATCAGCTGAGGCAATGCAGAGCCAACACATGCTCTTCCCTGCATCTCCGGTGGCCAGGAACAAGCCCCTGCCTCAAGGGAAGCTGGGGATGCTGAGCATCGGCCTCAGGATTTTGAAGGGACTCTGGTATTCCTAAACTTGAAGTCCAGTGCTCAGCAACCTGCCAGCTCAGTGTCCTCACAAGGTTTCGGTGACTCAGGCATTAGCAGGTCCACGGTGGAAAAATTCTGCCCTTGGACCAGTGCACGACAGCCTCCCACTGTGGTTTTTCATGAGGTTACGTGGGTGGATCCACAGGTCAGATTCAGCCCTGTTTACAAGGCAGATAATCTGGGCTGTCTCTGCTGATCTGATTTAAATCAGACTCAAGAGGCTTGACTCTAATCCGAAGCACCCCAGCACACGTCATCCTGTGAAGACTGGGGCAGTGCCCAGCTTAAATCATGCCTGGCACGAGGCCGGCTGTGCCCCTGGTACACAGTGAGGAGCCTTCCTCCAGCACCGAGGGCTCCCAGGGCCTTGGAGGGCTGGGCATGGACTATATAATGCCTCACGGCCACAGGGACTCTCCTGGAATAAGGCTGGAGGCTCAAACGCTGCCCTGGCCACCTGCAGAGGGTGACAGCACCTGGCTGTGCTGGATTTGCACGCCCTGCGCCCACACACTGCCCACCCTGCAGGTCCCTCCCGCCGTCCAGGCAAGACGATTACCAGGGCTCTAATTGCTAAAGCCCTGGGCTCTAGGAGCAGGTTTTCCTGGCATGCATCCTGCTGGCAGCCACCCTCAGTCGTGCCCACTCCCATGGGTTAAGGACATGGCAAGAAATGCCTTCAGAGAGGGCAGGACCCAGTGCCGTCCCCCTCCTGCCTGTACTGGACCCCAAGCCAGCCCAGTGGGATGCAGTTCAGAGCCCCAACCCCTCTGCCCCTTGCTCCGGAGCTCTGCAGCTTTCCCAGGAGAGCAGAGGCACAGGGATGAGTGCAGCCACGCTGGAGGGGTGGGCTGGAGGGACACAGGCTGGGCCAGGTGTACCAGCCCTGGGAATCCCTGTTATACCACGGGGTGAATGCAGGGATGCCATCCTGATTTTCACCCCAATTCATGCAGGAGGCGGTGTGCAAGCAGCTCCCCATCCCGTGCCACTCACACTCCATGCCCACACACAGTGCTGCCATTCTGGCTGGCACCAAACCATGCACATGCTCCTGGGGAGCCCGTGGTGTGTTGCTGTGGGCTCTACATGGATCCTGTTCCCCCTGGCATGTTAGGAGTGTGGAGAAAAATGGGGAGATGCCTCTCTGCCCCCTCTAAAGGAGAAGAGCACGCTCAGAGCCCAAAGCTGCAGCAGCAGAGCCGGAGGTGGCACAGCTGGGGCTGCAGGCAGAGGCTCCGGGTGGAGTGGCAGGACTCAGCCGAGGGGCCACTGACTCATCCTGCTGCCACCTGGAAAGAGGTGGGAGCTGCCATTTGGAGAGAGGATCTGGTGTGTAGGTTGAGCAATATGGAGGGAGAAAATCTGGGAAGAAGGTTAACGGGGGGCATCCGAACTGGACAGGAGAGGGATTGGCAGGGACAAGGCTCCCCACATTCCCCTTCCTGATCCAGCTGTGCCCATGTCCCTCTCCTCCACTGCCCACATTTTGTCCCCATCTCCCCACTACCACCTCAGATGGGGAGAGGATGTTCTTCACTTCAGGCAAAATCCCACCGGGTTAGCTCAGACCAACAATTAAAGCTGTTAATGCCATCCTGGTGGATTTTTGCCTAAAGCTGCTCCAGCGCAGAGCCAGGGAATGCCTTGGGCAGTGGGAACACGGATGAGCAGACGGGGAGGTGGTGAGTGACTGCTTTCCCTCTGCACATGGGAAAACTGAGGCAGGGAGCTGCTGGGAGGGGGCAAGCAGGAAGGGTTTGGGGCCACAAAGAACAGCAGAATCCATGTCTGCCAAAGCCCTGGCCCATCCTGCCCTGGCCAAGAGTGTCTCCTTGCAGGCTGCCAGAAGGATTGGCTTACTCCTGTGTTTTGGAGAGCTTTTCCCTGGCTGTGAGATGCATCCTGCAGCAGCTCTCGCCCTTCCCTCGCTGCGCTGACCTGTCGCCCATCTGCCCTGCACCAGAATAGCAACGGAGCAGAGTGAATCATTGCCACAAACAAGGTGGCATTCACTTTGCTGGCAGGAAGAGGGAAAAAAAGCCATAAAAATAACACAGAAAACTGCCCTGTGCACAAGGGAGGTTTAGGGAGTGCACTAGCCAGCCAGTGGATTTACACAGGCTTTAAATAATATCCTTAATATGGGAAGAGCCTGATTTACTCCCTGTCTCTCATGTGCTGGCAATGGGCCAGGTCTTCCCGTGCTGTAACTGTGGTGGCTCCAGCAAAGTCCACGGGGCAGGTCCAGGCCAGTGGAGGTGCCCACCCTGGCTACACAGCCCTCAGAGGGACCCTGGCTGACCTCCCTGGGGGGGACCAGCACAGCTCTTCTGGCCTTGGTGGAGAAACAGGCACTTTACAGCTCATGTCAGCTCCTCCTTTTCCCTAGGGAACCAGATGTTCCTAAAAGTGATTTTCTGAGGTAGAACTGGATACATGTTGGTGCCCACATCCCGTTGCATTCTCAACAGAGGGCAAAAGAGCCAATGTCCACCTCTCTGCATGCTCCACGCCTCTGCCAAGCCAGGGCAGGCTGCAGGGACCACGGGGACAAGTGGCCCATGTCCCACCCCACTGCCATGCACACTCAGAGGGAACTCACCAGAGCCAGGTGGTCCTCGGTCTGCCCGCAGGAGAACAGGGAGAGAACCGAGAGGGACCGTTAACTCGAGCGCCCCGTGCCCGCCGCACCCCGCGCTCGCCGGGACCGCGCCCTCGCCTCCATGGGGCATGAAGAGCGAGAGCGGTGCCCGGCGCAGGGTTTGCACCATCCAGTGTGGTGCAGATAGGAATCCAAGCCTTCCTCCTCAGATCTTCCCACCAGCATGGCCCCAGCCAGCTCCTTCTACTACTGCACGGAACAGGTGCCTGCACAGCCTGTGCTCCAGCACCAAGTCCCTCTGTGGCCTGTCCACTGGCAGGGAATTCAGTCCCACCCCACTTGGTGTCCCAATGAACCCACAGGCACTCACCAGGTGGTGCATCAGTCCCTTCCCACTCTGTGAGGTGATCACACGCAGGTCTGGCTTGCGGCTGTTGGCAGCGAGCTGCGTCCCATGTGAGGGCGGTGGCGGGGACTTGGCTGGGATGATCTTGCCCAGGCTGCTGCCATTAGACACGGGAAGGAGACCTGGAGAGGCTCGGGCACTCACATAGCCATTTCCTGCATGAAAATGGGTGACACAGAGGAAGGAGGTAAATACAGGGTGATGGTGAATGCACAGCAGTGAAAGCGCTGCAATGGTGAGTACATGGCAGTGAATGGGGACAAACTGAAAGAGGAGACATTTAGGCTGGATATCATAATCAAATTCTTTATTATGAGGGTGGTGAGACACTGGAATTGCTTCCTCAGGGAAGTTGTGCATGCCCAAAGCCTGGCAGTGTTCAAGGTCAGACTGGACAAGGCCTTGAGCGACCTGTTCTAGTGGGAGACCTCCCTGCCCATGCTAGGGGGGATTAGAATTAGATGACCTTTAAGGTCCCTTCCAACCCAAATCATTCTATGATTCTTTGATTCTACGAATGCAAGGTAGTAAATACATGGTGATGGTGAATGCATGGCTGTGGTAAGCATGTGCACCGCAAGCAGTGTCACAGTGGGGCTCCACAGATGCTCCTCCCTTGGAGAGCAGCACCTCATTCCCCCAGGCTCCCCAAAACCCTCCCACATTCAGGCAGGTTCACCCTGCAGGGTGAGGACAGGGCAGGCAACGGCCCTGAGCCTCCAGCACCCAGGGCAGCTCCTCAACCTGCAGGAACTTCCCCTTGTTCCTGGAGTAACACCCAGTACATCTCAGAGGCATGATCAGAGGCTCTTTACATGCTCTGGCCAGGCACTGTGGCCCTGGGACATTCATTTGTAAGGTCTCTTTATGGTACTGGAGCAGCAAAAAGGGTCTGTGGCCCAGTGAGGACTCATTTCACTGCTCCCAGTGTCTCTTTGAAGATCTGAGGTTCCTTCCTCCTCCTCCTGCTGCCCCACATAAGGATTTTATGTGCAAAGAAGGGGAAAAAAAAGAAGAAAGGAAAGGAAGAAAAAAAATTAAAAAGGAAAAGATTTGATGAACATCAGGAAAGGAATAAATTGGATCAGATTACTGTTCTGATGAGGGTTGTTTTTTTTTTCCTGAATAGGCCCCAAAGATAGAAAGGCGTTCAGCAATCACCAGGATTCAGCCCTCATATTCATTGCACGTTAGACCAGGAAAAATAGGTCGCTGATTGCATTATTAATCACAGCTACCATTGCGCTGCATCTGCATTTCAGCAGGCGGCTGTGGCAGTGACGCCGCGGCGTGCGGGGGCCGAGTGCCAGCCACTGCCTCTCTAGAGCTGTGCCAGGGCTGGACGCAGCAGGGACGGGGTGAACCAGGCACGGGGGACGGTCGAGCTCCCTGGGAGCCACGGGTCTGATCCCACTGATGTCCCCAAGGACAGCAGGTGCTGCCCCACCAAGTGCCTGGCAGCTGCCATCAGGGATGCCTGTGGTGGCCAGGCTGCTGCAGGCTGGTAACTCCATTGTCCATGTCCCTGATGGAGGGAGGGGACCAGCTTTCCTGTCCCCAGCGAAGTGTCTTCCAGTAGGGAGAATCATAGAATCATAGAATCAATTGGGTTGGAAAAGACCTCCCAGATCATCAAGTCCAATCCTTGGGCCAACTCCAGTTCCTTTCCCAGATCAGGGCACTCAGTGCCACGGCCAAGCTCACCTTAAAAACCTCCAGGGATAGGGAATCCACCCCCTCTCTGGGCAGCCCATTCCAATGCCTGATTACTCTCTCTGCAAAGAATTTGTTTCTGATCTCCAACTTCAATTTCCCCTGGCAGAGCTTGAGCCCGTGCCCCCTTGT
>JAOXXN010000294.1:887410-901975 GCA_026770055.1 Myrmophylax atrothorax
ACACTAACCCACGAGTTGGGACTGTAACCCAGGAGTTGTGACTGTAACCCATCAGCTGGGACTTTAACCCAGGAGTTGGGACTGTAACTCATGAGCTGGGACTGTAACCCAGAAGTTGGGACTGTAACCCAGAAGTTGGGACTGTACCCCAGGAGCTGGGACTGTAACTCATGAGCTGGGACTGTACCCCAGGAGCTGGGACTGTAACTCATGAGCTGGGACTGTAACCCATGAGCTGGGACTGTAACCCAGGAGTTGGGACTGTAACCCAGGAGTTGGGACTGTAACTCATGAGCTGGGACTGTAATCTGTGAACTGTGACCTGAGCTGGGATTGCAACCCTGCTGTAACCCTGGCCACAGTGAGGGGCTGCCAGAGCTGCAGGGAAGGGGATGGGGACAAGCCGAGGACGGGGCCGATCTGCAGTGCGGTGGGACGGGAAGCACCGGCGGCAGTGAGTGAGTGACCAGGGCCTGAGTTGCAGCAGGACACGAGTCAGAGCAGCACAGCTCACAGCAATCTGCTGCTCAACAAGAGGTTTGGGACAACAAAATGCCATTTCCAGCCATACTGGCGTTGGCTGCTGGTTCTTTCATTTTTTTGACAAAAAAATGTATCCCACATTTGTAGCTTTTTAACAAGATGATGTAAAAGGAAAACAATCCTACAGGAGCGGGAATGAAACCTAAATATTCCTGTTTTGGGGATCTCGGCAAGGTCTTTTAGAAAAGGGTTTTCCTTCTCATTCCTTCTCATTCTCTTTGCCAGGGTAAACACCGAAGACACAAAGAGGTTTTCAGGAAACCTTTCTGTCGCTGGGCTGCAGCCAGTGGAAAACAACTATATTTCATATACAAGAGATTTAAAAGCAATTCTTTTCCAGCAGAAAACTTTCACAGGAGAAAACCAGGGTGAGAACTTCCCATGGTAAAAACCCACCTAGCTCATTATCTGCCCCTCTTGCTGCCACCCCCAGGACCCCCCATTGTACCAGGATCCACTGCATGTCCTTCTTTTCCAGGAAATACTCCCACTCCCATGATCCCAGCTCACACAGGAACACATTTCCAACCTGAAGAGGGTGAGAGAGCAGCAGGAAATGCAGAACATGTGAAAGGAAACGATGCTTGACCAGGATGTGGTTGACTTCCCTTTGAGGAGGGAAACTCAACTGCCCTGGGCTTTGGGGAAGTCTGGATGAGGATGAGAATGAGGATGAAGACACAACACTGGCAGCTGCCTCTGCACTTTGCCACCTCTCCAGCATCCTCCAAAATGCCTGATTTTACACATCCCGGTGAATGACAACCCCAGGAAGGAGAACTACAGGAAAATCAGCCCCCTTCCCCAAAACATTCAACCAAGGAAAGGACAGAAATGGCTGTGTGGCTTTAACTGGCTGCAGAGCATCCCCGTGCCTGCTGAGCTCTGCTCTGTCCAAGTCCCTTATCAGAAACTGGCACGTCAGCCGGGCTGCGAGGAAACGAGAAGCGACAGCGAGGAGCAAAGCCGGCGTGATCCCAGGCCGGGCGCGCACGTGGCACCCAGCGTGCCTGTCTGGGGGCCTCAGCTGTCCCCCGCCTGATCAAGGAAACCCCCCTCTCTGCATTAAGAGAGATTTTCTCAGACTTAAAAGCTTGCAATGGCCAGGACTTTGCAGGGCATGGAGAAGCCACAGGGGCTGCTTGGCTGAATCCCACTCGCAACAGCCACTGCCAAGCCTGGGAATGGCTGAAATATGGGGATGCCCCCAAAAGGCAGTCACAGGGGGTGTGGAACCCCTCTTGAACTGGGGCTGTGTGTGCTCATCCCAGAGCAGCTCTGCCTCCTGCTAAATGTCCAGGGGAATAAACCCCTCCAGAGCATTCCTGTGCAGCATGGGATGGGGTGCCCCCCGGTGCCCCCCATAGAGATGCCCCTCCCCAAGTCCAAAATCCAGGAGATCTCATGTTTGCTGTTGTTTTAAAACATAATTTGGACAGAGCAAGTTGTCTTGTGTTGTGGTACCAGTGTCCAACCTCCGGAGTCACTGCCCACTTCCCCTCCACCATAAAAACAAAATTAAGAGGCTTCTGCCTTGATTTCCCCAGGGCTCAGCTGCTCCTCATCCTTCTCAAAATGTTGCCAGAGCCATTCAGAGCTGCATCCCTGGGCAGTAAGGGGTTGCAGGCATCACAGGGAAGGTGGGGCCATGCAGCAGGCCCTGGAAATCCACTTAAAATTGTATTTGGTGACAAATTCCCAGCCTGGACCTTCACAGTCTCTAAATGCTTGATGTGGGAAGCTTCCAGAATGTGAAGATACTTTCTGGGAGTCAAGTTTAACTGGGATCCACCAAGTAACATGAGATAAACTGGGTCTGTGTGCAGTGGGGACACAGCTGGGCTGGTGGGACCTGACCTGGGCAAGGGGAAACAGAAATCAGCGTCAGGAGCAGGAATGGTCTCCTGGGGGTGTGGAGCCAGGAGAGAAACCAGCAAAAGTCTTAAAGCAGCCCTAACCCTGTTCCAAGACAAGACAAGGATGAGGAGGGAAGCCTGAGCAGCCTCCAGACCTGCCTGCACCCCAGTGAGTTTCACTCTGCAACAGCTCTGCCAGCAAGATGCGCCGAGCCCAGCGTGTTTGGGCTCTTTCTCTTGCCATCCACCAATATCCTTCCGCTCCCGATGTTCCTCTCCTCGGCTTTGGATGCAGATCCAGCTTTTCATGTGGTGCAAACACAGTGTTTCTTTGGGTGCCAAGGACTGTGTGTAACTTGTCGGCTTGGGAGTGTTTGCATCTTGGACCATAAGGGAACAGAGAATGCTGCCCAAAATGTTTACGGTATTTTTAGGCCAAGACAAATCTGTTCGGCGTTGCAAGCGCCGCAGTCTGAGCATCCCGGAGAGGCTGCGCTGGCGAGCACGGCAGGCAAACATGCCTGCAAAACCCCAGCATTTCCACAGTGAAGGGGCATTACCTGGCTCAAATGGGTCAAAAAGGACATTTCTGAACCATTTCTAAGGCCCTACACAAATGTGCACTGGCAGAAGAGTCGCCAAACCCCAGCAAGGGAAGGCAGATGCTGCCAGATGCTTGGCCATGGCAGATAACTAGGTGAAAACCTCAAGTACAAACCTCTCAAAAAGACACACTTCACAGAGTATAAAAAAGAAAAAGAAAGCAAGACTTAGGGGGCAGGTTGGGTTTTTTCCCTTCTCCTTCACGAAACCAAAGCCTGAGCATGCTGGCCAAGGCATTCAAAGGCAAAAGTGGCTCAGCCCAATTCCTCCAGCACTGTGGGGCTGTGCCACTCCACTCCACCAACGGTGGCTCTGCAGGTGTTAATTGATGCTGTAATGCCACTAATTACCCAGCCAAGCCTTTTGTTTGCCTGCATTTGCCCAGATTTAATAGCAGCTGCCCCCACACTGATGACCCCACAGCTCCATCTTTGTGGGTGCTGCCAATGGCAAGGATGTGACTGACGGCTGAGGCACCGCTGGCACCTTTGCGTGAGCCAAACACCGTGTGTTCAGGCCCAGTGATGCTCTGCCAGCACCAGGAATGATGACAAAGCAGTGGACAATGCCAGCACAGGGGCACTGACAGCACATGGTGGCCAAACATCTCCTGCAATGCCAGCAGAAGGACAGAGGCCTCGGCATGAGTGCAGTCCAGACATGGTGCTGGTGGCAGTGGAGGGGTGAGTCAGACTGGTTGGGTTATTCCTTGAGACCCAGAAAATACAGATGGACAAGCCTTGAGCAACCCCACCAACCTGCGAGCCTGGCCATGCTTTGAGCAGGGGTTGGATCAGAGGCACCCAAAGTCCATCCCATCTGAACTCTGTGATTCAGTTGCTCTTGCCTCCCACAACACCAGTGTTCCTGTCTGAACATCCAGCTGGGGCAATGTCACCAGCTACACCAGGCACCCCACTGAAGCAACCCTGTGAGACGCATCCAAACACATCCTGTGGTTTGTGTGGACCACAGCACAGTCCCACAAAGCAAACCTGCACCTCGGTTTCAAAGCAGGAGGTCAACACATCACTCGAAGCAGCTTCAATTCCACCAGCCAGAACAGAGCATTTTTGTAGGCTGAACCAAAACGATGCAAAATCCATCTGGCACTGAGTATGGAAGGTCTGCTCGCTCCATCCCCACCCTGCACTGACCTCCTGCACCCGATGTGGTGCCAGACCCAGCCCTGGCTCCACCACAATGGCGAAGCAGGGCAGCGGATGGGTGGCCTCACCTCGATGATGTCCGCGTTGGTCCGGCTCTCGTGGGGCTCGTTGTACTCAGTGTACTTGAGCAGCACCTTGTCCATGTCGGTGCTGGCATATTGGAACAGCTTGTTGGAGTGGTTGAAGATGATGAGGGCGATCTCGCAGTCACAGAGGACACTCAGCTCATAGGCTTTCTTCATCAAACCGAACTTGCGCTTGGTGAAGGTCACCTGAAAGCAAGAACAGCCACGGTGAGAAGCTCTGTCTATGCTGCCATGGACCTGACACCTCCCAGAGAAAACTAAAATGACCACTGGATGAAGAGCAAAAGGAAGAGCAGGACAGAGGGAATTTTATGTTTCAGTGTCCCCAGCTGGACCAAACCCCAAGCTCTCTTTGCTCGCTTCCCTCTTCCAACTGGTTCATATCGCTGCCTATTTTGGGATCCTCCAAAAGCAGACACTTCACAAGCACAAAGATGATTATCAGCGTTGGAAACCACATATTGCCAAATCAAGAGAAAATAAATTTCAGCAAAATCCCCAGCAGAGCTGCCATCTGTCCGGGGGCTGTGGGTTCTCAGCGGTTTTTAAGTCTAATATTCAAGCAATGGAGATCTCATCCTCACTCGCCGCAGCAGCACTGTGAGCACCCAACCTTAGGGGCTGCACAGCAGGGGGCTCAGCGCCCTGAAGCTGCCATGGGGAGCCCACCCCACCCCTGACTCACTGTCCTACTCACCAGCCCCTACTTCTCTTGGGAGGCTGTGCTTTCCCAAGGGCACCCCGAGCCCCCCACGCTCACCCGGCTGTCGCCTCACTGTTGCTGTCCCTGTAACCTTGTTGGGGCATTTTTCTGCGTTGCCCTGCTGTGAGCTGGCACCAGAGCTGTTGGGTAACGAGGCAGCTTCTGCAGAACTCATCCTGGTGAGCTGGCTGTGGGCTGGGACCAGAGCTGGGTGCTGGCTCCAACACCCATTCCAGCTGCCGGGCAGACATTGGGCTGTGATTCCCAGCCCACGCTCAGCTCTGACTGCCACGCTCCTAACAGGACCCAGCTGGTGGGGAGGGAGCTGGTTTGGGGCTCCCAGTCTCGGCTGCAGCACAGACAGCTGCTGAGGGTCCCTCACCCCCTGGGATGTGTGGCACGCTGCCAGGGAAGGCACGATGCTTGGCCAATGCCCTCTCAGGAAATAAAAAGCAGAAAAAGACAATAAAAGGCAAGAGGTCACAGCTTTGCTCTAAGTATCACTCTGGGGGTGAAGCAGCCACCCAGTAAAGGGCTGGAGTTGAGCTGAGATGCCCCTGGGTGCCGAGAGCTGCTCCCTCGCCACATGGGAGGGCTCAACCCCACTTTGGACCTCTACCACAGCATCGATTTTGCAGCTGAGCAGCTTTAATTTGCAGAGCTGAGGGAGGAGAGTAAAGGAGGCTGCTGCCTTTGCTCAACACGAGTCAGTGGCGTCACAGCCACAGTGCAAAGAGCTCAACATGGAGCTTCCCAGCCCACGCCAGTGATGAGGAGCAGTGCCACCACAGTGCTGCCAGCAGCACCCAGCACATCCCCCCCAGCGCCCCGCACCCCTCGAGATGGAGCCAAGACCCCACGTGTGGTGGGAGGGCAGAGCAGGAGCAGCTCTGGGTGCTCTTGGCACAGGGAGCTGCTGCCCCTCCTCACCATCTCCCAGGGATGATTAAGCAGTAACGAGATTCAGCTCTAATCGCCTCATCCCCTGGAAAGTGCACGGCTGGCACCCAGCACCGCTGTGCCCTCCATGTGCGCCCACTCTCACCGCAGCCAGGCTGTGAGCGCTGGTGCTCACGTTGCCAACACTGCCCCAGCCCTGGCACACTCTGACGCAAATTAAATCACTTGAGGGCCAGCTCCGGTGTCATCAGCAATTTTGCGTCCTCAGTGGCATCCTGGGTCTCTTGGCCACCCAAAATCGCTGCTGCCCCGTGCTGGATTTGGCTGCTCCCGAGACCAAGAGCTGGCCGTGCCACACAGTGGTCATGGCCACACTGTATGCCTTGAGGTGGGACCCAGCTGCAGTTCTGCTCCTCCAGGGCAGGACAGGTGCTGAAACCCAGCGAGGGCTCCCCAGCACTGTGTCAGCAGTGTCTCCGGTGCCACATCCCTGCCAGAGACCAGACACTCCACCACAGCTCCAGCGGGAACATGGCCTGGCAGGACCTGCCCTGCTGTCCCTGCCGGGACGGCCCCGCGGCTCTGACTCACCCTCCAAGCAGCCCGAGGAGCCCCTGAGAGGAAAACACATGGTGCCTCTGCCAAGACAGAGGGAACAGCCGAGGGTGGCTGTTTCTGCAGCTGCCAGTGTTGGGGATATCTCACCAAAACACACCTTGCCAGGCACCACAAGCCCTCTCAGCCACTGAGATCAGAGGCAGCAGGGTGAGGATGAAGTATGTGAACAAAGGGGCAGCTCTTGGCCATGAAGACCTGAAACAAGCTTGGTTTCGGTTTTGCCCTTGAGCAGCAAAAGAGTGTGGGGTCATCTGCCCCAAAACAACCAGCGACTTGGGCAGAGCCAAGCAGAACCCAAAGCACCAAATTATCACTCTACAGATGAGGGGATATTCCCTCTGCAGACAGGGACAGGGCAGAGGAGCAAACCTCTGTCTCGGCATCCCTGCTTCTTGCAGTGAAAAGCAAAGATTTACCATTTAGCCACCACATCACACAAAAGCATCACCTAACACTGCCTTGGGCATCCACCTGTGACCAGGGACAGAAACCCCAAACCTTCCCCTGACGCTGTGCACGAGCCTGATCTAGAAGAATTAACCTTGTAAGTCTAAGAGGGTAATCAAATCTCATGCTTCAGGGCATAAGCCGATCACCAAAGGGGTCAGGAAGGAATTACTGCCCCACACTAACAGGGGATTTTTGCCTTTCCCCTGATGCAAACCATATTGGCGGTTGCCAGAGTCAGCGGCCTGGCCCTGAAGGACTGATGGCCTGATCTGTTGTGGCAAATCCTCTCCAGTAATTCCTCTAATGACATTAGTGACTCTTACTTGCTCTCGTCCCCTGGTTTTGGCTGCTGCTGTAGTTCACAGAATCACAGACTGGTTTGGGTTGGAAGGGATCTAAAAACTCTTGTCCCATCCCCCTCCCATGAGCAGGGACACCTTCCAATAGACCAGACTGCTCCAAGACCTGTCCAAACTGGCCTTCAACACTTCCAGAGAAGGAGCACCACAGCTTCACTGGGCAACTTGTGCCAGGGCTTCACCACCCTCACACAGAAGAATTTCCTCCTAACATCTCACCTAAATCTCCCCCTTTTCAGTTTAAAGCCATACCCCCTCTGTTCGGTCCCTCCAGACCCTTGTCCCAAGTCCCTCTTCAGGTCTCCTGGAGCCCCTTTGGGCACTGGAAGGTCTCCACAAAACCTTCTCTGCTCCAGGCTGAACACCCCCAGCTGTCCCAGCCTGTCTCCAGAGCAGAGGTGCTCCAGCCTTCAGAGCATCTTCATGGCCTCCTCTGGACCCGCTCCAGCAACTCCATGTCCAGCAGGAGCCTCCATGTGAGTTTGTGGTCTGTGCCCCTATGGAAGGCAGAACATGGGACATGAGCAGTGTGGGATTTGTCGATGATGTCGGCTCGGTGTGAGACGCATGAGAAGAGCTTCACCTCACAACAAAGGCTCTGGAGAGCCCCTGTTCAGCCTTAACTCTCCCCAAGGTTCCTGATGCCTCAGAACCCCCAAACCACAGTCAGGGGTGAAATCCTCAGCAGCATGAGCAGAAGTGCAGGCATCGAGAGCAGCTCTGCCTCCAAGTCCTTGCACAGCCATTCTCCAACACATCCCTGCCCTACTCCCATTCCCCACCCTCCCTCTCTCAATGGCGCAGGTGCTGTGGGAGCCATCCGGGCACGCTGGGGATGGTGCACGGAGCTGCCAGCCCTACATTTCCAGCAGCAGCCGCGCAGCACGAAGCCCCATCCATAATTCATCAGCGCCAGGCTGCTCTGCTCCCAGGGTGTGGCACGGGAGAGCCGAGCGTGCCCCCTGCACCGAGCTGGAGCAGGGGGGCTGCCGTGGAGGCAGGGCTGGGCTGAGGATGCTCCCAGACACCGGGTTTAAGCCAGCTTAGCTGCCAGCCCGCAGCCACGGCGGGCACGCACGCACCGACCCTTCCTACTGCTGATCCGCATGAGAGGGAGGGCAGTGAGAAGGAAGAGGTGGCTACAGGGAGACCTCACTGCAGCCTTTTGGTACTTAAAGGGGTTTATAAAATAGATGGAGAGTGACTTTTTACATGGCCAAATAGTGATGGGACAAGGGGGAATGGTTTTGAAATTAAAAAGGGGAGATTTAGGTGGGATATTAAGAAAGAAGTCCTTCCATGTGAGGGTGGGCAGGCCCTGGCACAGGTTGCCAGAGAAGCTGTGGCTTCCCCATCCCTGGAAGTGTTCAAGGCCAGGTTTGATAGGGCTTTGAGCAACCTCATCTAGTGGACAGTGACCCTGCCTACTGGCAGGGGGGTGGGAAGAAATGGTTTTTAAGGTCACTTCCAACCCAAACCATTCCACTATTCCATGAGATGAAGCAAGATGGGACACTTCCGACTCCAGGGAGCAGATTCTGGCACCGCTCACGTACAGTGTGGAACAGGAGGGTTTTCACCCCCTTTGTAGCTCCCACTGTGGTGGGATGGAGCAGATCAGCAACCCACTGCCTGGAGCAGCCCTCCATCACAAAATGTCCCATCCTCCTGGTGTGTCCTTGTTTCCCAAAGAAAGGGAGCAGCAAAAGTAACTGATTGCAAAGCTGCACTGATGACCAATTAAACAGCTGCAGCTTTGCTGACACCCAACTTGAACAAGGCTGGGTTTTTGGGAAGCAAAGTGAGATGAGCCATGCCAGAGTGGGGAGCAATGCTCCCACACTGGGTTTTGGAAGAACCAGCCCAGCCAGGCCTGCAGCTGCTGCCAGGGGAAAACCAATGTCCCCCAGCCCAGGATGCTGAGCTTTGGGGAGAACACCTGACACGGGAGACGTGCTAAACCCACAGCACGTGGCTGTGCAGAGTAACTCCTGCTGACAAATCCCACCGGGTATGGCAAGACCCCCATAAACAGTCCCACCACCCTGACTATTGCCTCCAGCAGGGAAGTGCCTCTTTCCTTTCCCGAAGGCTTATCCAGCAGGGCCAGGCTGTGCCACCCCTGCCAGCATTACCAAATATTTTCTGTTTGTTTGAACTTCCAATGGGGCTCCAGTTGCTGCCGATCCCTCGCTCCCCTCTGCAGTGCTGCCCCATAAAACACAGCTCGACTCCTTTAATAACCCCTAAGGCCCTGTTTCCTCCTCATTATGGACATAAACAGCCCCAGGAGCAACTGGGACATCACCAAAACCCTTTTGATGCTCATCCCAGCCCCCACCACCAAATGATGCCATAATGAGGAAAACCTGCCTTTTCCTATTGTTTTGCTGCAGAGCAATAAACTGGTTCATCCAATTCTGTTCTTTGCCCCTCTTTAAGCATTAGGAATATATCCACACACGTTTGTTCGGGGGTTTTTTTCTGTTTTTATGCAATAAAAGCATCAGGAAAGAAGCGTGGCAGGCCACGCTGGGGTGTGGTGGTTGCTGGACTAAGGGGAGAGGCTTGGATCTGCTGAGCCAAACTCCAGGAGCGCAGGAAGCAAAGGGACCTGCCTGGAAGTCTTGTGGTTATGGGGAATACATTGATGCAGTCATCCCAGAGCAAACCTGGGCCAGCAAAGAGCTGCTGCTCTACTGCTCCAGCTCAAGGAACACGGAAATTTGGGGAAAACCTCTTGGTTCTTTTTCCCTCTGAGATATACAAATGCATTTCTACACACATGCCCATGTGTGTGTCTGTCTCAGGCTTGGCTTCAACACAGCCCAAGGAAAAAAACCCTGGAGCTATGTAAGTTTTCAATTGAGAAAAAAAAAAAAAAGGAATAATTTGGGTTGTTTGCGTTCAGCAAAATGGATACTTGTTGTGGCTGTTTTTTATTGGAAAAACCACACGGAAAATGTCAACTGAAATATATTTTCTGCAAGACAAAAAAAAATAAAGAGAACTAAGTGGAGAAGATACTTTCTTCTGGAAAAGCACTTAGATGGAAACAGCGTGAGGAGCTCCAAGGCGAGGAACAACGCCTGGGTGGGGGCTGTGGGGCAGTGGGGCTGCTTGCCTGGTGCTGGATCCGCCTGGACTCGGCCCCGGCGCCGACTCTCACCCATCTGTTTGTTTTATGGGTTGGGAAAAAACCAGCACCCGCGGCCCAAAACGGGTCATTTTGAAACAGAACCCTTAAAACCCCCAGTGGGAGAGGAGAAGGGGCGAGAAAGGAGCAGGGAGGGGCAGCACCAACCTGCCGATTGCGCTCGTCCGTGATCCGCTGGATCTGGATCTTTTTTCTCCCCATTTTCTCCGGAAATCCTCACTGCACCCGGGACGACTTCGGCTCAGGGGAGGGGAGAAGTAACTCGCTTTAGAACGCTTTCATTAAAGAGCGTGGGGGGCTTTTTTCTCGGGTGGAAAACAAACCCAAAAAAAAGCCAAAACAAAAAAAAAAAAAGAGAGTTTTGGGTGGCTCCGTGCTCAGTTCATGGTACCCTCGTGCGTGGCCGGATCCAGCGGGGCTGAGCCGTCAGCAGCTGCTCAGAAACCTGCACAAGGAGAGAAACAAGAGTGAGACAGTCTGTTCCCAAATCCCATCCTGGACCCAGCACCCTCCCACCACCACTGTGGATCCCACCACCCCATGCCAGGGGGGTCTCTGGTCCTTCCTCTCGCCTGGCTCTGGGGCCAGAAAGGCTGCAGAGGGATTTATCCAACCTGGTGTCAAAGAACCCCAAGGATGCAGCCCAAGAATGCCTGAGCCACAGGACACGTGTGGGCCAGGCATGGCGACGCTCAGGGAGGAGGAGGAGACAGCAGCAACTTGCCCATGAATCATTATTCCTCCGTGACACTCCAGACTTTTTTTTTCTCTTAATAAAGTCATAAGTAGTCGAGTGGCTGGTGATTAGCTTGGGCAATTTAAATCCGTCTCCAATTTCTGCACTAATCCTCAGTTTGGAATTTTAAAATGTCTTTATTTGATTACTTAAAAAAACCTTATAACCAGGCACAGAAACCTAATTCTTATGAGGAAGGAGGACTCCGAAGGCAGCTGAGACAGCTGAGCCTTTCACTGAGCTCGGCCACAGCCAGACACTGGATTTTTCCATTGATCTGGGGGGGTGTGGATCGAATTGGGAGTATCTTGTGCCCTAAACTCTCCCAAAGGGGTGAATACCACAGGTCCCAGGGGACCCACATGGCTCCTTCCCCAGCCTCACTCCGGGACCCCACAGTGGATCACGGGCAGAGGCTCAGCCCCCCTGGGCACCCACATTCGTCAATGCCAGAGCCTGTATCCAGATCTACCAGGGCACCTCCTGACACAGCCCCCCAGCTCCATTTCACCACATTTCTCAGTGTGCGCTGCAGCGCAGTGAGGGGGACAAAGAGGGAACTTCAGCCAGTTCCACAGGTATGTTTTTCTCCTGGCTCTCTGAGTGGCTGGATAACAGCAGTGATAACATTGCATTTAAGGGGAGGTGCCCTGTGCCAAGAGTCAGGCAGAGGGAAAAGCCAGTCCCAAAATAGCTTCCTATCTGCCTCAACTTGGCAGTCCCCAGCCCTTGGTCTTGTTACAGAAAGCATGAAAAAAAAAAGCTTTTTCTTCTGTCCCCTCATCTCAAGTCCACTGCAGCAGCTGTAGCCAACCTGACCAAGCTCCTCCTGCTCCTCTCCCACCCCAGAGCCCCCTCAGGGACCTTGGCCCTGTCCTTTGCCTCCTCATCAGACCATGCTCCAACAACAAACAAGCTCTGATGGTCTCCCTCCCATACTTGTTTTGGAGGTCACCGAGTCATGTCAGTCACTTAATCTTTTTTGGGGGTAAAATTATTCATTGTGCACCATATTCTGTGGTTTCAGTGCAGGTTTGAGGAGCCCAGAGGAGAATGGGGAGACTTTTCCCTCCTTGCAAATCCACCATTTGCCCTCCAGGGAGGATGAGCAACAGAGAGCACAGGAAGGAGACTGGAGAGACAAAAGGCAGCAAAACCCGCTTTTTTTTCCCTTGTAAATCCCACCAGGAAGACTCTTTGCAAGGACAGACCATACAGGGATGACATTTGCTTCTAGGATCATTATTTCCCAAAACTGGTGCATATTTCCCTCTCAGCAGCGAATGGGAGGGACCGTCCAGCTGTGAGGAGCATTGTCACCATGCACAACACTCAGTCAGGGGCAGGGGGATGTCCTTCAGCTGCTGCTCCCTGTTCCTCTGTGGGCAGCCTCAAAAAGACAGGTCCCAGAGTACTGCCAGTCCCAGGCCATTGCTGATCCCAGAGCACCACCAGTTCCAGAGCACCACCAGTTCCAGAGCATCACTGGTCCCACAGCATTGCCACTTCCAGAGCATCACTGCTCTGGCTGGCACCAGTGAGCAGGGGCTGCAGGTGCTGGGCTGCCACAAAATTATCCCCCAAAGGTTGGTGATATGGGAAGAGCCAAAAGGAAGATGAGCATTTTACTTCCATCCACCTGGATTGTCCGCTCAGTATTTCCCTCTCAGTGAGGTCACACGGCACAGACTCTACAGCCCAAGGTTTGGGGCCAAGGTGAGGATTTTGTATGCACAGAGAAACTTTGGCAGAGGAGGAACTTTCCACCAGGTTTGCTTTGCTGCTTTTCCCTTTGGAGTTGCCATTTCTTTAAACTGCCTGAAAAATATTCACCTTCAGCATCTTCAAAACCAAAAGCAGCAGCACGAAGTAGCAACAGCTCCGCATCCGGACCCAGGGCAAGATGCTAATTCTTTCCGTGTGCTGCAGCCCTTGGACAGAGAAACCCTCTGAAAGACGGCGGATTTACTGTCCAAACCAGAGAGGAACTCTCCAGAAGCGACAATAAACACTGGAGAACAACGGGCAGTAAATTTAAACTGAGTGAAAGGAAACATATTTTAACACAATTTCGTTGTGGGACTTGTTCACAGGATGCTATTTCAGCCAAAAGCTCCACAGTGCTCAAGAGGAGTTGGGATGTTTGTAGGGTTGAGAAGATCCCAGTGCTGCTCATGCCTGCCCTGACCTCTGCACGAGCCGGCGTTTCTTGCATGGGAGTGGCGGGATTCAAACCACATTCCCCTCCCTGGGCCACAAAAAACTCCAAGTGTTTCAAGTCAAAACCCCTTCTTCAATCACCAAAACAGATTCCTCCTGCTGCTCTTAATCACAACTCCTGTATCCTCAGCTGGATAGGAACCACTGTCCCAGCCTCGGGGTTTGCTCATGTCACTCTCCACTGGAAAAAAGCAACTTAACAGTCTTTTGCTCATCATCACAGGGAGGAAAGGAGATGCCATGTGATGCTCTTGATCCCTCTCCCCTGCACAGGAAGGAGAACACCCCATTACAAGGGTAACCACCTGACGGGATGAAGAGGAGGGATGAAGAAGAGCATGGCATGTTTGCTGCCCTCCAAATGCACCCAACAGAGGGGATTTCAAACTCCTCCCTTTTCTCTTCATACTTCTGGCATTGGAGTTGGGGTTTTGGGGTGGGTTTATTTGTTTTTAGGTTGGGTTTTTTCCCCATCATATTTTTAAACCCAGGTATTTTCATGTTTCCTGCACAGGTGGCTGTTTCAGAAAGTCCAACCACAGGCTCGAGTTTCTGATCAGCACCTGGAAGCACAAAAAACCTGGAGAGCCGCCTTTGTCCCTCCAGGCCAGCACTGCCACTGCAGGCTCAGTCCCAACCCAGAGCACACCCTCTGCCCTTGGAGCTGCCTCTCCTTCATCATCAAACCACTCTGGTCCCTGATTGCCCAGCCTGAGGCATCAGGATTCCCCAAGATCCTCCTCCATGATCAAGTGCAATTTAAGCACCTGAACACGTCTATACCAATCCCTCAGAGTGCAGGGTTGTTACAAGGAGCTGAGCTTCTAAATAACTTTTAACTTTTGGGGTCTCAGGTGGTTTTATTCAATACAATAACCCCAGTCATCAAACCATCTTCTTCTCTTTCTCAGACGGCAGCTTCTTCCTCCTGAGCCTGGTTTTCCAAGGAAACCACTAAGCACCCCAGCGAGGAGGGTCCAAGGGCATCGAAGGGGACCCACAAAAAATCACGAGCACTTCACCGACAAAAAGCCACCCTGTCCCTCTTCTGCTCAGGGGAATCTCGGCAAGGATCAGGGAATTCAGCATCGCCCCAGGGAGGCAGCGAGAAACGCCGGGAGAGATGGAGCCGCCAGCGCCGCATCTCCCCCTCCCGCCCCGCGCC
>JAOXXN010000294.1:917084-927537 GCA_026770055.1 Myrmophylax atrothorax
CCCGTCTCCACCAGTACTAAACCTTCAAGAGAACACAGGCAAGGCCTCAGACAGCGGAAGAGCAGACCCACTGACCCAAGGGCTCTTCCCAAGCAGCTGGAGATCAGCCTCGGGCTGCAAAATCTCATCAGAAGAGAAGCAGGCTGGTACAGACCGTGGGGCACGTGCATGCGGGGACAGACACGTGATTTACCGAGCGCGGCTGCAGCGAGACAATGCGACCGTCTTCAGGACATGAAAGAGTCGATTCAATTAAGGTCACAGGCCCTAGAAGAGTTTTCTGCCACAGAATGAGGTTTTCCTGGTGCGCCTCAAAAAGGGCTGGCCTGAGAAAGACAAAATGCCTATTGATCATGGGCAGCGATGCTGCACGTCCAGGATGGGAGGACGTGGCTTCGTTGGGATGGAATCGGCCGGTGCCGGCCGTCGCACGCTTCCGAGGCTGGGTCGATACTGCTCCTCTAATTGCTCAGCTCCTGTCGCTTCGCAGAGTGAAGGGAACGAGTCTCAAAGCAGTCCCTGGAGATGCTTTTCGAAATCCTCCTCCCCAAGCGCACCACTTGCTGCACTGCTCCTCAGAACGAGCAGTTCTGCAGCGGCAGAAATCACTAAACTGCTCCTCCCCTACCCGAAACTCTGTGCCGGGGCTTTGTGGGAGGACACTGCCGACCCCAGAAACAAGAATTTGTGTAAGCCTAAAAAATAAGGAGCCATTGTCACTGGTCAGGATGGAGCCGGCGGAGCTGAGCATCCTGTCTCCAGCAGCAAACCATGATGTGGGGGAGAACGCAGCTACAGAGAGATCCTGCCACCACCCACCAACATCCGGGCAGGGGACAGAACGTGCACAATGCACCAGGACATGTACTTGGGACCCAGGGAGAGTCCTGCCCTCACACACACCCCACAGCAGACAGGCCCATCACTCCAGTGCTTTGTGTGGTCATTCACTGCACTAAACTCGGTACCCCTTGGCTGGTATTTATTTGTGCCCGGAGCCAGCGGACCAGAGAGGGTCCTGTACCAGCCCAAGGAACACTCCCACAACACCCCGCTCAGCTGAGCTGCTGCAGGACAGACCCTGCCAAGCCCTCCAGCCCTGCTCTCCTGTGGCACACCACTGCCCATCACTGGCACACACCAAGCACCACCAAGACACAGCGGGGCCCGTCTGCCGTGCTCACCCCAACCCAGCCTGGGGAGCTGCTCTTGGCTTCTATCAGCAGATGAAGCCCTTGGTGCTGACCTTGCGGAGGAAGCAGCAATGCTGTTCCCATCTCCCAGCACCAGGCCCCCACATAAATTACCTGCCCTTTCTCCGGCACTAAAAAGCCATCACAACCCCACAAAACTGCTCACTAAGCAGCAGCGACAGAGCTCCCTCCATTCAGGAGCTGGGGGCAGATTATTTTTAAAAATCTTTCCTTTTATTGATTTCACTCTCAGGTACAGAAGATGCATTACATGAAACTGTAGATCCCTCATAAACCAGGCCCATGGTGGTGTCTGTACCACAACCTCACTGCAGACACGGGAGATACAAACATTTACTGTAAGAGCAATAAACAGGCCAAGAAGGTTGAGAAGGGAAAAATCCTGGACATGACACCCTCTCCCAGGGGCATCTTATTTCAGAGGAATGCAAGTGACAAAACAACTGCCGGTTTACCCACAAGTCTCATCCACACAGGGAGAAATCAGGGCAGGAAAACCCTCCTTTGCACTGATACACTGGGGGGGTGTTGCAAAAAAACCCAGAGAACCCCAGATCACTGCTGTGGCCACAGCTGGGACCCAGCAGAGCTGTGTCTGGCAGGGAAGCGAAGAGGAAGACGGGCACAGGAGAACTGCTGGGTGCCTCCCTGCCCCGCTCTGGGGGCTCTGCTGCCCCATCCCCTCACTGGGACCCCCACGTGTGGCACCATATGAGGGGTGCACAGCTGGGCAGGATGTTCCCTGTGCCCTTCCAGCACCAGGACCTGCTGTTCCTCCAGCCACCAGAGCAGGGCTGCAGGGCCCAGTTGGCACCACTGTGGGATTCTGAGTCCCTGAGCTGCATCCAGCTGCGGTGACTTCTGTGGGCACCCCTTGCTTGCCCCCAGCCTGGAGACACATGGCCCCCGTCATGCAAAGCCAAAGGGGAAGGCAGGAGCCTGAGGTTGGGATTTTTCCCTGTACCTGCTACACAGCCTCCTGCATCTTCTACTCGTGCCAGGGATGAGCTGCAGCCAGTGCTCCTCAATCCAACTGCAAAGACAAAGCAAGCAGCCATCAGTCTGAGGGATGGGGGCAAGGACAGGGCTCCCCACACACTCCATCCATCTGGCATGGCTGGCCAGAGGGGACAGTGAGGGGCTTCCAGTACCCCCCGTTGAAGTCTTGGCTGAGGGGACAGGGGACACTGGGTCCCCTCCCGCACTGCCCTGAACCTGATCATCACTGCAAGGGCCACTCAGGTGGGGTGGGACCTGGTGGGGAGCCTGCAGGGAACCAGGAGCCCTGAGGCTATGCAATGTGGAGAGCATCCCAGTGTCCAAGGTGGGAACCACAAAAGAAAACGCGGAAAAGGAGTGAGGGAGACATGTATAAAGAGACTGGGAAAAAGAAACTAAAAAGAGTTCAGGAATGAAACAAACGGTAAATCAAAAGTTATCATTAATGAGGATCATTAATTAATTCCCAGGCCAGCAGCAGGGCCAGCAGCGAGTCACTTAAGGTTTTAGGTGAACTTCATGATTTCTGTGAAGACCCTCAAACACATCCTGCAGGAAAAAGCACCAACCCATGTGCTTGGACACTCTTCTGGAGAGTGAGCACATCCCGAGTGCTTGGCGTGAGGAGAAACCGCCATGGCCCAGAAGGAAATGTGGCTGCTGAACTCATCCCACTCGCCACTGGGAGATGGGAGGCAACCCCCAAGGCAAGGCCCAGCAGCTTCAGCCAGTCTTGTGCTGGTCATTCATCTACCAAGGGCCACGACCATCGGGCATGGGACAGCACCTGCCCCGTGCAGAGCCCATCCCCAGGGCACGCTCCTGCATGAGGAGTATTGCTGACCAAAAGGGAAACTGAGGCACGGAGGCCCAACAGCCGCTCTCCGAACGCACCGCGAGCTCCCGAGCTGCAGCCTCACCCCCAGCGCCTCCACAGAGCGAGGAATTGTGCTCGGCTTTCCGGCATCCTCGTCCTCTGCTCCAACCACAAAACCAGCCTTCCTCCCCCGGCTGCCTCCCCTCCCACAGCCAGCTCATTTCCTGACATTACAAAATTCAGCCTGAACAAAGCTGGAAGCGAGGAGCGCGTGGCTCCGGCCGGGGCTGCACCTACGTCTTGCTCCCAAGGAGCCAAGCAGAGGGGACATCCCTAAACAGCTTTCCAGCCTCAAACATCATGCCACATCAACTGGGGTCCTGTGGATGGACCAGCTGCAGGATTTCTCTCATCTGGACAGACAGATGAGTCTGTCTCTGCCATCTCCACAATGGGGGAGCAGCAGGCCACAATGATGTAGGGCTCCAGCTACCGCCCCACTTGCACCCGTCAATGCCCAGACCAACCTGTTGCCCTCTCAGGAGCACCCCTTTATCTCCCTGAATAAAACAGAGCATTCTACAGAACGACTCACCACAAGAGCACCCAGAAAAGAAGCTCCACCTTGTGAGTGCCACACTCCCAGCCAGGACGAGGGAAGGTGGTTTATTGCAAAAGGTTTCTTGACAGGCTCTTGAACCCTCTCTAAGCGTCCAAGCCACTCTCGCTGGTCTCAACACCTCAGTGCCTTGCAGGGCCACATGGGGACCAGGGACCGCAGGCTGGGCTGGGTGGAGGATGTGGCCGAGGTCTGGCCCGGGCTGGCTCTGCTCCACACAGCTGAACCCCCGGTGCCTCAGGAAGTTTGGGGCCAGTTCTGCCACCTCACTGGGATGCAGGCTGAGCAAGACCTCGTGTATCTGTACACAGAGTTGTCCCCCTGAGTGGGGGATGCTACTAGACAAGCCTTGGGCGTCCTATCCATGGGCTCCAGGATCCCACATAGTGCCATGGGAGAGCTGGTACAGCCACACAGTCACTGCTCACACAGACCCTCACACCGACAGAACTGCCTGTGGCTGGTCGTTGGCATCAGCCACATCCCCAGCTCCCAGAGCCCACCACCCCTCAGTACAATGACTGCCGAACAACATCCAACTCCATGAAGCCCTTGGCTGTGCCACAGTCCCCAGACTGTGACAACTAATGGCAGTGCCTTTGCTCACCACTCTGGCAGCCCGGGTCCCCCTTTGCCAGGACAAGGGGAGGTGAGAAACCCCAGGGGGACCAAGATCACTCACGGGGTGTTTGGCCCACAGGTTTGACAGTGCAGGGTCACTCCCAAGTGTCACCCCAGAGAGGGATGAATGGCATGTGTGGGGTGACAGTCTGGAGCCCCCAGTGCACAGAGACACCAGCTCAAGTGCTCAATGCTCTCCAGCCCCATGACTCCACAGCTGCTTCACACCCTGACCAAGCTGCAGAAGCCACTGCTCTTTGGACCCAGAGGTACATCCAGCACCAGTAAACCCCAGTGAACCCCCAGTCTCCATTTGGCAGCATTTTGAGCTGATGCAAAAGAGCAAAGCCCCCACTTGCCAGCACTGCCATCTCTCCGTGTCAATCCATGCACATCCTGGGCCCTGGTGGATGACCATCCTGGCACTGCTCCCAGAAACTCTGGATTCTGGAGTATTTTGAAAAGTCACTGTCTGACCCACCATGGCTGAGTGTGACTGGCCCCCAGTGAAGGGCTGGGGCTGGGCCACCAGCAGCCCCCAGGGCCCCCACAGATTCCACAGCATCACACATCTGCCTTTGAAGTTTTCTTGTTATAAACAAAGAAATGCTGCCCAGGAAAGGGGAAAAGTATCGTGTTTTCAAAATGTTCTGTTATTTTATAAGCTATGGGGAAAAAATCACGTAGGGGAGAGATCGAGGCGGCAAAAGCAAGTGAATTCCCCTTTCTGAGAGAAAAAAGGAGGGGAGGAAAAGGGGGAAAGAGGAGAGAATCTTTATGTCCAGCTTTGGGGCAGAAATGCTGAGCAGGCGATAACATTGTTCCTGTTTGACAACCAAAGCTTCAGTTTCGCCAAGTGACAAACCAAAACTCCTCAGGGCAGGAGAATGGGGGGACCTCCTGGGACCCCAATTTTTAACTGGTGCAGCTGGGCTGGCACAACCTGCCACACAAAGGCAGCGGATGCTGGAAGATTCCAACCTGCCCAGAAGGATCCCAGAGGATGTGCAAGAATGGCTTCCGGAAACTTCCCTGGATATCTGCTCAGCTGATGCTCAGCAGCCCCTGTGCCACAGCTGGTCTTTGCTAATACCCCCAAATACATGAATAATCCCATATATATAATGACCTCAAATATATATATTCCCATATATATATAAATAAGCCCCCAAATATACCCATTCCCACATACATTAACCTCCCTCAAATATACATATTCCCATATATATAAACCCCCAAATATATATTTATTCTCATATATATAAACCCCCAAATACATACAACCCCTGCCTACATTACACACATGTAATACCCCCAAATAAACAACCTATGGCCACTGCCACGGGGACTTCAGAGCACACGGCAGGAAAGCCAAGGGGAAATGGATTGGCAGAAAAACCAGTTCCAGAGCCAAAGGGGCCAAGAGGGAGGCGCAGATTGCGGAGGGGAAGAGCAGCAACCGCAATCTCTCCTTCCTCTTTTTTCATGTTTCCTCTAGCAACGGGCTCAGGGCTGCAAATGTTTGGATGCAAAACCCGAACTTCCCCACCCCGGGCTCCCAACTCAGCTCGCCGCTCCTCTGCCTGGAGTCCATGGATGCCCACTCCAAACCAAGGAGAACCCAGACCCCAGTTCCCAGGGTTGTGTCGAGTCAGTCTTAGGGGGGTCCCAGCAACAGCAAGGAGCAGGCAAAATAAAAGAGAAAAAAAAAGAACTTTCTCCCTTTTTCTCCAATTTTCTCCAGCCCATGAAACTATGGCCCATCAGCCACGGCCCATCGTTTGGTTTGCACCAGCCACTGGGAATATCCCCAGGGCTTAATTAGACCTGGTGAGTCTTTTACAGCTGGGTTTCCTCTGGCTTGACACCAAGAGGCGGGAAGGGACAAATTGGGAGAGATCCCTCTCTGGGCAGGAGTGCTGGGCAGCACAACAGGCTGCTGGTTAAACACAGCAAGGAACTGAGGCTCTATCATGCAGAGCTGCACCTGAGTCACAGCAGGGCCACACCGGGGGCTGTGGAAAGGGGAACAGGAGAGCAGCGTGTCAAGCCAGGAGGGATAAATCCACCTCCAGTGGCACAGGATGCTGAGCAGCCCAACACGACAGCGCAGGGGTGAGCGATGGCCCAAGAGTGATGGCACAAGCCAGATGCACTGAGGGCACATTCACACCACATAGAGTGTGACCACCAGCACTGGAGCTCCTCCGAACCTGCTCAGGGATAGGATGAGGTGCCCCCAGCTCGAGGCAGGGTGGGAATCGTGGCAGGGCATTTCCCTGCTCCTCCAGGCCACCTTGCACAGGCTTAGCGCCACAAAGAGTCCCAGCACAAGCTCCTTGCCCCTGGATTTGGGCAGGACAATGGGCAGCCACTCTCCATCCCTGCTGAGCTGCATTCCAGGGAAGGTCACGGGGGCTGAGCGTGGCACAGCTGTCGCCGCAGGTGTTGCGACAGTGGCCGCTGGCCCTGCCAGGACCTGGGGGACACGAGGGGGTGTCGGGGGTGTCGGGCGCAGCCGTTGGAGCCACCGAGTTTCGCTCTCGCCGGCTGAGTTCCCCCTTGGGCAGTGGAGATGCAGAACTGAAACCTCCAGCTGTATGGACGCGGGGGCGGCTGGAGGCGCAGCAGGATGGGGGACTGGCACAGCTTTCGGAGCACAGCCACGCACCGTCACACCAGTGGCCGGGGGTGCCAAGGGGACATGGGGGAGCACATGATGAGACACAGACAGGGGTTTCCTCTGCCTCACAGCACCCACCTTGCTTCTGCCCTCTCTCTACAGCTGGGCCACCCATCTCTTTGCACCCAGTGAATCTGGTGCGAGCAGAAATACGCCAGGGCATGCAGGTGCCCACACCTGGGCAGACTCCAGCTGGCATTTCCCCACTTCACAAGCCCATTCAGGGCCTGACAACGCTGGCAGGACGTTCCTGCACATTGGGCAAGTGCTGATCAGCATGATCACAACTGCCTGCACAGGGTGGTCTCACCGCCAGCTGCACCACCTGAGCCTTCCAGCACAGGGAAGCTGAGGCATAGAGTGGAAGCCGAGGCATAGAGTGGAAGCCAACAGCAGACACATACAAACATCCCCCAGCCCAAACCCCAACTATGTGCCCCTGAGCAAGGCCCTTGCCTCCCTCCTTGTCCCATTCTGCTCACCCACCAGCACCAGGAAGACTCCAAAACCAATCCCAAAACATCCAAAGACATTGCAGGGACTTCCATGAGAGCACAGGGAGGCCAAGATGTGGGTGTCCCGTACCCCAAGTACTCAGTGCTTGCCCTTGCCCCGGTGACAGTGACAATGCTTCAGGCCACAATGCCACCTGCTGGCACCAGCCCCAGCATCTGAGGGCACCATCACCTTCCCCAGTGGAGGCAGTGACCCTGTGCTGGGCACTGGGTCCGGGTGCAGGTCCAGGTCTGGGTCCAACTGGCTGCAGCCACATTCGATTGGAGCAGCCACTGCCGGCTTTCCTGAACTAATTTTATCCAACTTCATGGCAGCCTGAATAATGCATGTGCAAACCCATCCTGGAGGTGCCAAGAGGGGCTGTGGGTGCCCCCACCATGCTCAACCCCCCCAGTACTCGTCAGGGCATCATGTGAAAGGCACCAGTGCTGCTGCAGGGATGCAGGAGATCTCTCAGCAGCAGCGACAACCACTCTGGATTTGTAATTCCAGCTCCTCTGCATTTCCAAGGCAGAGCTAAAGCAGAAACAGCACCATCAGCTGTTTTGCCCCCCAGACTCTCCCCAAGCCCTCCTGAGACCCCACTAACCCTTCCTGTCCTCTGCTGCCTCTCCCAAGAGGCCACAGATCCGATTCTCTCTCATCTCTCAGGCCAAGCTCTCCCTTCTGTCACACAGGCAGATGGATCCTCTGTCACTGCTCTGCAGCCACTTCACATCAATGTAAATAAATACCCCATGTGAGGCACAGGGGGATGCAAATCCCACCTGCACAAATGCACACAAATGTACACAGCAATTCATCACCAACGCTCTGCAACCGCTGGCCAACATAACCTCCCATGGATGACACAAGTGGAGCCAGAGGAAAATCAACACTGAGTTTGGTTCTTCAACACAGACATCAAGAGGCACCAGTGCCCCTGGAGGGAGGCATGTCCAGAGGAGCCCTGGCAGGAGCAGCAGGAGCAAGGACCTGGCAGAGGATGCTGGAAGGGACCCCATCCATGACCCCATCCCAGTGTGCCACACATCGGCACCAGCCTGGCCACCACCATGACCTTGTGCCAGGCAGGGCTCTTGTGTCTGCAGCACGGACATGGATCCACGTGAAGGGCTCATGGAAGGCATGAGGAGTTGCTGTGTGCATGCCCAGCATGGGTGAGGCCCACGGAGTCCTGGCAAGTGGGTGCCAGCTCCCCTCACTCCCTCTTTGGGAAAGACCCCTCACTGGGCAGCTGCCCAAGGACCCCAAGGGAGTTCACCCAGGTGGATGCAGCTCTTGTCCTCTCCCAGAATGCAGGAACCTGACCAGTCTGGGTGTCCCCACACCCACTGGCATCAAGGCCAGCTCAGCCCCAGCCCCGGCTCTGGCTCAGCAAGGCAGGTCCAAACTCCATGGCCACTGGGTGAGGTGTGGCACTGGAACCAGGCAGGAGGGAGGAGGGGAGGCAATCGTCACCATTAAGAGCAAAGCCCAGACCCCTCATGGCCGTGCTCTGCTGTCACCTGAGTCAGCACCCACCGGCCCCAGGGACGTTCCTCATCACCACAGGAACCCCGGGCAGCTCAGGTTGCCACCGGCCACTGGGCACAGCCTCTCCCCATGGAAACCAAACAAACACCATCACCCACGTCCCAGACCTCCAGCCCATCCATCTCCCCGTTCTGACAGATGGTGGCAGGTCCTAAGTCACCTCTGGGCTGTGATTGGGTGACATGCTGGGGTGGCAGAGAGGTTTCCCAGGGTGAACTGCCAGCCAGCCCTCCAAAACGCCATGCCAACACCATTGCACAGGCAGAGGGAGGAGCTGGGCACTCACAAGGAACAGGGATAAGGCAAACATCCACCTGCCCCTCACTGCTGTCCCCCATGGTGACAGAATGGTGACAGATCCCAGCCCAGACCCACGGCCCTTGTTGGAGGCTGAGGGCTTTTTTTAAACCTGGTTGTAAGGCAATTTGCAAACAAGAAAGAAAAGGTTTCTCCTTGTGCAGAGGGGAAGTGGCTCCGTGGTCAAACGCTGGTGCCTCGGAGACTCACACTTAATTCTGGGTTGTGCCACAGTCCTTCTGATGTGTCCTGAGCAGAGCTGGCCATGGCAAGGGTTGCCGTTGCCTGCCAGGCCCCAGCACCCTTCAACAACCCGCCCTGGCCTCACTCCAGCACCCAGCCCACCAGTGCCAGCCACTGACACCAGCACCCACCAGACAAACCCCTGAGAGGGGCTGGAAGACCACCTGGCACAGGTGTGGCCTGAGCCAGAGCCAGGGCTGCTCAGCCCTGGGAAGCAACAGGGGGTTCATTCCCCAGCCACTGTGCAAACCCTGACCCCTAACAAAACTCTTCGGATCCAGCAGCCAACCATGGCTCCTCACCAGCTGCAAAGCTGGGGATGCACCCAGAAAAGAGGGAGTCACATCCTGAGGGAGTGAGACTCTGCCACCCAGCCAGTTCCAAAAACCCAGCAGGAGAAAACGCCAAGCCAGAGGCTACAATCATCCTTGGGGTTACCTGAATCTCCAGGTTCAAGCCCCAAACCCCCTCGTATCCTCCGTGAATCGCTGTGGGGAGGGCGCCTACTCCCCAAACTTCAGACCCACTACTTTTTTTTTCAAAGAAAAAAAAAAGATTAAAATATTTCTCCCTGGTGAAGTGCAGAGAAACACTTGCACATTCGGTGCCGTCATCAGCAACTCCTACACCACCCCCCACATACGCCACTGCGAGGGGGGAGCACAAGGGGTTTATAGGCACCTACAGAGAAAAAAAAAAGATCTCTGTGTAATTTGGTTAACCAGTCAACCGAGTGGCACGAGTCCGTAGGAAACTGCCCTGCCACTCCCCAAATGACTCGGTCCCTCGCAGCGCAATGAAACCTCCATGGCTGGTGCAAGCATCACCTCCCGGCACCTCCCTCTGATGGGTCCACCCCAATGATCCTCAGAAAAATCCTGAATTCCAAATGCAATCCCCAGTATGAA
>JAOXXN010000294.1:934405-945672 GCA_026770055.1 Myrmophylax atrothorax
ATAAATCTCTAATAAAGTAAAAAAAATCCCCTCCTATTTTATCCCTTCTCTCTCCCACGGTCCCCCCCCCCAACACTCCAAAGGATTGCGAAACCGAGAGGGCAGCCGGGGCTTGGATCTGCAGCATTTCTGAGTTCCTACGGAGTCTGGGCTCCCTGCCACCAGCAACAGCGGCTCTGGGGGTGTGGAAAAAGGGAGGAAAAAAAATAAAAAGAAGAAGAGGAGAAAAAATTTATATAAAAAAAAAGTCCTGTTTATTTGGGGGGATGAGGGGGAAAACTTGCACTGCACAAAGAGGGGTGGAAGGGGAGCAAAGCTCTGGCAATCATGCAGGCACCACACACTCGGGAATCAAGACTTGCGGTTAAAACGCCTGGATTTTGGGTGGGAATACTGAGACTCCAGAGGATGTTCTTTCCCAGGGTGTATACGGGTGATGAGTGATCTCATACAGAGGGAAGGCAGAACCTCTTGGGGCAGCTGGACACCCCCGGGCACCCATGGGTGCCAGTGCCGGCTCTGCCCTGCCCTGACGCGGCCCCGGGCGCTGTGAGGGGAATTACTGAAGACAGGCTGGAAGAAAAGCCTGCTCCAGCCATGACCCAGATTCCCCTCCAGCCTGATCCCTCACTGAAGTCATAATCCTTGGAGGGCTTCTGGCCCTTTCTTTTTTTTTTAAATACATCCCTGCGCGTTGCCATGGTGACGAGGGGGATGCTATAATTTCAGCATTATAGACTTCAGCGTGAGAACAGGAGGGAGAAGGTGGTGGAAAGACGGACGAGCTGCACTGGTAATGCATTTAGGGAAAAAGAATTTTGAAAAAGGAAGAACCAAGGCAGCATCTTGGCCTGGGCAGCAGAGGCTGGAGAAGCTGGGCTGTGTCACAGCTGGAGGGATGCAGGGAATCATGGCATCATGGAATGCTTTGGGTTGGAAGGGACCATAAAGACCATCTTGCTCCACCTCCCTGCCATGGACAGAGACATCTTCCACTGTCCAAGTTGCTCCAAGACCCATCCAACACTTGAATACTTTCAAGGATGGGACAGTCACAGCTTCTCTGGGCAACCTATGCCAGAGCCTCACCACCCTCACAGCCAAGAATTTCTTCCCAATATCCCAACTAACCCTGCTCTTTGGCAGTGGGATGCCATTCCCTCTTGTCCTGTCACTCTGGATCCTTGACCGAAGTCCCTCTCCAGCTCTCTTGGAGCCCCTTTAGCCACCGGAAAAGGGCTCTAAGGTCTCCCTGGCGTTTTCTTTTCCCTGGAATGGGGATTTGCTCCTGTCCCTGGGCCAGAGCACCCTCTTTGGGGCATTGTTTGGGCAGCAGCTTCCCCAGGCAAGGATGCTCCAGACCCTGCAGGGCTTTGGGGGATGCAGGTTGCCACCCTGCCAAGACAAAGTGACAAGTCCTAAATCTTTAGCAGACCTTGAGGAACCCGAGGCAGCCCCAAGCAGGAACACTCTATTTTGGAGTGGCTTTAGCCCTGCCTACCACAGCTCAGCACCCAGCCAGTGCCAAAACCAATCTACTTTGCAAAGAAGCAGCTCCAAAAGAGCCACCCTTCCCTTTTCACCTTTATTTCCCACCACTGCTCCTTTCTGCCCTGCTCTGCCCACGGGAGGTACCGGTGGCATTCCAGCAGCAGCAGGATGTGGGAGACCCTGAGTTCCTTTCCAGCTCCCGATCGGAATAAAACCCACCACTGCCCTGTGTTTTTGCAAGGCCAAGAGATACCTCTGGGTGGTCTCAGAGTCACACTATCGTGGTTCAGCCCCAGAGAGCCCGTGGGCTGATGTAAATGAGTTTTCAGGCTGGTAGGTGACCTGTGACCCCACGGGAGGGATGAACTGGGAACCTGAGGGTTTCAGCCCCCCGCAAATCCCAGGGGCCTCAAGCTCTCCTGCAGCACAGAAATAGCAAAATTGCATGAGCAGAAGCTAAACCAGCTTTAGCCACATTTCCATCCCCTCACACCCCTTCTCGCCCCATCGCTGGGCACTGAACCGGCACCCGCTGTGACGAAAAATTTCCGAAAGACACACAAATAAAAATAAGATCATACACAAAACACCTCTGCCCAAACCCAGCCCAACGGCCTGTGACACCCATCATGAGGGAGACAGGCTGCCAGGAGCTCATGGGGTCCCAAAGGAAGCCAGAGAGCCCCAGGGGACACCAGGCTCACACCACGCTCACCCACGTGTGAGCGGGGAGGTGAAAAAAACCCTCCCGCCCAGTGCACAGCACCCAGTACAGCACCCAGCACTGACCTGTCTGAACAGCCTGCACCCCTCAGCCTCTCTCTGAGAAAGACCCCAATGGCAAAACCTGGTGGCCAGCACTGGGGAGCATGGGGACATCACCATCAGTCCTGTGCTGGAGCCACAGTGCCTGCACAGCTCAGTGGGGACCCTCGGAGGGCGAGGTGATGTTGGGACAAGAGGCCCCCCTGAGCTCTAAACGCTTAGAAAACTCCACAGCTCAACATTGCAAAAGTGGGAAAACCAGGCACGGGGCAGTGGGTGCCAAGGACCCCCCACCAGGGCTTGCAATGCTCCTTCCTGCAATAACATCTTATATAACCCCAGGGGGAAAAACAGTGAGACCGTTTTGTTTCCATGCCCAAAGGGGAGCCAAACCCTCAAACTGCCACCTTCAGCATCCGACCTTTCAGCCCTTGGGCCATGAGGGCACTTTCAGCAGTGCCCCAAGCTCCAGATTTAGCCTCAGAGGTATTTATCTCTGAGAAGCTAAAACCAAAGCTGCATTTGCATAACAAAAAGACCCCGATCCTCGGTGGGGACAGGGCATGCAAAGCAGCCTCCCTCGCCAAGCAAAGACGCTGAAGGTCACCCGAGCAGATGCTGAGCTCGCCATGGCTGGTCCTCTCCACTAGAAAGGACAAGGCAAGAACATCTTCCCGACCTTCCCACTTCCACCTTGTCCAGCTGGAGCAGCCCTCTCTGGTGCAAACGCAGGTGTGAAATCCTGCTCTCTAAAATACACACTCACATCTGGCCCTAAAGCTCCAAGACTTGAGGGCAACTACCAGGTTTTTTACAAACTCTCGGTTTGCTAGGAGAGCTGGGCTCACCGTTTCCTCTCCTGGGTGCCAGTGGCCAGAGCGAGGGCAGGTGGCTTCGTCCCCTCGGGAGCAGTGTCTGCAGAGGAGCAGAGAGGTGAGGAATCCAGCCCTTGGCCTTTCCCCAGCAGCGCTCCCTTGGAGGAGGGAGAGGGTGGCCTGAATTGGGCTCCCAAGACAGCTGGGGACCCCAGGAACTCACCCTGCTGGGACCCCTCCCATGGGAGCAGGCGGGAGCTACAGCAGCTCCGTGCTCAGCCGTCTGACACACCGGGTCAGCGCCCGCTGCCCGTGCCGTGCCCACGGCTCAACCCGGCACCTGTGTCATTGTTTTGGGACAAAGTCCCTTCGGGAACTGGCGCCACCCAACTCGTCTCCTCCTTATCTTGCACCAGCACACACCGCTGGGGCACACACTGACCAAACGGCCTCCTGCCCCACCATCCTCACAGCTCACTCAAAGCTCAACCATTCCAAAAACCCAGGGGGTCACGCCAAACCCCAAAAAGCACTGCTGTGCCCCAGGCCACCCCAAGAGCCAGATGTTCACCTCTCCCCCCCGACAAGGAAATGCCAGCTCTGGGGAAGGGGTTGATGGAGGAGCAAGAAGCAGCCACCAGCTGCCACGGGAAGAGCCTTGGCTGCCTTTGCCCCCAGCATCCTGCTCCAACCATTTGTTCTGCTTCTATTTTAGAAGCGCTGGGGCTCGGCTCTCCACGGCTCCCAGGCTCCCTCCCAGCCTCCCTCCCAGGCTCCCTCCCAGCCTCCCTCCCAGCCTCCCTCCCAGCCTCCCCACTGCCAAGCAAGGCGACAGATTTCTGCAAAGAGGTAGCGCCGGCTCCGCTCCCCATCTTGGCAGCGGCATCCGCGCGGGGCCGGGGATATTTTTGAACGAGCGAGCCGAGAGGTGCGAGTTTTCCCGGCAGCTCGTTGCCGGCGCGTGGGAAGGACGGCCGTGCCGAGTCAGGGAAGGTTGAGGATGGATCCGTGATTGATCCCTGTGCTTAAAACCCTGGAGATGGGGCATCGAGTCCTCCTAAGTTGCACAAAGTGAGACGTCCGGCAGCACGTGGAGCTCTCTGGGAAAGCATCACCCAAGAACCGAGGCTGGAGATGAGGCCTGACTCCGGCTGCATCCCAACCCACAGCCCTGAGCCCTTCCTGGGAGCACTTACACTGGTCCATGCTCTTGGAGGAAAGCCTGGCATGTGCACACTGTGTGATCCCAAGTGCTGCTCCTCACTGGAATACCAGATGGAAACCTGCCCTAAGCCCATGTCCAAGCAAGCCCTGCCCAACCCTTCCACCCCATCCCAGTTACTGAAATAAATTTGCTGCTATCACAGGGCTTTCCTAAGGGCAGAGACACATATCCAGGGAACATGTAGTTCATCCCCTGGGATAAACCTGAGGGCTGGAACAAAACGATCTTTAAGGTCCTTCCAACCCAAACCATTTCATGAGTCTGTGATAACCGTGCCTGAAGGCACCTCCTCGCCTCTGCCACAACCTCCCTGCTGGTGCCAGCACCAAAGGAGATGCTCAGTGACACACACAAGTGCTTTGCTTTCTCTCATGGTTTTTCCAGCAAGTTCTGAACTGGTCCAAGTGCCACATTCCAGGCTCCATGTTCAACAGCAGAGCCAGAGCTCCTTGCAGTGGAATTTTAAAGGGCAAAAACTCCCGCACAGTGCCTGGCAGGGAGAAGGTGCTGGTGGCAGAGCCAGGCTCCAGCAATGCAAGGCTTTTACCAAGGTCTGGGGTGTTCAGCCACTCGTTGCCCAGCTGAGTGGCACCAGGGTCCCGTCCCAGAGGAGGTGTCACATTTGCCATAGGACACCACACCCCGGGGATGGACACCATTCCCAACCGCTGGCATTCAGACACGACAGGCTGTTTCTCCCAGGGCTTGCACTCATGACAGTGGGAAGCCTGTGGGCACCAGCTCCACAGGGTCATTTATCACGATATTTAGACAACGCACGACAGCTCAGCCCCCACCTATGGTTACACAAACACATGGCCCCTCTCTGCCTCCAGACCGCCCAAGACTGATGAAAACCACACATTTCTTGGCAGTTCCGAGCTTGCAGAAGGTCCTCTCCCACAGATGCCACCACGGACCAGGAGCACCTGTGCCTGGAGGCTGATCCCAGCCATTCCCTGCCCCTGGCATCACACTGGTTTATCTCCTGCTCCCGGCACTGACCACCACAGCCCAGGGGCAGGACAGTCTCAGTGACTGCCCTTTTGAAAAAAAAAAAGGCTGGTCGGTCAAAATAATTCATCCACATTCTTTATTTTAATTTTTTTCTTCCCTGCAAGTGGAAACTCCTGCCCCGGCACTGTGTCTCAAGGTTACTGTTTGGGGTGGGGGAGGATTTCAGGTTTTACAACTGAAAAATTCCAGACAGAAATCCAGAAACGTTGCCAGTTTTTCACTAAACTGAAGTTCTTCATCCAATTTATTTAACCTTTTTTTTCTTACACTTGATGCAGCAGGTTTTAAGCAAACTCTAATTTTTTCAGTCCCCTGTATTTTGTCAGCTTTGATAGAAAATTCTCACTGACACCTTGAACATTTTTGATTCTCAATTTCTTTTCTCAGGAAAATCAAACCGATCTGACCCCACATATTTTCCCCATCTGCATGACACAGGATGTGTTCCTGAATATAGTGCCTAGTAATTTTTCCCTGAAGTATTCCAATAATTGGAAAGGAAAACATTTAAAGCAAAAAGAAAAATTTCATCTTCAAAATAAAAAAGAAAAAAAAAAAGATGCTTTCCAAAAGGATTGAAGAAAGTCACTTTGTTCCAAAAGGCACTTCCATTTAAAACGGAAGATGAAAACTTTCAAGCAGGGCTATTTATAAGCACTGCTTATATCCATCAGTAGAACCTTCCACCCAAAACTCCCCCACATCCTCTGGAGCAGGTACCCCTACGCCGACAGCCCCAGCAGCCCCAGGGCTGCAGGACCCACAGCACAGTGAGGCCCGTAATCTCCCCTACTGCCAAAGGAGGAGGAGGATCCCTACTATGAATTCTATGACAACTCCTTGGCAGCCCCCTGGGGTGGGCTCAGTTTGGGGTCCTGGCCCTGCAGGCAGGTGCTGCCTCCCAAATCTTGTTACTAATTTTTGGGGCTGGGAGAAAAAAAAGAATTCAGGAGCCACGGATTCGCCCTGCCTCCTTGCAAAGAAGGCTGATGCAGCAGCAGCGCTGCAGTGGGAGGTCACCCTTCCCCACAGCCCCCCACCCGTGGCCCAAGCCCCCCGGCTGGGGGGCGACTGAGGCACCTCCTCCTGGCAGCGGTTTTGGGTTTGTGCCGGACACTTGCTGGAAAATGTTTGAAGCTCTGGAAAGAGAAATGATTCCTCCTCCTTCTCTTCCTCTCTGCCCAGAAATAGGTCACTTAATTACCCCCTTTCCAACCCCAAGCACCACTGACTCAGGACAGGAGGTGGGAGCGCTTCCACCCACACCAGCTCATGCCCGGCAGCAGCCAAAGCCACCGCGCACGGCTTTGACCTTGAGCTGCCGTGCCAGCAGGACCTGGGTGTCAGGGCACAGCCAGCACAGATGGCAGGGCCTCAGCTCCCCTCCTCTGGACTCCAATTAGCACTGATCAATTAAAGCAAGGATGGTCAGGGCCATGGGTGCTGCCGACCCCCTCCACGCGCAGCCACGGGCACGGCCATGCACCACCTCCAGGAAAACCAACAGCTAATTGCATGTTGGGAAATCATACGTGTCCTGCTCATCACAGAGCAGAACGTGCAGCCCCAGCACCGTCTGGTCCGGCTGCTTCAGGATGGGACACCATGGTGGCTCCTGGGTGGTGGCCGGAGCCTGACACATCCCGGCACCGGCATCATCCCACCCTTCCAGCTCGGCCTCACCACACGCACCAAGACCCTGCCCGGCACCGCTCCTGCCAATCCGGGCTTCACTTCTGGCAGCAGGGGAGCTGTGGCACTGCATGCCCATTCCCCCAGGCACTGGAGTGGCACAAAGCTGTTTAAAGTCCCACATAGCCCCAAGAATTGTGAACAGGTCCTGGCAGCTGCTTTGGCATCCCAGCACTCAGCCACAACTGGGACATGTCACTGTGACCAGGCCCCTCCAGATGACAAGGAAGGTGGTGGTGAGGAGCCCCATAACCATCACACGCCGCCTCATCTCATCACCCCCTTTCATACAGAGCTCACCTATAGCTCAGGAAAGCAGCCAGGGAATCAGGGAGCAGCTGCTGCATCCCCCCAGCCTCAGCCTCAGCATGACCCACACAAAATCAAGCTGAGTTTCCCCCAAAAACTCTCCCCGTGCAGCTCAGTGGTCCTGCATTGCCATCTTTTTAGCTCCCGTTTAAGAGAAAGCAAACATAAAGCCCAATCCCCCAAAATAAATCGCTCCAAATTGATTTGCCACGTCTTTAACAAACCCTTGCTCCACGTGGGCACTTTTTTTAGGATTTTTTTAAAGGATGCAGGATCTTCTCTGTTTTGTAAGCAGTGGGGAGCTATAGCAGGGAGACACCAAGAGTGAGGGGAAAGCAAAAATTAAAGAAGAACCACAGGCAAAGCAAAGTGGAGTGCGAGATGCAAAGCGACAGATCCGGGGAGGCAGAGCTGCTGGCAGGCAGACGGCGAGATCCATCTTGAAAGCAAAAGCAAACTGCTGCTCACACAGGCAGAGGGAAAAACCTAGAGGTCTTCAGCACTGCCTAAGCTCTGATCAAAGTGATTAACAAATTTCAGCTTTTTATTGAAAGCTTGTCCAATTAGAGGAGAAAAGGCAAGGAAACAACAAAACCAAATGCCTGAGAGGTGCATCAGGTGGTGAAGTCACAGACACTGCTGGAGGAAAGTGGGGGGTGATGCACTCCAGTCCTGTGAGCACAAGGAGGGAGAGCAAGACTGGGGGTCACGCAGTGCCCACCCCGTGGCATCAGCACCGCTGCAGGTTTCTGTGTCTCCCCAGCCTTCCTCCTCCTCCTCCTCCTCTGACTTGCTTTCTGCTCACCGCATCAGGCTCAGCAGCAGAGCCGAACCTTCCTGGGGGCAGGACTGTCATCTGCAATAGAGTCACCTCTGAACTCGGGACGGCTCAGCCTCCAGGAACTGCCAAAATAGTGATGAAAATAAGAAAGAGTCCCTGGCCCGAGGAGTCTGCCCTCCGAACAGATGGGACGGCGGCAGGGCGAGGCAGGGGGATATTTTTAGCTCTGGTTGCAGATGGGGAAGTCCAGCAAGGCATCGACATGGCATGGGCATGGCAGCCCCATCACTGCCCATGCAGCTCACCATGGTTTGGGCCATCCCCGTGTGCACTCCCAGGTACTAATGGGATTTAAATGGGATGTTGCCTGCTCACTTCCCGAGCCTCAGGCACCACCTGCCAGGACGGCTCACAGCACCGTGGCTCTGCATGGCAGCTCACCTGCACTGGGCTGTTGAGGGCACCCAGTGAGGGAGCAGTGGTCCAGCAAAGTGGAGTTGATGCCAGTGACACACATCCCACCCCTCTGTCCCCTCTGTTCCCAAAACAGCCATGGCCCTGCAATCCATCACATAGGAGGGACACCACACAGCACCCAGTGGTGGATCCCTCCCAGCATGCTCCGAGCAATGCCAACCTGACCCTGGGAAGCACTCTGGCTTGGAAAGAAGAGGGAAAAGCAATTTCTGCCCCTCACCACAGATACTTTTTTAGACTTAAATGACTCCCCCAGGGTCCCAGTGAAAGAGCCTATAGCTAAGCCCTCCACACCTGGTCCAAGCTCTCCCGTTCCTTCAGGATGAGCCAGGCAGCATCTCCCCCATCCTCATGTCCATTCTTTCTCCATGAGCCAGGGCCTGCACTAGCACTGACACCTTCCTGGCAGGCAGCTGCCGGCACCGGCTCCCGGCACACGCCAGCCCCGCAGCAGCTGGGTCCCACTCCCGTACTTTTCGTCCGACACTTTCGGCTTTGTTCTCCCTCGCACAAAGCCGCCGTGAGGCTGCCCTGGCAGCACGGAGGGACCTTGAAGTGGATGTGGTTTATGACCATATTTAGGCTCCTTTACGTTGCCAGAGTCTCAGTAAAGGGCTGCAGCGTTAAATGAGACTCAGACCCCACTTGTTTCACTTGGCAGCCTGGGAAAAATCCACCCCGGGTGACTCCAGCACCGTCCCTGCCTCCGCCCTGCCCGCTCAGGGACAGCACAAAATAGCAACAGCCTTTTCCAGCTCCGCAGTTGCACTTCCCAAGCAGGGCCAAGGCCCCCACAGCAGTGAGGAGGGGGGAATTAAACCCATTAACCACCATCCCCCTCCGAGAGCAATACCAAAGCATGGGGAAGCAAAGGGACATGCCCAAGGTCACCGGCTGACAAAGTCGGCACTTCCCAAGGTTCCCAGAGCCCCCCAGCAGCACGGAGCACACACAGGGATGTGACCACTCTGCATAAGGAGCCCCCAAGCCGCTTTGTGCCTAGGGGAGAGCTGAGGCAGGAGTGGAAGAAGCACTGAGTCACCTGACACAGGAGCTGATGACCCTTCAACATGAGCACGTTAAATCCCTGCCATGGCAGAGGCACCGAAACCTGAGCAGCGGCCCCACTGCTGCAGGGACAGCGGCCACCTGCTCCGAGCCAGCACAAGTGCGGATGCCTCAGCCTGGCAAAGCCACGACAACTGCAGGGGCTGAAGGACAAGGTGGTGGGGGAGGAAAGGAGAAGCCATGAGGCCCATCCAGAGGTCTGTGACCTTCAGGAGCCCATGGCAGCAATCCTGAGGGCAGGGCAGGCAGCTCACTTTGAGTTCCCAAGGGTCACAGTCACCCCCAGCACTCCCAGGCTGGGGCCACGAGCACTGAATCAGCTCAGGAAAGGAAAGAACATAGCCAAAATACCCCTCACCTACACCCAAAACCTGCAGCCTCACCTGGTGAGCATCCCTGTTGCACCGAGGTCAGCACAGCCCTGTCCTTGTCAGCAGCAAGGACTCAGGCTGGCTGTCCTGGGACAGTGGGTTGAGAACAGTCACCTTGGTGGAGCAACGCCAGCCCAAAAATCTACACGTGGCCACAGGAACTCCGGGAGAAAGGGCTTTGGAGGCGCAAGATCAGGCCTTCCCTGGGAGGTGGACAGACAGAGGCGCTGAGCCAAAGTGCCAGCGGAACGTGCACCAGTGTCTGTGTCTGCCCAGACCCCTGCCCTCAGCAGGGGGGAGTCACCGGCCAAAAGTTCGTGGCAGCTCCGCCAGCCAGGGAGGATGAAATGTGGGGGGTTCAGCCCAGATGGTGGCTGTGCAGAGCCAGGGAGATGCCATGGGGCTCCCGGGGTGCAGAGGGAAGAGCTGTGTGTGCTCACAGGCACACACGTGTGTCTCACTGACTGTGTGGTGCTCTTGTGCACAGGGGGGGAAAAGGGAAATAAATAAAAAAATAAAAGCCAATGACAAAGCCAAAGGAGTTTGGGAGCTGCAGGGAAGGGATAGGCAGCGGGCAAACAGGCATCACGGATGCTGAACACCGCAGATGTCGGACGCCCTGTCACTGCATCCCTGCCCCGGCATCGCTGGCCCTTCGCACCACCGAGCCAAGGGAGCACCCGATGCCCCGGTGGCAGTGCTGGGGCTCGGGCCCCACCACGGCATCCCGCTCGGAACGGAGCCGCGGCTCGGAGCCCCCCCGGACAAACAATCCCAGCTGTCGGCTCCGGAGCCGGCGCACGGCCAAGGCAGGGACGCTCCGGACTCGCTTTATCGCCGGCTCTCCCAAAATCTGCTCTTGCCAATCAAACCGCAGCCCACGCAGCACCTCGAGCCTCACCGGCGGGTCCCCCCGCAGCCCCCTGTGCCATCCCCGCATGGCAGCGCAGCCCCCAGCCCCGAAAGCCGCTGGGCCCTGCTTCTCCCCGGGTCCTGCCAGGCCGCGGCGGGTCCCACTCGGCGGTGGCCGCGGTGCCGCGGGTGGGCTCGTGATCTGTCACCGCGGGGGTTCCACGGGGACGCAGCCCACTGCCCCGGAGCGGGGCGGGCACCCCCAGCGCTGCCCCCACCCCATCGGCAGCACCCAGCGGGGCCATCCCGGTGCGTCGCACCCGGCAACCGCGGGGGGGGGGGGGGGGGGGGGGGGGGGGGGGGGGGGGGGGGGGGGGGGGGGGGGGGGGGGGGGGGGGGGGGGG
>JAOXXN010000294.1:951594-967504 GCA_026770055.1 Myrmophylax atrothorax
CCCCCCTTCCTCTCCAAGTCTAAATTCTCCCACAGCGTCCATTGACGTCCTGCCTGCGTCACCGTCTCCAGCACAACCAGACAGCACGTGGGAGAGGCAGGTTAAAGCGGCAGGGCCCTGGGAGGGCTCCAGCTGCGCCCCCCACCAGCGGGGCAGCCAGGGAGGGCTGCCCCTCTGCCCCTCTGCCCCCCACCCAAATGGCACGCGGGTGCTGGTGCTGCTGGGGGTGTTTCCCACCTCGCCCCCCGGGGGGAGGCAGCGCAGGTTCGGGGAGATGAGGGATTTTTTTCTCTCTAGTCGCAAGGCTTGCACGGGAGCGTGAACACATTTTGCTTCCAGGTCCATGTCTGCATCCTCCTCCCTGCCACGCTCCAAACCCACCCTAAATGGGGACCAGAAGCTCTGGCAGCCAGGGAAGGCAGCTTGCATTAGATGTGCGAGCTCCCCGACCCCCCTCCCAAAGCCAGACCCAGACTCCTGGGGCCTTTTCCCGGCTGCCGGGCCCCCAGCCAGTCCTTGTGCCTTTACATCTATCTGGGCTTTGCCTCTGCCCGAATTACGGTGCAGCTCGGCTGGGCCCTGGGGCTGGGAATGGGGTTTGCAGCAGGGGAAGCACCGGAGCTCTGCCAGGACATGGGACGCAGTGAGTTTCACGAGGGCTCAGGTGTGGGGTGCAGTGAGTTTTGTAAGGGCTCAGGTCCCTTCCATGAAGCCCACTCATCATTTCTGCTCTGGGATATTGTCTCACAGCTGTAGCACTGCAGGACATCACCTTCCCCGTGACTCAGGGGGTCAGGGTGGGCAGGAGAGCACCCTCCGCCCCAAAGTACAGCCCTGCTTCCTCACTGTGACCACACTGCAACCTGGGGGGCTATTTTTGTCCCTTCCCTTCTATTTATTGTGCCAGAGCCATGTGCTGCTGGAGAAGGCTGTGGTGTTTGCTTTGTGATTACTTCCTTCCCGCCCATAACCTTTTGCCTTAAAATGGGATTCGCCCTGATCCTGGACCCAAGGCCAGGAAGTCTGGGCAGCGTGCCATGAGCACTGGCACCACAAGGCTCTTGGGGGGCAGAGATTCCTGGCTCTGACCCTGATTCTGATGCAAAGCTGAGTGCAAACATGATGCCCTTCAGCTCCCCAGGGCACAAAATGCAGTCCTGAACCTCCTCCCCTGGAGCATCCCCAGCCCCTGCAGCACCGGCACTGCTGCGCTTGCAGCCAGCCATGCTCGGCTTCCATAGGCAGACAGATGGAACCATCATGGTGAGCCCTCAAACAGGAGCCACCACAAGAGAGGGGGGGGAAAAAATTAAAAAAACTCAAGTTGCAGAAGGCAACCACCCTCAGTCGGGGCCACCCCTCACGGGGGACAGGCAGGAACAGCCCTGCACAAGTGTCTCCAAGGCCAGCACCTCATTCACTGTGGAGATGGATCATTTTCATCCGCCCTGATGCCCTATTTGGATGGAGCACTGAGGCAATGGAAGGGTGATCCTGTCCTGAGCTGAGCTACCACAGCTTCGAGGCTTAGACCAGCCTGGAGATCACCTGATAAATTGTGGGGGGTTGAGGGAGGACCCCACTGCTGTTGTAAAGCATCAGCCTGACCTTGACCTGGCCCAGGCTGCTGTCTCCACCCCTCTGTAGCACAGACAGTGAGGGACCTGCTCACCACAGCTCATGCTCTGTGGGGTAACTGCCATAGCCAAACCCTGGTGGGAAATGTCCAGAAGAGAAGGACTGGGGCTGTTGGGGGATGAGAAGCTCAGTGTGGCCTGAAAACACACACTGGCATCCCAGGCAACAAATGCTCTCCTGTGCTCATCCTCACAGCATGGACAGTAGTTGAGGGGTGAATTCTGCCCCTCTGCTCTGCTCTGGTGAGACTCCACCTGCAGTGCTGCCTCCAGCTTTGGGGTCCTCAGCATAGGAAGGATGTGGAGCTGCTGGAGCAAATCCAAAGGATGAGATACTGGGAAGAAATTCTTCCCTATGAGGGTGGTGAGGCACTGGCACAGGTTGCCCAGAGAAGCTGTGGCTGCTGCACCCCTGGAAGTGTCCAAGTCCAGGGTGGACAGGGCTTGAGGCAACCTGGTCTGGTGAAAGGTGTCCCTGCTCATGGCAACGGGTGGAACGAGATGAGCTTTAAGGATGGAACGAGGTGAGCTTTAATGTGTCTTCCAACACAAACCAATCTGTAATTCTGTGATTCTGCAGGCAGCAAACCCAGCTGGGGTTTAGCTCAGCCCAAGCTGGTGGCAGCTTTGCTGGTCTGTGCTGGAAGTTTCCAACTGGGATAGCAGCAGTGCCTGGGGCAGAGCAGGCACAGCAGACCCTCCCCCATCTCCTGCTGCTGGGGGTTTATCAGCCAGGGAGGCTCTTTTAGCGCCTCTGAGAGTTAAGCCCACCATGAAGCTTATCAGCTAATGGAGACTGGGAACACTTTGGAGCACCTTGCAATTTCAAATTAACCTGATCTCTCCTTTTTCTTCCCAAGCAGAAAACTGCAGCTCTGCTCTCCGTGTTCTGGTGCAGGTGGTGGCTGCGGCAGCCGGTGGGTAGAGCTCCAGCAGCACCCCAAGCAAGTGCATCTCCTCTGTGTGTAGGAGGAACTGCTGACTGGGAGCAGCCCAATTTCCAGGAACTCCCAAAAGTTACAAGCCTTCACGTCTTGCTGAATCAGTGTGAGATGCAGAGCAGCTCCGCACTCTGCAGCCCAGAGAAAGCAAATATCTGGGTTTCTGCAGCCAGAACCTCAGTGCTGAACACGAGCATCTCCATCCCCTCCTCCTCGAAACACTGCCTGCAATTCCTGCACGCACACCTGGCCCTAATGAAAGGGCCCAGTGCCTCCCCATCGCCCAGCCAGTTAAACCTGCATGAACTGAGCCCAGTGCACACAAAAAGCCTCTCCTGGGTGAGGTCCTTATCACCCATGAGTCAAGGCAGCCTTGCTGCTGTGGGTCTGACCCAACCTTGGCTTGGAGGGGAGGTGCCCGGGGCTCCGCACCGCACGTCCAGCCCTGCTCTGCGCCACAAAGGGAGGCTGCATCTCCCCTGGCTGCAGCGCTGGGGAGCGTGACCCTCCGTGAGGCTGCGGCCAGGCTGCCCTCGCTGTTGCTCACTTGATCCCGTCTCTTCCCCGCCTAATCCGTGCTCCCCTCCCGGTATCCTCTGCTCCACTTTAATGCCAAACGTTGGCCGGCAGCCACTCGGCTCCGAGGACGCCTTTTTTCCTGGTTATGCAACGCACGGCTGAGCTGTTTGCCTTTCACTGTGAGGAGTTTTGGGAGGCTGGGCCAGGTACCCTGTCTGGGGAGCAGGCAGGTCCTGGGATGCCCCAAAAGGGGATTGAGAGGCAGCACCCCACCAGTTCCCCTCCCTGCTCTGTCCCTGAGGTTGCTATCCGTTCCTAATCCATTCCCCTTCTCCTCTTTCCAGGCATCCCCCAGGGTTCAGCCCTGCTCCCTGTCCATGTGGGCTCCTCTATGCTGCAAGAAGAGCTTGCTGCAATCTCATGGCATGCCTGTTGCAGCATCTCAGAGAGCCGTGCCACATCATCCCAGCAAACCCTACCATGGCATCCCAACTAACCTTGGTGCAGCATCCTGGCTGACCCTGGCACAGTATACCAGCTAACCCTGCCACGGCATCCTGGCATCCTGGCTCAACATCCCAGCAACTCCTTCCTGGCAACCCCTGTTGGCTCCCAGTCAGGATCATCATCAACTCTGCATGTGGTGGTGGCAGTCAGTGCCCTGGCATGCTGACACTGAGTCCTGTTTGCTGCTCCACACAGATCAGAGCAGCAGGATCACCTTAGGACCAAGGAGGGTGGGGCACAGCCACGAATCCCAGCTGAGCCTCCCCAGCCCAGGGCCTCCCCTCTCCTCTACTGCAGGCAGAGGCTCCAGCAGCCCCTTCCAGACAATGGGTTTATCTGCTCCACCTCAGCCCTTCTTCCACACTGGGAGCTTTGGAGATAGGTGAGAGCTCAGGAGAGCAGGGATTTAAGGTTCCAGCTGCTGTGCCTGGGAATGCTGTTCCTGGGCTGACATACAAGGCAGCTTCTGCACCATGGGCTGGGTGGTCGACTGTGCCACCAGCTTATTTTGGGTAGATCTGGGGTGCCCACTGCCCATAATAGAGGAGATGCCTCCAACCCACAATGGGCTGCCCAAACATGTGCCTTCCTTGCTGCAGCCTGAGACCCCCAGCTGAGGCTGCTGTGACCTTCCAAAACCCACCATGGCATAAGAAGATGCCAAAGAGCTTCTTCCAGGGAATGAAACATTCACAAATGAGGCTGCCTTGAAAGGCATCCCAGCCACCTGCCACTTGCTCCTGACACACAGCAGCCTCCCTGCACCCAGCCAGAGTCCATTGAGGCATTGGGGGGAAGGTTGGGACACTGAGGACATTTTGTTCCCTGCTCTCCCCTTAAATTATCCTGCCACATATAGTAGATCTCGGTGCTATTTTTAGGCCTTCCTTGTTTAATTATTGAGAAAGATTTTGAAGGATCTCTAGAAGGCGAGGAGATGAGCACCCAGGGTGCTCACTAGATTTCCCTTCCCAAAGCACAGGGCAGAGAGCGGGGCCGTGGCAGATGCCATCTGCCCTTTGCCACATGAGTCCTCCAACATCAGCTCCAGCCTGCACTGCATTTGCCTGCAGGGATGGCCACAGGGATGGAGGGAGCGGGGTTGGGCTCTGGAACTGGTGGGTGAGCTGTAACCACCTCGTGCACATGGGGTGAGCAGCTCAGGGGCTGCAACGAAGGGCAAACCCCATCACAAGAACAACACTAGGCTGGCACAAAGCACTGTGTTGGAGCTGGGAAATGCTGGGTCCAGCAAAAACCAGTGCAGTCCAAGTGCTGCCTTCCACCAGGAACAGATGTGGCTCAGAATTCACCATTTTTAGTTTTAACTAAAATGGTCACTTTTCTTGCCAAAAAGTGACCTTATTCTCAGCTCACCAAGTGGAATTGCAATGGCAGGAGATTGTTTTGTAAACTGCTTCCTTTCATGTTTCCACTTAGAAAAAGGCAGATAATGGCCTTTATTTGAGAGTAAAGGGGTTTGGTCAACCTGAAGTCCACTGAGATTTCAGCAAAATGGCACATAATAAAGTACAAGCCAAATCTTCAACTGGTGTGCACTGCCCAGACTTCAGCAGCTTCGGCTTTCCAACACCTCTTCATACCTGCCAGCAACCTGGCCTAGGACTTCAAGGGAAACACTGATTTGCCCCAGGTGCTGGGCTCAGCCAGATGGAATTGACTTTCACCAGCTGAGGATATCCAGGGTATCTGTGATGTGCCCAGGTTTCCTAAGGAATATAGGTGTATATAGTCATGTATTTGATCTGTTCATCCTCCCCCTCTGAACCATATTCGGTACAAAGTAAAGATATTAATTTTAATGATGCAGATTCTGAGGTGCTACAGGTTGCATGAAAATAATTATCCTTCGTGAGAGACCCCATGCTGACCTTGGGGAAGGGTGGTGGGATCACCCCAGCTCCATCCCAGACATCAGCAACGCTGCAGCGGGAATGCCCCAAGGGAAGGATCTTTGGTCTGAGCCCCCCCCCAGCCACCTCTGACACAACCCCCCTGCCTGTGTCCATCCCCATGTCATCCCCGGGGAGGTCACAGTGATGCCACATTGCCAGGATGCTCCAAGACTGGTCTGAAGGAGTTGCTGCGCTCAAGGATGGTGGGATGAAGCCGGGCCTGGGGTGGGGACCTCGTGGCAGAGCGGAGCTGCTCCAGCAGCACAGGTGGGGGGGCGAGTTGTCAGCCCCTGCTCCTTAACACCCTGACAAGCTTATAACTATTTCATTTGTTACACTGTGAACCTTTTTAAATTAATGAACATAAGGTTGTCATGGTTGCTGTGGCGACGACACGTTGCTGGGGCAACGGCAGCGATGCAGAGCCTGTGGAGTGTAATCAGGGGTCAGGCTGACGATGGAGCGGGAGGAGTGGGGGCTGCAGGAAGGGGTGACCAGCCCCAGTGCTCCCACCAGCCCATGGCCCCCACGCCTCTCCCCGACCCCCAAACCAGCACCAGCGGGTGGGAAAACCACCACTGCTGTGCTCCCCTGACCCAGGGACTGACACTGCCTCAACACCTTGATGTCTGCATGGCCCAAGGGGCGTGTGCTCCCTGCAAGCCTGACCCACTAACGGGGAAGATGCACAACTCACCCTAGCCCACGGTCTCACCCCCTCTCCTCTCCAATCTTCCTGTCCCCTCTGGGTCTGTCCAGTTCTCCAGTCCTGTGTACCACCACAGATTCCATCTAGACCAAAGGTGGCTGAGGCAGAAAAGACATGGCTGTGGGGCAAAACCACAGCTCCAGGTCCTCTCCCAAAGGGACACGAGGATGCTGAGGTGGTTTTCAGGTGGTTTAGGAATGGCCACCTTGTTCTTCCTACCAGGCAGGACCTGAGGCCAGAGACCAGGATGGCTCTTCCTGCTGCTTCAGCCCTGCCCTGGCATCTCCCCACCCTGGCAGTTCCACATCTGTGTGTAATGCAGAGGTTTTGCAGGCATAAAACTCTCTAAATACATTTATTTCCCTCACTCCAGAAACACATTAGAAAAGGGAGGAGGGAGGGGGCAACAGAATGGCTCTGCAGAGAAACTCCCCAAAATCTGAGCAGGAAAACAGCTTTGCAAGGCCTCCAGGCACAGGGGCCTCGAGCTCCTCTTCCTAAATCCAAGTAAAAGGACAAATAGTACAAGGGGGAACATCTTTAAATTAAAAGAAGTTGATTTAGACTTGATATAAGGAAGAAGCTTTTTACAATGAGGGTGGGCCGGCCCTGGCACAGGTTGCTCAGAGAAGCTGTGGCTGCTCCATCCCTGGAAGTGTCCAAGGCCAGGTTGGACAAGGCTTGGAGCAACCTGGGACAGTGGAAGGTGTCCCTGCACATGGCAAGAGTGTGGAACGAGATGAGCTTTAAAGGGCCTTCCTGCCAGAACCAAACCATTCCATGATTCCACAATTCCGTGACCTCCAGCCCCTCTCTCTCCCCAGGAAGCAGATCAGCAGCCCCAAGCACAAGGTGCTGCAGAGATGCCTCGTGCATGTAGCATCCATATCCAGGGAGCTCACGCAGTGGAGACCCAGCGGGGAGAGCAGTGGGTCAGGGGGCGACCCTGGGAAGGCACAGACCTGCTGGGTGTGGAAGGAGGCTCTGCACCCCCTTGGAATGAGGCAGAGCGATGGGTGAAGCCTGGGATGAAGGGAGTGGGGCACAGGATGGGAACTGTCCCCTCCCCAGTGCAGGGCGCGGTGTCCTCTCTGTGCTCAGGGTGACGCAGCTGACATGTCCTCGAGACCAAAACCTGAGGGTGTGAGCAGGAGAAAAATGGGGTGGGGAAGGCAAGTTTAGAGGCTGGGGATTTGTGTGGCTCCTGGAAAGGGAGGTCTGGGCTCATCCCAGAGCCATCAGCATGCAGGGGGGTAGCTCTGTCCCTGCCTGGTGCCTCTGAGGTCCCCACAGCATCCTGGGGCTGCAGGTGGGCTTTTCACTGGCCCATTCAAGGTACATCTGGCCCAGACACCTGTGGACAGGAAAATGGGGGACTAGTATGGGCCACAAACACCAACTCCCTTTCCAGCCCTGACAGATGCACAATGTAATGCAAAATATATATATTTTAACACATATACTACTACTTGTTTAATACAAAACTCCTACTACAGTGGTTCTTAATATTCTATATAGTATATTTTAATATACTACAAATATTTTTATATATACAAGACTTTACATACACATATTTTTATGTATGCTAAAAACATCCCCAAATCCAGATCAAACCCATTTTCTTTTGAAGGCAACTTGGTGCTGGGCTGCTGGCAGGAGGAATGAGCTGTGGGGTGAGCACTAACATTCCACCCCGTGGGGCCCATGAGGTCGCTGCGTCCCCCAGCCCAACTCTTTGTGCTGAGCTTTCATCTGCACACGTGAACGATGCTGTAACTGCAGCTCTGCCAGCTCTGCCGCCTGTCAGGGAAATGTCTAAATATTTCTATTTTCCCCAAATACATTTTTTATCAGAATTGGAAAGGGGGGAAAAAAAATTTTAAAAAACCTATGACAACACTGAAATGCACATTAGGGCTCAAACAAAAGCAGTGTGTGAGCACTGGGAGGAGGACACACCCGTGGGACCCCAAGGGATGATCCCCACGCCTCTGGGGCTTTGCTCGGCTGTAGCGATCCATAAAGCCCTGTTTCCATCCTGTCAAAGGGAGGTGAAGCACGTGGAGTCCCAAGGGGACAATTTACTGTGCTATCTCCCAGGATATCCACACCAGCCAAGGAAGAGGGACCGGAGTGGAGCCTGGCTCTGCTGGTGTCCCAGATAACGCTGTCACCCCACAGAAACCAGGCTTGTCCCAGCAAGCTCAGCAGAGGCCAAGGGGTGAAGGAGATATGTCAGAGCCACCCTCCCGCTGGGAAAAGCAGGACTGTGATGCCCAAGAGGAATGAGTGTCCATGAGACCTTCCCTGGCTGGCCCGGGCACTGCTCTCTGTCACTCGCCAGCAGCCACTGGGAGCTGTGGCAAAACCTCACAAGTGCAAACTGGGAGGAAAAATAGTAAATTAAAAATGAAATTAATAATTTTTTTAAAAATTAAAATCAAAATCCTTTCCATGACCTGCACACTTGCTTGGATTAACCTGGGGTTTGTTCCCTCATCGCCCTCAGTGGCTGCTCACAAGGTCCCTCACTCCCCCTCCAACCACCCACCACCAACGCTGCCGCCTGTCCTGGGGGGGCTGCCAAGCCCCTGCCAGAGTCCCTGCCCGAGTTTGGCAAGACACTGCTTCCCTCTCCAAGAGGGTCATTTCCAGAGGCCAAACTATGACCCGGCAGCCAAACCACAGCTTCCCCTTCCCGCAGCACAGAGTCAGCATCATGTGCCTCACGGATGCTGCTCCCTCCCTCCGCTGCCTTTTGTGTGTTGCAGGGATTGAAGGAAAGGAAAAGACAAGGAAGGAAAAAGGAGCTTGACCTCACGGAACCCTGTGCCTTCAAGCCAGGGCCAGCCTCAGAGAGGAAAGGACCAGCGAAATCTGCTCCAGCAGCCGTCAGGGCTAATTAAAGAGCAAGTGCAGCCATTCTCAAAGGACTGGGCAATCTCCAGCTGCAGCTGCCGCTGACCTGCGGCACAACCTTGGGCTGCAGCCAACTGCTGTCACCTCTTTCATGGTGGCCCAGCACCCCAAAACCCAGGTAAAGCTCACTGCTGTGGACATCCCATTTGCCCCACCACCTGCCCATTCCCACTGGCTCAGCAAGAGACCACTGGGTGCCACGGGGCACATCCCGGGATCTGCCCACCCCGTGCTCATCCCCAAACACGCTCCCGCCCTGCAGGTTCCTCTGTCCTAAAGTCAAAGTCACTCATGCAGAAAGAACCTGACGGCTCTCAACATCACTGGGCACGAGGGACTAATCCCGTTTTACAGATTAAGGAAGCATCCTGGCACGTGATGGGTTGGAAATAGTGCCTGGCTCCCTTCCCTGCTCCAATCCACAGCCATCCCAACTGCCAGCACCCTCGTTTTACAGTGTTAGCCCTAACCCCAGAATTTCAGTCCTGCCATTCTCCAGGGGCAGGGCTCAGTTTCCCAGTCCTAGGGACAACCTGCCACCTCACTCCCCACTCCCTCTGTCCCAGCACCGGGCACACACTGCACACCCACCTCTGCTCCCTAATCCCTCTAATCCTCATTTCTGCCTCTGCGTTGCAAAGCCCATATCAAGGTCCCTTGTCCAACTCAGGGGCAGAGATAACTCACTATCTCCCACCCCAATCTCTTCCATAGTCTATTTTCTTCCTGCCTAGAGTTGATTTCCCTCACCTAATTGCCCGGAAAGCTCTTTTCCCTTCCTCTAATCAGTCTGGAGCAGACTTTCTCTAGATAATTATGCCGAGACCTGATCACCCTTCTCATCTCCATCTCTCCAACACTCCCATTTCTTTACTAAACTCATCTGCCAGAACTGCATTCCTTGGTCTAATTATTTCAAGGCTCTGTTGACTTACTTAATTGCTTGTTCATCTGGCACCCCTTTCTGGAAGCTCCCAGAGCTTCTGGGACAGGGTGCAGGGCTGAGTTGTCCTGGTATAACCACCTTCCCAGTGGATAAACTTGCTCCAGGTGTGCAATGATGTGAGCCCAGAGCAAAACCTCCTTGAAAGAAGGAAATTCCCTGAAATTCATTGGCACAGGTTGCCCAGAGAAGCGGCGGCTGCCCCATCCCTGAAAGTGTTCAAGGCCAGGTTGGACAGGGCTTGGAGCAAACTGGTCTAGTGGTAGGTGTCCTGCCCAGGGCAGGGAGGCTGGAACTGGATGTTCTCTAAGGTCCCCTACAACCCAAATCATGGCATGATCCCACGATTCTATGAAATGCAAAACTTTTTGCTTCTCTTGGTTGGAGGAGCAGCCACCTGGAGATGCTCTGCTGCAGCCCACGATGAGCTGTGTGGGGCTCACAGCAGCCACAGCCAACAATAAACACATCTCTAGGCCAGATGTGAATTCACCTGTCATAAGGCCAAATTGAAACAGCCCACCAATCTCAGCCCAGTGCCACAAGTGCCCACAGCCCTTGGAGGCTCCAGCCAAGACCATTTTCCCTCCTTCCATCCCTTTGCTGCAGCTCCACCAGCCCCACGCTCAGACCTGGAGGGGTTGGTTTGACTGGCCCTTACTCCCATTATCACCCAGCATCCTCCTCTTTCCCAGGCTAATTGATCCACTGTTTTGTTTTCTTATCAAATTCCTCTCAGCCTCTGATGCTCCTTTAATCAATGTTTGGCCCTATCAGTTCCTCAGACCGCCAGGAGACCTCTGCTTGCAGCCACCTCTGTGTCTAATCGCTTAGGGACTTTACCTAATTGGTGTAAAACCTGATTTCTTTCTCTAATCACTCCGAGGCCCTGATTCACTTATCTAATCACTCCAAAGCCCAGGCCTTGCACACCTCTCTCTGGAGCTCTGGTGTATCCTTCTCCTCCATAGGTTTCCCTGCCCCCCGCAGGTGGCCAGGCTCTCTTGACTCCCTAATCCCTCAGCAGCTTGATCTCTTTAACTAATCCAGCCAAGATTCGGCACCCTGGCTGGCTGCTCCCCTAACCCAGTGCCAGCAGGAGCAACCCCCCCATGGAGCCACTTTCCCCATCTTCCAACCCCCCCTACAAAGCGCAGACCTGCCACAGAAGGGTTTTGCCTGCTGCTCCTCTCCAAAGGTCCCTTGGGAAAGGTGATGCATGTTCCCAGCACCTGGTCCCCTCAGCCACCCCAGTGACAAAGGCGTAGCCCCCCAAGTTTCCACCCCCACCACAGGAATCTCTCCTCTCTGCCAGGACGGGGTGCACCGGCTCAACCAGTTCCCCCTCTGCTGCACCCACTGGGCTGGGCACAGGGAGGGGACAGCGATGGGACAAGGGGAATGTTAGCCCACAGTCTGGCTCCTCACAGCGAGGGGGATTTGGATACCACTCCTGTGCCATCCGGCAGCACCGTCCCCTGTACCAAAGGGCTCCGGTGCCGCGGATGGAGCAGCTCATCCAAGGCCTTTCTTTCCTCCCAGTGAGTCACGTCCGCTGATTCAAGCAAAAGAAGTTGATGGGGGAAAACATTCCACAAGCGCCAGCCTGGAAGGATCCCAAGGCTGAGGACAGGATGGCAGGAGCAGAGCAGAGTTTTATCTGGTTTTCCCTGAAGTTTCACAGGAAGTGAGTGCTATCCTAGGGTGGCTCACAGATGCTGCTCACCAAGTCCCAGAGCACACTGCCAGTGGGTCAGGAGTGCCCCAGCCCTGCTCCCTCCTCCAGCAAACCCTAATGCTCTCCCCTGAAAGACAGGGCTGAACCCAGACACTCCCTGACCTTGTGCCCATTGCTCCAGTCCCCTCCAGACTACAATTTCAGCCCCAGAGCTCATTCTTTCCCCTGGAGCATCCATGCTGAGCAAAAGCTTCCCCTTCCATAGCTGGCAGGGCCACAGGCCCCAACCTACGCTGGCTCAGCAGCACAAGGTCACTCCTGCCTCGGCAGCAGCCACACAGGGTGACTCACACTGGCTTCAGCTTCTGCTTAGTCCTGCATGGGGAAGTTTTTGGGGTGGAAAGTGCTGCCCTCCCATCCTGGGATGTGGATTCAAGTCCCAGCCCAACCTATTATTGCTTCAGTTTTCCTTTGCTCTCAAGACCTGGGCTTGGGCTGAAGCTGCATCCAGAGATGATGTGATGGGAACCATGTGCCAAGGAGGGGATGGAGATACCAGAGCTGGAAGCAAAGAAATGGGAATTGGGTTTCATCTGGTAGCCACAGAGCTGGGGCCTGATCCTTGCTCTCTCCTTTTGGAAGAGGCAACAGGGCAGCAAATCTCTGCACTTTTGGGATTTTTCAGTCCCTCATCAGAGCAATGTGGTGTTCCCCCTCACACCAGACAGCTCCCGGTGCCACCAAAGCCTTCCCTGCTGCAAGAGTGGGAGGATGGAGTAGGAGGCAGGCGGACACCCAGCCCCTTCCTGGGTCCCTGCCCTCTGCACAGGGCTGGGAGCACGTTCCCAGAACCCAGCAGTGGGAATTTGGTGTGTTTATTTGCAATCCAGCGCTGACCCCAGGACTGGGAGGAGAATGAGTCAGCTTCCAGCTCAGGGCAGGATTCCTCATCAGGCCTCTCCTTTCAGTTAAAAAAGCACCATTTGGAGATGCGGCGATTAAATAATTTCATTAAAATGGCACTTCTGACCAGCAACAGGCTGAAACCTTTCCATGCCAGCACTTCTCATGCAAAGTGGGATGGGAAGCAGCAGAGCCCCCAGACCATCAGTTTGCAGAAATATCTAAATATCCAAGTTCTGGGATATGCAGGCTCTGGGCAGAGGGAGCCCACATCCCCGAGGAGCTCAGTTCTCCTTCTGCAGCCCCCAAAGAGTTAACATGCATCTCTAGAGCTGCACAGAATGTTCCTGGCTCCCAGGGGCAGAGCCTTCACCCACCCCCTGACTGCTCTGCCCTGGGGATGCCGCGGGGCACACAGACTTCTGCTCTGACGGATGTCAGCTCACACAGTTCCCGGGCTGCAGGAGGGAGCAGGAGGCTCTGGGAGCATCACCATCCTCCCTGAGCTGCTCTTGGCCTCGTCCCCTCCTCGGCCAGCCTCCTCTGCCCTGGCCCCCCCAGTCCCACACTGCCCCTCAGGATGCTCACTCCATCCCCCCCGCCACACAGGCAGCAGCCCTCGCCCAGGAGAGCAGCAGACAGAGCTATAGGAGACAGAAAGCAGCATGAACCTGCCTGCATTAGGCCATGGTTTGGTGCTCCAGGACCAGAGGAATGGCTCCTGTCCTGGACAGACAGAGGTGCCTCCACATCTGGCATTGCCTGAGCTCTCACAGCCCCTCTCCATGACAAGACACGGCTGTTCGCTCCCTTTCCTCTGGACAAGAAGGAACGGGCTAAGCCCAGATACTCGCAGGCTCCCAGGGAACAGCAGGGGTGGCTGCTGTCCCCACGGGCGGGCAGAACCCATGGGACCCTTCAGTCACTCTTCCTTCGCTCCTCTCTGAGCCGGGTCCCTCTCGGAAGGTCCATGCAGTGGGAACAAAGTGCCCACCCCAGGAGCACCCAGGAGGGCAGCAGCTGAGCCAGGCACAAACGTGTCCTCATGGATCCCCTTCCTGAAGCCCCCCATGCCCACCGGGGGCTGCCCCCGGGCCGGCAGCTCGGCCCTGTGGAGCGGAGCAGCACAGCGCTGGTACCCGCCATGCTACAGCCTGGCGTATCTTCCCGGGGTTGCCAAAGCAACCGCAGAAACACAACAAACAGCAACAACACACAGCAGACAGTCGGCAAACATTCCCCTCTTATTTTCTCCCCAGTTCGGTTTGTGCTTTTTCCCCTCTCCCACGAGGAAGCTGCTGCCATCGGAAGGGAACAACAATATTATTCTTAAGCGCACGAAGCCTGCGCCATCCCAGCAGGGCCCGCGGTGCAAAACCCCCCGGCGCTGCCGGGAAGCGGCTGCTCCCGGGGAGGAGCCGCGGGGAGCCCCGGCTGCGACATGGCCAGGTCCGACCGCTCACCTGCCTCCTCGGTGCTGCCGGCGAGCTCGTCGTGCTGAGCGAGCAGGGCTGTGCCGAAGCCAGGCTGGCCAAGCAGGTGAATCCCTCCCTCCTCCTGGGCAGCGCGGCGCTCCCACGGACTGTGCCAAGATGTGCTGACCGGTCCGGCACAGCCTCTGCCCGGCGCGTGTTTGGCGGGGGTACAGCACTCAGCGCCCTTAGGCACGGGGCAGGGAGCACCTGAGCATCCTCGGGGCTTGGAGTGGGGACAGGCAGAGGATGTGGGCACGGACAGGTGTGCCTGTGGAGAGTACCCAGGTGCAGGGACACCCCGGGGCTCGCCGAGGCAGCGCCGAGCCCCGCCGCCCTGGCACTGAGGGGGATCAGCGGGTGCGGTGCGGGGCGCGGGCTTTCAAAACGGGATTAGCATCGCTGCGGCACGTGATGCCGGGACAGCGGCTCTGCGGGAGCGCTGCCTTCAGCCGGCACCGGCACCGGCACCGGCACCCTGCTCCAACACCCAGCACCCAACAGCCTACACCGGCACCCAGCACCCTGCTCCAACACCCAGCACCCAACAGCCTACACCGGCACCCAGCACCAGCGCCCAGCACCCAGCACCCTGCTCCAACACCCAGCACCCAACAGCCTGCACCAGCGCCCTGCTCCATCACCCAGGACCCAGTACCCTGCTCCAACACCCAGGACCCAACAGCCTGCACCAGCACCCAGCAGCCAGTACCCTGCTCCGTCATCCAGCAGCAAACACCCTGCTCCAACACCCAGCACCCAACAGCCTGCACCAGCGCCCTGCTCCAACACCCAGCACCCTGCTCCAACACCCAGCACCCAACAGCCTGCACCGGCACCCAGCACCCAGTACCCTGCTCCATCACCCAGCACCATCACCCAGCACCCTGCTCCAACACCCAGCACCCAACAGCCTGCACCAGCGCCCAGCACCCTGCTCCAGCACCCAATACCATCACCCAGTACCCTGCTCCAGCACCCAGGACCCACTACCCTGCTCCAGCACCCTGCTCCAGCACCCAGGACCCAGCACCCTGCTCCAGCACCCAGCACCCAACAGCCTGCTCCATCACCCAGCAACCAGTACCCTGCTCCATCACCCAGGACCCAACAGCCTGCTCCATCACCCAGCTCCATCACCCACCACCCAGGACCCAGCACCCTGCTCCATCACCCAGCACTCTGCTCCAGCACCCAGCACCAGCACCCAGGACCCAGGACCCTGCTCCATCACCCAGCACCCAACAGCCTGCACTAGCATCCAGCCCCCAGTACCCTGCTCCATCACCCAGCACCAGCACCCAGCCCCAACCCCACCAGGCCAGGCAGCTGATCAGCACAGGGATCAGCACAGCAGCTTTCTGAGACCAGTTTAACAACCTTTCATCCCTCTTGGGTGTGGGTTCCCACAAGCAGGCTGGAGTGGACAGAGGATGCTCCCAGGACAGTGAGCTCCCAGCTGCAAACCTCCCAACACTCTTCCATCCTATCTCACCTCTCTCACCCCAAACCTGGGAAACCCCAGGAGCCCCTCTCTCACCCCAGACCAGGGCAGCAGTCCCAGTGTGGGTCTGGTGGCACATTTCCCCATGGATTACACTTGGCAGCTGCCTCCAGTCTCCTTAATTCCTACAGATGCAGGGTGCCACAGGGTTTATACTCAATTCAGCTGGGAGAGATGTGAAAGACATAACACGTATCCAGTATCCAGGTGCCATTTTTCTCTCCCTCTCACACACACATCTATACACGTGCACATAGATCGG
>JAOXXN010000294.1:969725-984680 GCA_026770055.1 Myrmophylax atrothorax
AGGGGGCAGACACATCACCATCTCAGCTGAGACAGTGCCATGGGATTGCTCCACACCCAGTGCCAGGCATTGATGTGGTCCAGAGAGGACAGGCCCTTGCTCCAGTGCCCTGAGGCATCTGTGGGACAGCAGTGGCTCTGAGTCACCCTCCTTTGTGTCTGCTCCCAACCTGGCTAGAGAGCAATAAAATTCATGTTTGAAAACCAGCATTGTCCTGTGGCACCTGTTTACTAGGGAACAGCCACAGGTGTCTTCACAAGCAGTTATTGCCTCAATGTTCTGCCTCTCTCCCTACCCCCCATATAAAGACTGACTCTGACAGTTCCCCAGCCTTAGTGTGAGGAAGAAATATATATATATATTAAAATACCTTTATTGCATCACTAAAAACCTGTGTAGTGTCGATAAATCCATGGTGTCCTTGAGCAGCAGGCTGTTGGCAACACAGGAACTAAACAGCCAAAATACCCACATAAAAAATAGATTTTAAAAGCAACGCACACTGCAAAAGCTTTGGCAGCCACATCCTCCTGCAGGGAGGTCGGGTACTGGCTCAGTACCAAGCTCAGGGTGCCCAGGGCTAGGGCTGAGCCCTGTGCTCCCCACATGGGCACTGCCAGCTGCAGGTGCTCACGCACACTGTGTCCAGGCAGGAAAGATCCATGGCCAGCAGCAACTTCCCTACCCCAGGATCACCAACCCCAAGGTGTCTTTGGCATGTTTTCATCGGTCCCCCAACCCTGTTATTTCTTGAAGAATTTCTTGTTGAGCAGGAAAATGAGCAGGTTGACGTTGACCTTGGCCTTATCAAACATCTTCATGACTGCTACGCCCTCGTACTGCAGCTGCAGCAGATCCTGTGGGAGAGGTGACTGTCACTGCCACCAGCCCTGCGCCCAGCCAGGGCAGGGGCTGGCCCTGCTCAGCACCAGGCACGGCTCCTGGGAATGAGGTTCAGCTCAGAGCTGGGGTTGCAGTGGGAGATGCATGACAAGGCTGCCCCCAGCCCAGGGCAGGGCTCCCCGTGGGCTCTGAGTCTCCCCAAAAGCTGCAGGCAGGGGACAGCACCCACCTCCTGCACGCCCTGGCTGCCCTGACCTTGCTGGGCACCAGCAGCCCCAGGACAAGCTCCTCACCTGGTAGTGCAGCTGGAAGTGCTCCATGTCAATGCCCATGAATTTGGCTTTCACCTGGAACTTGCCCGATTCCTCACAGGGGATGATGTCGAAAATCACATTCTTGAACCTGAGGGGACAGAGCCACTTGTAACCAAAATGAGCCTCATGGCTTTAACACGACCAAGGAGCAGGTCACCCACCCAGCACGCTCCCTCAGCACAGCAGCTGGACCAACAGCCCACATCCCAACTGTCCCACGTTCTCCTACATGAAACCACTTGCTCAATCCCTGGGGGACCATGTGAACTCTCCTCCTGGGTTATTTTCCTCTACCTGCCCAAGCTTTCATGCAATATCCTGAGTCAGAAGGGACCCACAGGAATCAAGTCCAACTCCTGTCCCTGCACAGGACAACCCCCCAAGCAACAGCTCCCCCCACAGAACCAGGGCTACGTACTGGCTGGGTGGCAGGTCCTGGATCTCCAGCAGCACCCCCTTCTCCGACAGCCGGGCTGCCGTGTAGTGCAGCGATGGCAGCTTCTTGCTCTTCCCACTGACCCTGAAAGAGAAGGAACCACATGCTAAGAGCTCATCTTCAGCCACCTGTGACCCTTTGGACCTCCAGCATCTCCAGAAGTCACAACCACCAGAGAGGAATGAAAGCAAATAATGGCTTTTTTAAAAAGTACTGATTTTTGGGAAGGAACCATACTTGTTGCTGGCTGCCAGGTTGTCGAGGCAGGTCTTGATGTACTGGTTGTAATAATCAATTTGCTCCTCATAAAACAGGGTCTTGGCATCAAGGCCTTGCAAGGTCTGCCTCAGCTTCAGGAGCTCTGCGTGACGATGCTGCCGGTGGCGCCGCTGGTTCCGGATGTCCTGGAGGAAACGAAGCCAGGCGAGAAAGCTTTACCAGAGCAGGATCTCAGCGGGGCTTAGAGGTGACCCCTGACTCGGTGTCCCCCCAGCACACCTTGGCCAGCTCATCGATGAGCTCTTGGTACTGGTGGGCAGAGTCCACCAGCCCCAGGCTCTCCAAGCGCCGCAGGTTGCGGATGATCTTGCGCTTCTTCTCCTCCATGGAGAGCTGCCCGTTGGCAGTCAGGGAGCGGTGCCGCTTCAGCTGGGTGGGCGTCTGGGCATCCTGCAGCGCTCGCCTGTGCACCAGGCGGTCGTGGGCAGCTTCCTAGGGATGGGACACAGCTGAAATGGGGCATGAGGAGATGGAGCAACCAAACCCCTGGATGTACATAGTTTGATATGGGTCTCTCCTGGTCCAGAACACGTGTTTTCTCTGAAAAATAGAGCTGTTGCTGGAGCACAAGAGCAGTGGCCAAGGCTCCAAGAGGAGCAGGGCAGCTTTTTACTGAGGACTTCTTTGCCATTTCCCCCCAAAGTTTTTTAGCTCATCCCCAGCCGCAACCTCACTCAACCCACCTCATACTCCGTGGCTGGTGTCCAGAGGATTTCTGGGAGAGAATCTCCTGCCTGGGACTGGATCACATCCACCAGCATCTGCTTGGTGCTGGAGACCAGAGATGTCAGGCATCCACTCCAGACTACCACCCTCCTCACAATGTTTAGTTGCCTCCCAAGGGTTTCTTGCCCCTTTAGAGCATCCCAGCCCCCAGCACAATCCTGACACCTGCAGAGCCCATCCTCACCTCAGCATCAGGCTCTTTGTGTCGCTCTCCTCACTGCTGGCCACTGGCACCAGCTTGCCAGTGAGTGTGAGGGAGATCTCTGTTCTGCTGAGCTGGGAGAGCACCTGCTCAGCACCGTTGTCTGCCAGGCTGGCAACACTTTCCCCTATGAGGGCAGAGAGAGCCCTGCTAGCTGCGCTGGGCTCCAGAGGGCCAGTTTCCTGTGCCCAAAGCAATCCAGCTCGAGCTTCATGCAAGGAAAGTATCCCAATGTTCACCCTCCTCCTGCCAGTGTGGGTGGTGGGTCACAGTTCAACCTACCAACCAAGGATTGGACCGTAGGAACCTCATCAAGGTCCTCCAGGAGCTCATGCAGAGGGTCTCCATGGTGCGGTGCGATGGAGTCCTGGTGCTCGAGCAGGAGCTGGACAATGCAAGGGATGAGTCAGTGGCAAAGGGGGATGCAAAGGAAGAGGGAGTGAGGGCAAGTTGGGAACGATGCAACACCCTTTGCACCCGAGGGGGCATAGAGAAGATATGAGGTTTGGGGAAGGACAAGCAGTAACAAACCTGCAGAATCTGGGTTATTTCCTTGCTAAAAAAAGAAAAGAGGGTCAGGAGGAGAGGAGCTGTGCTGGGGTTGGGACACAGAAGAGTATGAGGAAATGTAGCATAAAGCCCAGGAGCTGGGAGCAGAGGAAACAGAGCTCACTTGCTGTGAGCTTTATGCCCTTACCTTGTGTGTGTTGATGAGCTCCCCCACAGTGATGTAGATGACTGGTTTCACCACTGCCACCATCTCTGAGTACTCATCCACATTAAACCTCTCTTCTGGTTCGGGGACGCAGCAGGCAGCAGAGATGAACCTCCTGCAGAGAAGGACCCCTTCAGTCAGCCCCAAAACGCTGCCACCGGCTCACAGCCTCCTTCCCATCCTGATGCTGTCGTGCTGCCCACCTGAACTTGTTGTGGGTGTCCTCCAGGTACTGGTTGACCCCGCAGAGATGCACATTCTCCCCGTCGAAAGCCTTGCGGGCGGCCGCGTGCTGCAGCACCTTGGCGATGGAGCCCAGGCTGCGGCGCTGGTCGGGGTGCAGCGTCGCCCCGGCCGAGATGTCCACGATGTCGAAGCCGTCGGGGGCCACCACCGCCGGGTTCATGAAGCGGTAGTAGAGCAGGTGCCCCACAATCTAAGGCAGGGGACAGGCTGGGTGTTGGGGAGCAGGCGGGCTGGAGCCCAAGGTGGTGGCTCAGCAAGGAAGGGTGTCGCAACCTTTGCTGCCCTGCGGGACCCTCCCAGAGGGTATGGCACCCTTGAGAAGAGCCCACCCTTGGCATTTCCTTAGTGGCTCACAGAAAATACTGACTTGGAGGCATTTTTAAGAGGATTTGACTTTCTGTGGAGGGATACTGGCCCTTCACATGCAGACACAGTTGAACCCCACCAAACAGCACACACACCCCCCAGTTCTAGGGTACCTTATCAATCTCCTCTGCTGGGGCCTTGGGGAATTTCTCAATCAAGGATGTCCTCAGGATTTTGGCCATGTAGCGCATCCCATAGCTGAGGAAAGGCCAGGGAGAGGTGTGTCAGCATGCGGGGCCCCTCTGCCCCAGCCCTACTGCCCACCATTCAAGATGCAGGAAACCTCCAACCCTGGGGTGATGGAGGAGCTCACAGGAAGGCCTGGCAGCTGCAGCATCCCTCAGCTCCCTCCTCTACCCTGCTGCCAGCCCAGCCATCGCTGGAGGAAACCTTCCTCCTCCGAGATGACCACAGCTCAGATTCTCCCTGGCAGACACTTCTACACTAACAGTAAAGTGCTCAAATGGAGCAGCACGAAGAGCCAGCCCATGATGCGCTGCTGCTATTTGGGTTTCCGCTTGCTGACAGTGCAGTAACCCAGCCTTGCTACACTGAAGGGGCCAAGAAACCCTCAGTTACCCAACCTCCTTTCTAGGGCCTTGCTGGAGTCACCTTTGAGCCAGCAGTGCTGCCAGGGCATGCACAGAAACGATCAGGATACGTACGGGATCTTGTCGACAGAAGAGGTGATGGCAGAGACGAACTTGTCTGTCATTGCCAGGAGGTTGCGGATAGAAATATCCAACCGTCTTTGGACCTCGGGGTGGCTGAGGGCCTGCTCAGGGCTGACCTCGTACGGGAACTTGCTGTGAAGGGAAGATCCCCATCACCATTCCAGCTCCCATCACCCTGCAGTCAGGCCAAGCCTCCTCGCCCAGGGTCTGACCTTCTCTGCCCGCTCTGCGACTCAGTCTGGTTGATCCACGCCTTGTAGATGTCCACAGGGTTGGTGCGAATGCTGAAGGTCTTGTCCTGCAGGACCTCCTGCACTGGACCACTGAGGATCTGCCGCAGGGCGTTCTGCCCACGTGTGTTGCGGTAGAAGCTGACCACCAACCGGATCACCATGGCGTTCCCCGTCAGGATGTCATGGACATGGTCCACCTTGGACCTGGAGAGAGAGACAGGGTGCATGGGATGAGGGGATGGACGAGTGTGTGTGTTCTCCAAGCAGGTGGGAGCAGCCAGAAGAGATTACTCCATGCAAGATGATGCCCTTGATTCAGGTTTTCCCCAGGCCTGTCCTCAAACCAGGACACCCACGGACACCCACCTGACCTCCTCCTGCATTGCCACTTTGAAGAGCTGGAGCAGCAGATAAGCCTCCCGTGGGTTGGACGCGTAGTTGTAAAGCGTGAAGATTACTGACTCCATGAATTTGGTGGACTTGTTCTGGGGCATCTGGAAGATCAGCCTGGCCAAGTACACCGGCTGTGTCTGCAGGCACAAGGAACACCAAGCTAACCCAAGTGCTGTGGAGTGGGTCCCTGCACTGCTGTTCCAGCTGTGGAAGACACAGCAGAGCCCCACCAGCCCCACCTGCAGCAGGTAGAAGAGGTGCTGGTAGGCCTCCAGCTTCTGCCGCTTCTCCTTGCTGAGGGACTTGAGCCCCTTCTGCTTGTCTATGGACATCATCTCTGAGAGCTGCTCCTTGTTCTTCTTGGTCAGCTTCTTGCAGTGGGAGACCACCTCCTGCAGCCACGTGGGCAGGGAGAGAAGTTCTGGGGAGTGCCATAGGCTCTGGCATTCCAACCAGCTTCTGGGGAGAGCCTGAGGCATCCTAGTGCTCCTCAAGCCCTCCCTAACCCCTCCAACTGCTTGAAAAGTGAAGCAGAGATAAGTCCAAGCTGCAGTTCAGCAGAGGACAGGACCAGTGGGCTCAGGCACTGTGGCAGGACCGCATCAGATGTCCAAGGTCCTCCCCCTGCCCCACTCCCCACCTGCAGTGTGATCCTGTTCTTGACCAGCAGCCCAATCTTGATGTCCATGAGGTCCAGGTCGCTCTCCAGCTGCCGGCTGGCACGGATCCTCTTCACCACCTCCTCCTGCAGCCGCAGGACCTCCGACTCCTCCCAGAAGTCACGCTGGCTTTGCTCCAGCAAGTGAATGAAGCGCCGGATGATGCCCAGTGGTGGGCTCCTGGCATGGACTATGGCAAGCCACAGTGACACCATGAATGCTTGCAGAGGACAGAGCAGCCACCCACAGCGCAGACCCTTGGATGCCCCGCATCTTGCCCAGGCACCTCATCATCCTCCCCCAAAAAAGCATCTTCTTGCAGTACTGGGACATGGGCAGGACATGGCCATGCTGCACAACAGCCCCCAGGAAGCTTTTGGAGGCAGAGAGGCAGCCCCAGGGCTGATGCTCAGGGAACACCAAGGCTCTGTCACTCCTGTCTTGCCATGAGGTCATCGGTGGCCAGCCTGCCACCACCTCCCCACCAGGCAGGGCCCACAAGGGAGGAGGCAGAGTCCCCCTCCCAATTAGCCATCACACTTCAGAGCAGCAATGAGCAGACACTTACCCAGCATCCTGTAATCCCCACGGGCCTTGTTCGCTCGCACAAAAGCCTGGATTTTAATTACAGCTTTAATCTGCCAAGACAAACAAGGGGGTGGGGGATGTTTCCCCACAGCATCTCTGTCACACGTGGGGAGTGGAGGAGAGCTGGACAGGCATTTGGCTGCCTGCTCCCACTGCTGGGAATGTGCCAAGGCCCAGGATGAGGGTCTCCACAACCCAGGAGGGATTTCAGGATTCCACCTGCCTCAGCAGTCATTCCCTTGTATGCTCAGTATATTTCAGAAGCTGCAGCAACTTCAGAGGTGCAGCTTCACTTCCTGCAGCCAATACCTCCCTTTCCCCCCAAATTTCCTTCCTTTCTAATGGGCATCTGGAATTCCTTGGTTTTTGATGGAACTGGAGTGTTTTTTCACTCCTCACACTTTACAGAGCCTGACAGGGTGGCTTCCAGACCCTCCAGGCACATTTTCCTTCCCATCTGTCCCCCTTGGCCAGGATGCAGCAGTTCTCCCTCCAGCTGCACCATGAGCACTCGAGGGAGGAGATCCACCCATGAGCTGTGGATCATTCCGCTCCATCCCCCATCAACACGCTCCCAGAGGCTGTTTCACTCCCATCCCATCACTCACGTTCTGCCTGAAGTAGCACAGCCTCTCCTGGTACTTCTTCCGAGCCTGCCACATCCTCACACCTGCCTGGATCTGGAAGAGACATTCAAACAGTCGGATTCTGGAAGGCCTCATTTAGCCAAAGCAAATGGGTGGAGAGGGGGAAAATTGTGAGGGTTTCCAGAGGTTTAGATTGGATACTAGGAAAAATTTCTGCATGGTAAGGGCTGTTAAGCCCTGGCATAGGCAGCCTAGGGCAGTGGTAAAGTCACCACCTCTGTAGGAATTTAACAGACATGTGGCACTTGGGGACATGGGTTAGTGGTGTCCGTGGCAGTGCTGGGGTAATGGTTGGACCCAATAATCTTAAAGAGCTTTTCCAACCTCAACAAGTCCATGGTTCTATTCAATAACTTTTGCAAGATGTTCTCCCTTACCCCCTCACACGCTGCCCTGACCCAGCTGCTGTATCCCCCCAGGCTCCTCTGCACTGGCAGGAGGCAGATGCCATGCTTGCATCTGAGCAAGAGGGTGGCAATGCCCAATATGGGAACAAAGGCTGAAGGAAGAGTCTTCCCAACCTTGACTGCAGCTTCTGCATTGGCTTGAAGGTAGTGCAGCCTCTCCAGGTAAGCTCTGCGCTGCTTGTACCCCCTCCAACAAGCCTGGGCACAAGAGAAGACACCAGCTAGAGAGACCTGCATGAGGTCTCTGTGACTTCCAGTTGTTTTTTAAGGGAGCACACAAGGAAAGAGGATAATGCAGCATGCAAAAAGAGGAAAGCAGCACCCAAAGCAGCTGCTGTGAGAGAACCAAGCCCCACACCACCCTCTGCAGCACCTCAGCAGGTCCCAGCAGTGAAATGGCAGAGGATGGCAGTGAAATGGAGGATGCTGCCAGCAGCTGCCCATGTTTGTGTACCCATGCCCAGAGCTGGGATGGATGCTGGCTGTGTCACCTGGATCCTGGTGGCCGCCGGCTGCTGCTCCCGCAGGACTTGCCGTTGTGCCGCGAACTCCCGGCGAACAAGGAAGCCCCGGAGCCGAGCCTGCAGCCTCACCACAAAGGCAGCATTGGACACCCACAGGCGCTCCCGGTCGTGCGCTGCCGTCACTCGGGTGATGACCGACTGCGGGGACACGAGGCACCAGCTCAGCCCCAGAGATGCCACCGGTGCCCACCCAGCCCCATCCCTCCCATACCTGGATCTCCTCCCTGCTCAGGTGTGTGGTGTTGAAGCTGCCATCACGTGGGCGCTGCCAGCTGCCCTCGAAGGTCTTCAAACTCAGGTAGTACTCGGCACCATCTGGCAGCCTGTGCCGGATCCAGTGCGGCTTCTCACTCCCTGCATGCCGGGACAGACGGGAGCTGCTGGGTGGAACTGCTCCCCTCGGGCAGTGGGGCACCCCAGGCTCCCGGCGGGGGGGACGGTTTTGCAGCCCCCAGGGTTTTACCTGCTGGTCTCTTGGTGGCCATCAGAGCTGCCAGCTGCTCCTGGTAGGTGCCGGCGCAGGCGCTCACCACAGCACACAGGGCCACGTCAGGGTTGCACAGCACCCGCAGTGTCTGCGCTGCCTTCCCTTCCTTGATGGCTTGGTTGATGGCAGCAGTGCCCAGAGCCACTGAGGGAGCAGAGGGTGCTCACGTCAGCCTTTTCTCAGCCTCTGACTCCTGCAACAGCACCCCAGCCCATGGGGGCTCAGCACCCAGAGCCTACTTTGGGAGAGCACTCACTCCTCCTGGCTGCCACCGAGTCCTGGTTGGCCTGGCAGACCCCTTCCTGGATCTCTTCCCACCAAAGCACAGCTCCATCATCCCCTGCGGCCTATGAGACAGAGAAGATGGGCATGGGGGCAGATGGAGTCTAGCAACCTGGGCAACCCCCTCTTGAGCACCTTCTGCTTTGCAGGGTGCTGCACTGCTGGTGTGGGGGGTACTTCACAGCCTGGAGGGACGCCATGCTACCAAGGTGGGGTATCCCACATCCAGGGGGGAATGCCATGCAGCCACTGGGGTATCCCATAACCAGGGGGGAATGCCATGCTGCCGTACAGGTACTCCACAGGTCATGACCCCCACCCCACCTGGGCTTTCTGCCTCCGTGCCCGGGACAGGACGTCGTGGTAGCGCTGGGCAGTCGGGAGGGCAATGTCGGGCAGGGCCAGCAGCAGCAACGCCGCCAGAGTCTTCTCGGGGTCCCCCTGCAGCAGCGCCTCGTTGACCAGCCGGACCGCGTGGACTCCTGTGTGGGAGGGAAGGAACACGCTGTTCAGCCCCCACAGTGCTCCAGGCACTCAAGGGAGTCACAGCCCAGGGTGGTGCAAGGTTCTCTGGTGTCTCATTGGGTCTGGAATCCCAGTGCAACCTCCCTCCTGGATTGTCTGCAGACCCTGTGTGGGCAGGACTCACTGTCATTTTCATCCTGCACTGATGAATTGGTGCTGTTTACACTGTCCTGAATGTCATTCCAGCTAAGGAATTCAGCTCCTGTTTCTCTAGATTGGCCTTTCAGCTGCTGCAAGTCCTCAAAGTACCTGCAGGAGAGACACAGGGCAATGGCTCGGTGCATTCCAAGCAGGGTTCGATGCATTCCAAGCAGGGTTCGGTGCATTCCAAGCAGGATGGCAGCTGTCAGAGCCAGCTGCCTGGCTCTTCAGAGAGGAAAGGCAAGGCACAGAGCAGGGAGGCTGCTGGAACAAACCCACAAAAAGCCCAGGCCCCCTGGCCATCCCTTTCCACAGGATTTCTCCACACTGACCCCAAACACGGAGCCCATCTCCTCACCGCTGTGCATTTGCATCCTGAACTCCCGAGAGGCCCAGGGCAGGGCTGACCAGGCTGCTCCAAAGCCCGTCAGGGTCCCTGGCGTCCAGGGCTTGGTTGACCAGCGCCACAGCTGAGAGCATCTCCACAGCCACAAACAGCTCCTCCTGTGCCAGCTCACCCTGCACAGGGCAGGCAGAGTCACTGATCCCTCATAACCCCATTCTCCAGCCCCAGCACCCCTGGGTGCAGGGGAAGCACCAATTCCCTCATCACCTGTCCCTGGGGATCTCTCACCCGTGGGTGCTGGCGCTGCAGCAGGGCCAGCTGGCATTGGTACAGGGGGGCAGCGAGGGGGTGCACGTCGGGCAGCTGTGCCGCAGGGTCCATCAGCGCTTCCAAGGTTTCAGCCGGCATCCCTCGGCGGATGGCGGCGTTGATCCGGCTCACAGCCAGCAGCACTGAGGGACAGAGCAAGGGAGCTGGCACAAGGGGTCTGCAGGAGGTGGCTGTGCCTTGTCTCCCTTTGGCCAGGCTGCCAGCAGAGCCACCAGCTCCCAGGGATTCACAGCACAGCACCACAAGCACCGTGTCCCCACAGGCACTCACTGGCTCTCTCCTCCTCGGCCCTCCTGTTCGCTGTGAGGATCCCTGCCTGCACCTCCTCCTGCTCCAGCAGCTCCAGGTAGCCCAGGTCCTGCAGTGGGCAGAGTGGGGTGTTGGGTCCACACCTCATCCTGCTCACACTGACGGAGGAGTCGTGCTCAGACCCCTGGCAGAAAGCTGCCAAATCACAGAACGACCCCTGCTCAGGGCACCCCCTTGTCCTCCAGACCACGGAGGAGCACTCCCAGCACAGGTACCCGACTCCAGAGGCTCTGCCAGTCCCTACCAGTGCCTTCTGCTCCCGGTCAGTGCTGAGCTGCTCCAAGTAAAGCTGGAGGTTGTCACGCTGGAGGCAGCGCAGGGCCAGGACGGGGTCCTGCAGCGCCCGGTGCAGCGCTGGTGCATCCTGTCTCTGCAGGGCATCGTCCACCTCCTCCAGAGCCCCGTGCACTGCGAGAGGCCAGTTCATCCCAGAGCTGAGCAGGTAAATCATCCCACAGCACCAGGGAGAAAAGGCGGCTATGGCTGAAGTCTGCATACCCATTATTTAAATTTCTCCTTGGAAATGCACACCCAGCCCTAATCCCTGGTGGGTCTGAGGCTGGCCTGAAGATATCACTCCTTCCTGCTATATCCATGTCTCCTCATGCCCTGGGATACTGTGGTCCCACCATAAGTTCTAGAGAGCCCCTCAGAGGGAAGCCCCAGCTTTGCTCACCATTGGCTTTGTTGATGTTCCCTTGGATTTCAGCCTGGGTTAGACACAGGTCATAGACATCCTCTCCCTCGGGGATCACCTGCAGGTACTGGAGAGGGATGCCCCACCCTGAGCTTTTTGCTCAAGCTCACCCCACAGCACACAGCAGGGGACCCTGCAGACACCTGGGCTCATTTCCCAACCCCAAGCTCTGGGAGTTAACCAGGTCCACAAAGAGGAATCATCTCCCCCATGTTCTGCTCAGTGCTGTGTTTCACCCAGCAATCACTGTATGGCTCTGAGGCCAAGGGAGCCCACCAGCCCATAGCAAAGGGTCTGCTCCCCTCCCAGCACCCCCAGAGCTCCTCGTGCCCTCCTCACCCTGTTCCTGGCATTGCTGCCCTTCTCCAGCTTCGCCCGGTGCAGCACCTCCTGGTAGGCGCCCGCCAGCTCCTCACGCAGGTGCAGCAGCATCGCGTTGGGGTTGCGGAGGGTCTCCATTGTCTGGGCCACCACCCCCCGATCCACTGCCTCATTGATCGCCAGCACCGCGGCATGGACTGGCAAGGTGGGAAGGAGGCGGGTGAGATGGGACACCGAGCGGGGAGATGGACCATCCGCTGTATCCTTGCACAGAGTGGGACAAGAGCCACTCCATGCATGATGGTGGGAACCACCCTTGCTCGGAGAGCGACCTGCAGTCCCCAGCACCAGGAAAGTCTGTCTCACAGCAAGCCCAGGTAATGCAGAGGCCCAGGTGCTCCATGTGCTGTATCCATCTGGGAGGATACAGCAGCTGGGCCAGGGCAGCGTGTGAGGGGGTAATGCAGAACATCTTGCAAAAATTATTGAATGGACTTGTTGAGGTTGGAAAAGGGCTGTGCCAGCCCTTGCAGCCATGTGTGGGGCTAAAGGAGAGCAACCAGGTGCCTCCACTGCATCCTAGAGCACCATCACCTCCCAGGCCACCACCTCCCAGTTTGCTGGCCCCAGATTTGGTATTCAGGGGCTGAGCCCAGATCCTGCTACAGGCTGATGCCCAGCCCTGCTCCTCGTCAGTCACCCATCACCTGCTGCTTCATCCACCGAGAGCTCGTTGGCCAAAATGCCACCGATCTTGCTGAAGGCAGGCAGCTGCAGCCCGTACTTCTCCAGCTCCCGCTTCATGTTGTTTATCTCCTCCTCTGGAGCAGAGCACAGAGGCAGCACTGGAGTGGGGGCAGCCAGCAGAGCTCCTGCTCCCCTCCCAAACCACAGGGGTGCAGAAAATCCCCACACTGGGGTGAGCATCCCCGAGGTAGCTTTGGCAAAGCTCACCCAAGGTCTTCACTCTCCGCATCCCTCCTTGCCACAGGATCCCAGAGCATCAGTTGCAAACCCCCCACGCCAGCCCCCAGCCCAGGCCTCCCCCAACAGCAGCATACCTGTGAAGTTCACTTTCCCATACAAGTCCTGGATCTGAGGAGCCAGCCCCAGCTTGAAGAGGTACAAGCTGAAAGACAGACCCATGCCATGACGTCACCTGCTTCTCCCTCCTGACACTTCTGTGGCAGCCCAGGCTGGCGGGTGATGCCACCAAAGGACTCGTGAGCACAACCACAAGCAGTGGCAGCCAGGCCAGGGCACCCACCTGAGTGCGTGGATGCAGTAGACCACCCGGGGCATGTTCTTCTTGTCATAGATGTCAGTGGTCTCCGGGTAGAAGATCTGCCAGCAAGACAAGAGACAGCTCAGGTGGAGATGGCCTTGAGAGAGTCCCTCATCAGGATAGTGTCCAAGGGTGAGGGGCCCCCCTGCCACAGCATTACTGCCCACACAGAGCTGGTGGCCTGCAGCCCCTCCAGTGCTGCCACAGGGCAAAGGCCAGTGTGTCCCTTGGCCGGGGAGAGCGGAGAGGGGACATTACCGAGGGAAGCCCCACATGGCTCATGGCATCACGCCAGTAGTTGATGTTATCTGTGTGCCGAAAGTGAAGTCCAGCTGCCTGGAAGAGAGAAGCTGGGGTCAGGCTGAACTTCACCTTTTCCCATCCCTGGGGTCCCCCACCAAACCCACCCAGCCAGGGCAGGAGGTTAAAGTCAGTGACCCTGCTGGGCAGCACAGTTCAAGGACCCCACTGCAGCCGTTCACTACAAAATTGTCCCTCAGTGACTGCTGTCAGTGAGTCCCTCCTTGCTCTGCACTCACCAGCAATGGGGGAGGTTTGGGGATACACCCTAAGGAACCCTAGTTTGGGGATACACCCTAAGGAGCCCTGGTTTGGGGGCACACCCTAAGGAGCCCTGGTTTGGGGGCACACCCTAAGGAGCCCTGGTTTGGGGGTACACCCTAAGGAGCCCTGGTTTGGGGGGACACCCTAAGGAACCCTGGTTTGGGGGGACACCCTAAGGAGCCCTGGTTTGGGGGTACACCCTAAGGAACCCTGGTTTGGGGGCACACCCTAAGGAACACACCCCTGGTGGCACAGCCTTACCTTGTACCGCATCTGCTCACGATCATAGATCTTCTTCATCGGGACCACAGTGGGGGCAAAGCAGTGGCCCAGCTTGGCCAGGAGGACCCCGTTGCGCAGGGTCTCCTCCAGCTCTGTGGGGGGAGGCAGCCCCTCACCCAGGCAGGCCTCCATCCAGCTGGCAGGGCAGAGATAGGGCACATCACAGACCCCCAACACCCCACCAGGCAGGGAAAGCATCCAAAGGACACCCCCCCCCCCCCAACTCCCTCCCTGTAAATCCTCCCTGGCAGGGGAGTTTGGCCTGCAGCCCTTTGCCACCAGGTGGTTCTCAATTTGGATGCTTGGCTGAGAGTGATCCCCCAAAACCACCCCAAACCCATCTTTGAGGGCCACAAAGCCCCAGGGTCTGGGCAGGATTCTGCAGCATTATAACCACCACCCCCCCCATCCCCTCCCTTTCACACCCCTTTTTCCCCAAAATCTGAGCTCGAGGAGCTCCCCAGATGCAGCCCCACCGCTTGGCTTCCTCCAGGTGGCACAGGTACTGGTAGGCAACATTCTGCCTCCTCTGCTCGTCCATCTCAGCCGCAGTCAGGCGCTCACCTGGGCAGTGATGGGGGTCCCTGTCAGAGCCCTCTGCTCGAGAGGGCTTTTGGAAGCCCCCATGGGCACCCAAACCAAGATTTGGGAAAGGGAGACAGGCTTTGGGTACTGCAGCCTCCCACAGCCACGCGGGGGAGGCACCAGCGTGACGGTGACATCAGCCAGGCCCTTCTGGCAGTTGGAGAAAAGTTTCCAACTTCCCTTTTTCCCAAATAACGGCCACGACTGGCGCCCAGAGCTGGAACCAGGGAGGGTGGGGCCCAGAGCCAGCACTCAGGGGGTCACAACTGCAGGTTTGGGATCCTTTGGCACTGCTGGTGCAGGAGGCACCCATGGCTGCTGGGGGCACTCGGCTGAGCCCAGCAAACCACTCCTCAAAACATGCCCCCCTGTTTGTTCCCGGGTGTCTGGGGCCCTACTACCACTGCCCCTTCTGTCCCCACACCCTCAGACCTCTGCACTCCCAGACCTGCCTGTCCCCCCAGACCCTCCTGCATCCTCCCAGACCTGCCTGTCCCCACACGTCCTCCTGGACCCCCAGACATACCTGTCCCCACAACCCCCTGGTCC
>JAOXXN010000294.1:1000862-1012544 GCA_026770055.1 Myrmophylax atrothorax
CTGGAGCGTGCTGTCCGTCGGGGACGGTGGGGCTGGGGGTGCCTACGGCCATGGCACGCGGAGAACAGCAGGTATGGGGTGTGCCAGGTGTGCAGTGGGGTTTGCAGTGGGTGTGATGGTGGGGCATGCTCGGGGTGTGGGGTGTGCCAGGTGTGCAGTGGGGTGCACATGGGGTGGGAACTGCCTGATAGGATGTGTGCCCACACACAGCAAAGGCACCCACTCCGTACTTCACTCTGCTGGAGCTCTTGCACATGGCAGCAGTGTTGAGGGATCAGGAGGGATCCCCTGCTCCAGCCCCAAGAGCGTCACTCCTGCATCTCCCCTCATGCTTTGTTTCTTCCCTTCCTCTTCCACTCCCCTCCATGACTGGGGGCTTATCTCCAGGGCAACACCAAGGCAGGAACCCACAGCAGCCCAGAGCCTGTGGGGCAGTAGCCTTGGCCACTCTAAGTTTCACCACTCTCTGCTCTCTCTGCTGGGATAAAAAAGCAGTGATGATTTTTGTGGAGGATCCATCTCACAGCTGCACCTCAGATGGGGCTCATGGGCAGGGAAACAGAGACAGTGAGGATGGGGATTCTCCCAGCAGGACATCCAGGAAGACAGGAGCAGGACAGGAGGGAAGGCCACAGCACCACAAAATCTGCCAAAAGGTGAACCCCTTTCTGGGGCAGTGTGGGGAGCTGGGGGGCATCTCGTCTGTGCACAGCAGAGCCAGGCTGGAGGTGCCCACTGGCTCCTGGACAGGAGACTGGGGCAAAGCTCAGGCTTAGCCCCATCTCTGGCATAGGGGGCACACTGGGAACAACCACTGGCCTTTGTGTCAACCCTGCCAGCACTAGCCAAGGGCTGCAAAGCCCCTCGGGCACCCTGGACCTTTCTTGGTGCACATTGGAAACCCATTGGGCTTCGTGGGTGACACAGCCCCTGGTGCACTCGTGGGTGCCAGTTCAGGGGCACCAGCCAGACACAACCCTACATGGGGCCACAGAGGCCCACCAGACCTGGAGGGAAGGGCAGGTGCTCAAATGCCTCCCCTCTCCCTTCCTCTGTCCCAGGGCAGATCTGGTGAGGGTCTCTGGACCTGTCAGCTCTGGGGCAGTCTGGAAGAGTTGTGATTTTGTTGTTTCCAAAATCAAAGGGAGCAAACAACAAATCCCAGTCTCAGTCCTGCCCTGAGCACTGGCTGCCTTCTTTGGTGGGCAGCGCTGGCTCTGGCAACCCCACAAGGTGGGAACACCCACAGCAATCCCCAGTAAAACTCAGCCAGCACTGGGTGGGCAGTGACAGGGAACCAAGTGTCAACTTGCTGGAGGAATTAAAAATAAACCAAGTTGGAGCACCGTGCCCAAATGTGCCATGGTTGGGTCATGCTGCAGGCAGTTAGCTGGGCTGACCATGGCCCAACCAAGCTCTAAATCATGTTTTTCTGCCCTAAAATGCTGCAAAATTGAGCAGAGAGGCCAAGGAGTATCATTCAGTCTTTCCTCACAGCTCCTGTGGCTAAGCAAAGGTGCTGCAGCAATTCCACAGACATGCACACAGGTATATATATTCCATGACCTCCTAACCCTGGGATATTTCCCTACTGACCCTCTCTTGAGTCCCTTTGAACTTGCCCCCGCCATGATCAGGTCCGTGGCTGCAGGAAACAGCTCACGTTGTGGATCTTGGTAATAAAAAAACCAGTTTCTTCAAAGCAATGTGAATGTTGGTTTCCTGCAATCTCTCCCTCCTCCACATTTCTGAGGTTTGATTTTGAAGTTGGAACTGTTACACTGGGATATGGTGGGAAAAGGCTGCGGATTCCCTCCAGGGAAGGGGAGAGGAATGAAGTGAAAATGCATCCTTGACAGCAGAAATCTCTCCCAATCAGTCAGGCGGATTCACCACTACCTGCTGCAGAAATTGCTCCTTCCATTATGTTTTGAAATAATTAATTCTATTTATTGGAGTGAAATAAGAGGAAACAGTCAGTGAGAACACCTTTGGGCAATTCTTTGGGGAAGGAGAGATAGGAGAGCAAGAAAGTGTGGTGGTTCCTTTGGAAATAGGCTTTTGAACAGCACATTACCAGGGATTGGGGAAAGCTTTGGAGGGGATTAAGGTTTCACTAAAAGGCTCCTTCCCACCAGCCTTCAAAGTGCCTTTTTCTCCAGAGCCTGGGAAGGCCAGACCCCTCATCCCCTGCAGGTATCAAGGGCCAGACCCCCAATCCCCTGTGGGTACCCATGGCTGGACCAGCTGCATCCATCACATCTCCAAGCTCTCTGATCTCAGCCCCACCATGTCCCACCCCATGGTCCCATTTTCCTGCCAGCAGCACCAGGGAAGCCACAGGCTCCCCCTGACAACTTTCCTTCCCCATGGGTAGTAGAGAAAAGCCCCTGGGAGCAGCACAGAGCAGACGGCTTTCCCAGGCTGCTGGGGAAGGGTGGAGATCTGGGAGATGGCATCAGATGGACACAAGAGGCTGCAGGCTTCTCTGTATCTCTATTTTAGCATCTTGGCTGGTGGGCTGACAGCAGGTGAGGAATGGCCCAGAGTGACACAAGAGCAGATGCTGTGACATGGAGAGACAGAAGAAATGTGTTTTCCTGCTTAAACAAGGGAGAAATGCCAAGGACTGAGTGAACAGCCTGTAAGGACTCATCATGACCTTTTGGGATTTAAGAGGAACTTGTGAAAATGATGGGGAGAGACATTTTACACAGGCAGAAGGTGATGGGGACAATGGGGAATGGTTTTAAACTGGAAGAGGAGAAACTGACATTAGATGTTAGGAGGGTGAGGATGTGAGGGTGGGGAGGGCCTGGTACAGGTTGACCAAAGCAGCTGTGGCTGCCCCATCCCTGGAAGCGTCCAAGGTCAGGTTGGATGGGGCTTGGAGCAACCTGGGTCTAGTGGAAAGTGTCCGTGCCCATGGCAGGGGGTGGGACTGGATGAGCTGTGAGGTGTCTTCCCACTCAAACCATTCTGTGATTCTCAGACTGCTCTGGACTCTGCTCAGTGGTTCACAGCCATCTGCCCACACTGCAGCAGGATCTCTCCACTACATTGGGATTTATTTCCAGACAGCTCTGGACTCACTGGATCCCTCCATCCCTCCAAGTCGCTGTTCTGACACAAATCCCCTTGCATGCACACACATCCCTCATGCACACATCCCTCACACACACATCCCTCATGCACACACATCCCTCACACACAGGCAGATCCCTCACACCAGATCCCCTCACACACACAGATCCCTCGCATTGGGGTGACTGACACCACTGTGTCACACCTTGCTGACACCGAGGAGGGTGGAAGGACTGTTTCTGCCCGGCCAGAATCAACAGGGTTGGGACCAATTGTGCTCCTCGGAGGTTCAAACACACCTTGGGCATTTGCCTCCCTATGACCCGCTGTGCCCCCTCCCTTCCTTGCTTGCCCCATCCATCCTTCCACGAGCACATTCCTTGCAAATGCTGGCATGTGCAGGGACAGAGACCTTAGCGCCAGCACGGGACATCCAGGCGGTCACAAGGATTGCAAGCCTTTTCAGGAGACTGTTTTGAGCTGCAAAGGGACTGATCAGTGACATTTGGGGAGAGCTCTGACCCCTCCAGCTCCCATTCCCACACAGCTCCGTGCAAACTTCCCACCTCTGAGGAGAGGTTGCACAAAGCAATCCACATGTCTGTGCACAGCCTCCAGGAGAAGAGGTTAAAGCTGCTTTCCAAATCCTCCTCCAAGGGATGGCAGTCTTGTTGGGATGTAGACACACAGGCAGGAGCCCTTCCAGCCCGCACACTCACATGTTTTCTGCACCACCACCTACACTCTCAGCAACACGAGCACCCATCAAGCCCAGCTCCAGCTCAGGAGCCACTGGATGCAGCAGGTTTTACAGGTATGCAGGAAGCAGCACCGGGATTCCTCCTCTTTCCTTTCACTGCCCAATCCTTCCACACCAGAAGAAACTTAAAACTATCAAATAACACTAACTCCCAGCTCACAGCAGTTCCCAGGGTTGTGAATTGCTAATTCTAATTCAAAGGAAGCTTCCAAACTGGCACATTTAGGGTCAGAGCTTGGGAAGCTTCAGCAGCATTCCTCAAGTGTTCAAAATGTCCTGCCACAAGGGAAGGCAGCAGCTGGGCCAGGTGGGGAGGGAGCATGACATCCCTGCTACCTGCCTGAGGGGAGCACAGGGGACAGCGTGGATTAATCCCGAGGAACTGGGAACTGGCCCAGCCAAGCCAAGGCAGGCAAGGACGAGACAGGGATGCAGGGAGACAGATGGTTGTGCGCATTTATTTTCCTTTGATAAAAATGGTGTATGCAAATTACACAGCCATGGAGGCTCCTGGGAAATACCTCCCTGCTGGTCCTGGGAAGTTTCTTGGAGGGTCAGAACATTGAAACACACCAGAATGGCGGGGTGGGGTGGAGGTTGGATCTAAACTGGGAAGACCATGAACTTCAACATTTTCCAGTGAAGCAAGAAGGTCATTAACTTATTTTCCCATTTCCTTTTTAGTTTTTACACTTGGAGAAATGAGCCCTCTGAGCACAGTCAATGGCCCCCAACATCTCTGCGCAGGAACCACATTGCTTGGGCAGAAACACACTTTCCAAACACCTTCCTCTGCACAGCACCTTCAACTCAAGCTCAAGAACAGCACACCTGGTCCCTGCAGACCCTGGGCCCTGTCACACCACCCCAAGAGCATAAAGAGACCACACTTCAAATGCAGTTTTTGCACCCATTAACCCTTTACCAGGAGATCAGAGGAACCTGTGAGTGAGGGATATGGGCTCCTTTCATGCCAAGGAACATTAAGACAAATGACATCAGAAATTTCCAGGTAAATTCAATTTTTCTTTTGATCCATTTCCAATAAGATGCTGAGAGAAATAACCAATCCCCAAACTTGGCTCAATTTTTTAAATATTTGCCTGAAAGGAGGGCTAGGGGAGGGAATCATGTACAGTTAAAATCAAGCTACGGAAAACACAATCATTCAGGTAAGTAACTAGAAGTATTGCCTCTACCATCTAGAGAGAGAGAGAAGAGTGTCTGAGACAGGGCATATTTAGGAAAAAATACACATCTGAAGTCTCTGTGGCCACGATGAGAACTGGAATCCACATACAAGCCAGTTAAAGAGCATTTCAACATGAAATCTTAACTTAGTAGGAAGGTCAGGGGTTAAGCTGTATCTTTTTGTTTTAAATACATGGACAGCTGTCAGATATGAAAATGATGGCGGGCTTTCCGGAAAGATCCCCTGTGCATGTGTATGGATGCAAGTGCTGACGTCGTGGGGCAGCAGGACAGAGTTTAGGAAGGCTGGGAGCCCAGCAGTCTCTCGATAGCTGCGTTGATGTCCCCACCGGTGGCGATGAGCGCCTGCAGATTGGCCTCACGGTTGATGAAGCCCATGGCATTCAGCTGCTCCAGCTGCTGTTGGAATCGCACTTCAGGGCTCTGCGCCTGCCAGGGAAAGGACAGAGATCTCGGAGTCAGGGAGCAGGGGCAGCACACAACACAGGCAGGGCCGACAGCCTGCACAGGGACCCCGAGCTCAGCTTCAGGCTTGCGTGGGCAGGGTCCCCCATGTCCCCCCAGGCTGTGGCACAGCAGCCACACCAGTCAGTCCTGGCTTGGTACCGATGGCAGCGATAGCAGCAGAATGGAGAGCAGGATCCTCAGCACTCTGAGCTTAAACCTCTGCAAAGGGTTCCACACCCCAGAGAACCAGCCAGACCTCTACAGAAAACCTGGTCTAAAGCACCACAGCCACAAAAGACTATTGGGGACCACATCCCCTGAGCAGAGTGAGATGGAGACCCCCCCTGGGGACCTCCTTGCCTGTCCCAGTACCTCCTGGGCATTACGTACTTGAGAGTTTCCTCCGGCCAGCAGCTGGATCATCTGCTGCATGAGCTGCTGTTGGGGGTTACCACCCCCGGCTGGAGAGGCACTGGCCGGCGTCGAAGCGGAGGGAACAGGGTTCTCCGGGATTGTGCTTCCTCCTGTGGAGGACGGGGGCATTCGGGGCATGCCGAAGGAGCCGAGGCTGCAGAGGAAGGCAGGGCACACTCAGCGACACGCTGGCATTCTGGGCATCGCCCAAAAGCAGGGCAGCAGGGCAGCCAGCAGGCTGAGGTGGGCTGGCCCTTGCTGAGGCCCTGCTACAGGGCAGCTCTGGAAACTGAACCATCTGCACCCGTGTCCTGGTCACATGCGGCACGAGAGTGAGCAGAGCTAACAAAGGCCTGAAGGGAATTGCTGAGATGTGGCATGTCCCACAGTGACAGCGAGCAGAGGGCTGCCCAGCCTGCCCCAGCACACCCACCCGGCCTTGCGTCTGTCCATCTCTCTCTAAAGTTCTTGAGTTCAGTACACACCGAATACATCTAACAAAGGATGGGGGAGGGACCAAGTGCATTCCAAACCTTTTCTCCAAAAAAAAAAGGGTCAAGGGCTTCCCAGTGAAGCACAAGCAAGGAGCAAGTGTTAATTAGCTGGGCTTAGAGAGGCGTGTAGGCACACACCCACCTGTCCCATGACAGGGCACCCTCAACAGATGTCCCCAGTGAACTGACAGCCAGTTCTGCCTGCTGGTACCGGGCACGGCAGCTCTGCCTGCATGACCCCACTCCAGAACACTCCATACCTTGGCACTAGTCCAGGGGCCTCCGTCTGCAGCGTCTGGAGTCCCTGCTGGATCTGGAGCAGGGCCTGCATGGCGCGGGGGTTGGTGAGGATGGACAGGGAGTCCGGGTTCTGCATCTGGGGACCAAGGCAGAAAGACACCATGGTACTGACCAGCGACAGCTTAGGCAGCCACAGATCCACCACTGTTACACCTGAACCAGTGCCAAGCTGTGCCTCTTGCCCGCGGCCAGCGCCGACCTGCGCGTTTGGATCCTCCTCTGAGGCTCCACATCACAGGGCTCATCTGCAGGGTCACTCACAGAGCTCAGATCAGGTTTCCTAAATGAACTGGGTGAATCAGATTAGAAGTGGGGGCACAGGCCTTTGGAATCTAATTTACCTGAGAACCAACTGCTCTAGCACAATTAGCTGTGTTAATTTTTGTATACTCAACACAGTGGGAGACTGGCCACACAGCAGTTTCAAGTAGCTTAACGAGCCTAATTTGGAGTCCACCTTTCAATAATTCAGATGAGTTAATTCAGACTGTCTTGTCTAACCAAGCTCTTCTTCTCTGACTCCCCTGTGCAACCCCCTTCCTTTCTCAGCCCAGCCCCCCAAGCCCACATGCTTCCTAGTGCACTTGACCAAGCAGCCAAGATCCTGCCTGTCCCACAGTCGGGGAAGCTCTGGAGCCAGAGGCTGAGGGCAGCACAGGGCCAGCCAGAGGCCTTTACCTGCTGCAAGAAGACAGGGAGCTGAAGGCGGAGCTGTTCTTGAAGCTGTGGATTCCCAGCAAAGAGGGGGACATTTACCATGATCTAGCAAGAGACAGCATATGTAGGTAGGGTCAGAGGGTTTTTAAACCCTATGAATCTAAGCCATGAAGAACAGGTCAGTCATGCCCCTGACTCCCTCCCTGGGCTTTCAACATGCTCCCCTGCTAAGGGGGACTGAAATGGGACAGCTCAATTCCTGAAAGCAGTATTGAACAGGAGCCACTTGGCCACGGGAGAAGAGAAGGGCCATTCCCATGTCCCTCTGAAAGCCATCTCTTGTGTTAGGAGTTCTGCTAAGACACAGGGCTCAGAGCTGGGGCTCCCTTAAGGCTGTTGAGAAATACAGCCAAACTGTGTGTATTCACTCCACTCCGGTGTCTGCAGGAGGAACCAGTCCGACCCCAGCAGCAGACTGGTCTCACACTGTGCTCACAGCCTGGCTGGCAACAGCAGATGACTGCAACACTTTTACCTGTGCTGCAAAGTCTGGGTTCTGGGCAAGAGTTTGCATCATGCTCCGCATGTAAGGGGCAGAGATCATGTTCTGCATCAGTTGAGGGTTTTCAGAAATCTGCTGCAGGAGTCCTTGCATCTCTGGGCTGTTGAACATGCCTGGAAGGGGAAGGGAAGACAAAGGAAAACCCCTGATGATCCTGAGCACCGCTACAATGCCCAAAATACAACATGACTGGTAACAGGACTGCCTGTACTCCATCCCCTGTGCAGCAGCAAACACAGCTGTGGACACCATGGCAGTGCTCTGCAAGCCACTCTCCTGCTCTTAAGGGCTGCAGCGACAGCAGAGTTCCCAAAGGAACCCTTTGACAGGCACAGCACAACAATCCATTTGTGCTTGCAGATGGGCTAGAACCACTTCTCTGGAGAACAGCTATGGACAGGGCTCAAATGCCAGAGGGAGTGGCCCTCCAGGGAAGCCTGGGTGACCTATTCAGCCAGGAGCATTCTCTGGCTCCTCCCTCACGTACCAGCACCGATACTGGCAGCGTTCAGCCCAAAGGGGTTGGACACGGTCGGGGTGCTCTGGGTGGTTGCCGAGCCCGTGCTCCCTTCGCTGCTGGGTGCCTGGCTCTGGGAAGCAGGGGGTGTGGGGCTCCAGGGGTTCGGCAACGGCTCTCTGTTCTCCGTCCGCAAAGGCTGAGAGCTTGAGCTGTCAGAATTCCCCGTCAAGGAAGAGAAAGGATTGTTGCCAAACTAGAAAGAAAAAAGAAACAGCCGGAATCAGTTAGTCCCAGCAGAGAAGGTCAGACCAACCCCAGCACTGAGCGAGCCAGGAAACGGCTGATCACATTCAGCCAAGTCCAGAATATGCTAAACATGTGCCATGATTTGCCTCCTGAGAAATCTGCAATCTACAACACACCTTGCTCAGAAAAAGACCAAGCTCAGGAGTGGCCACAGGCCCAGATTTGGCTCGTAAATGCAGGGCTTCAAAACACCTCTGCAAAACCAGCGCCCGGACATACCAGTAGGTAATGCTGGACTGGAGTGTGTCTGCACAGCCCTCTGCAGTTAGACTTGTGTTCCCTCCCCCTGTGCTCCCAGCCAGCTGGATCTGAGCCAGCTCCACTTCGAAGGTGTCAGGCTCCAGCTAATCCAGGGAGCAGAGGGCTGTGCTAACGAGGCGACAGGGGTCTGCCCATCAGCCATGGCTGGCATCCAGCCTGCTGGGAGACTGAAGGAGCCAGGGCAGGTCTCTGCTCTGACACCTTAACCCATGTAACAACAGGCACTGCAGGCCAGCACCTGCACTGGAGTGAAGGGATGAACAGCCACACTCCAGGGAAGCTGTCCCACCAGGATGGGGGGCCAGGGAAAGACCCCTTTCCCACACTGCACCCCACTTACAGGAAGGCAGCCAATACCTGCTCCCTGGCTGCACTAAACATGGGCTCCTGGATGTCTGTGTACATCCGGCGCAGGGCGTTGTATCCTCCTGGAATGCTCTCAAGGTTACTCAAAGCACGGTCCTGGTTCCGCATCATCTCCTGCATCATGGCAGGGTTACGAGCCAATTCCATCGTCTGGGAGAAGGAGGAAAAGGTGGAAAGCTCAGGCCCATGTGCACCATGGAGGACCAGGGTGGATCAAGAGCCTGTAAGTAGCCCAGCGGTTTTCTACTGATCCACCAGCCAAGCCCTGAAAGAGTTAAATCTCAGCTCCCAGGAGAAAGAGGATAATTAAACCCGTTTCACAGGCAGAGAGCAGAGAGATCATTTATCCAAGCAAAGGGAGCCCAGAGATCCCAGCTCCTCCCCAGCCTTGCTCAGCCTCTCTTCCTTCTCAGCCTTGGTTCAGCTGGATGAGACTGTTTTGTTTCTAAGCAGTATCAGGACATCCAAACATCTAACACCCATATGTACCCTCAGACTGGATGGACCACAGTCAACAATCAGGAAGGTGGAAAAGGCTGGATCCTTCCACCCTCTCCAGACTTCTGATGGGCCTCTCCTGCACAAGGAATACCCAGTCTCATTTGAGGAGCTGCTTAAGTATGGATTATTCACGATTTAGTCCTGCAGCTCTGGAATTTCAACACAATTGAAAGCAGGATAACCCAGAAGCAGATGGAAACTAGGCCCATTCAGCACAACTCTCCTGACAAGCCTTCCTGGAAAACAGCAGAGTCCTGTCAAGGGCTATTAACACCCAGGGTCTCAGCTCCTACGGTTCCTTTCTGATGAACCTTCAGTCTTCCAGACAGCCAGTCCTCTCGGGCACAGGTCCTCCCTGTTCTGGGAAAAATCAGAGCCCTCTGGGATCCTGGCCTACACTAGTGCTCCCTACTGATACAGGTAGTGAAACACTGGCTGTGCAGCTCTGGGCTCTGTACTTTATCTGTCAAGAGAATTAGAGAGAAAAAAACAGCTTTTGCAGTAGCTTCACTTCTCTGGCACTGCTTTTACTCCCATTCCTGAATCAGAACACAGCAGCCTTGTAGGCAGCATGTTAGGATAATCCCAGCATCCCTTTTTTCCCAACACACCATGGATTCAATAGCTTTGAAAGGGCGATAATAGTTGCAAGGATGTGGGTTGTGTAATCAGAATTCACATAACTCAAGACCACCATCTGTTTGTGGGGAGCTCACAGCAGGAAGGACGAGATCTCCAAACCCACTGCTCTGGCATTCCCACTCCTCGTTGGCAGAGCAGACACTCAAGTTGGTCCACAAAGACTCTCCTGAATGCTCTTTACCAAGGTCCTGGTGTGACTCACCTGTCTCATGAGCTCTGGGTTATTCAGCATGTGGCTTATCTCTGGATTTCGTTCCATGAGCTGCTGCATCTGGGGATTGGCCATGATCATCTGCCTCATGAGGTCAGGGTTAGACATCATGTTCTGCACCAAGGGATTCTCCATGATCTGGGAAAGCATCTCTGGGTTGGACATCAGCTGCCGCTGCATCTGCTGCTGGAGCTCCATGAAGTTGGCAGAGCCCATCCCCAGGTTGCCCAGCCCAGTGATGCCACCAAAGCCAGCTGGAGAGAGAACAACACATGGGGAGAGAGGCAAGAGTCAGTAACTGTGAGCGGCTGCAAAAAGAGGACATGCACATCAGCTGAACTGCACCCCACAAACCCAGGGGTAACCCATATTCCTATGGCAGCCATCCCTGAGGAAGGACACCCCTGCCACACACCTCACTGAGGGCTGTGGCATTACCCTGAGCAGGGACACCAAGGTTTGCTGTGGGAGGGACTCAAGCAAGCACAGACAACAATGGGAGTCAAGAACCCTGACTTCTTGGTCTAATCCCAGGAAATTCCTCCTTCCCAGAGCCCCCACTTACACAGGATGGATGTAGCACTGTTGGGGCCTCCGTCTCCAGAACCTCCCATGGTCCCCGACCCGCTGCTCCGTCTGCTGCCATTCCCTGCATCCGGACCGGCACTGCTGGATGTGGATGGCTGAGAGGGCGCAGCAGGAGAAGAGGGGGTTGCAGTGGAGGCAGAAGCAGCATTGGGGGCAGAAGCAGCAGATGCTGAATCTTGGACCCTGCAAAGGATGAGATGGTGTTAAACTCCTGGGACTCGGGAAGGGTGAGCAGAGTCCTCTGCGGGGACACGGGATGTGCAGCCCACGCTGACCAAGCTCCTGGCACACCAGTCACCCCCACAGCAGCCGCCCCCAGCCCCAGTCCCATCTCTGCCTGCATGGATCCCAGCTGTGCTCCCACATGCCTTCCATCTGCTGGAATCTGTCTCCCATCCTGATGCATTACAGCCCCTG
>JAOXXN010000294.1:1061991-1083594 GCA_026770055.1 Myrmophylax atrothorax
TTCCCATCTCCATTTTAAGTTCTGTCCTGGAGAAGAAAGTGCCCCTGGAATTCAGAAAGTGAAAGGAAAACAGGGAAAACCAAAAAACCCAAAGTGCTGAGCTCCAGCTCTGAGCATTCCGATAGTGTGAGCCAGGCCCAGAAATCACCAAACTGACTAAAAAGTTTGTGTGACTCAAAAAAGAATAGTGAAAATGGGGTTTCTTTTTGTTTGCCTTCTCCTGGGGCTGTCGGATTTCACTCTGGTTACATCACCTTGCTTTTCTGCACAGCCACAAGGTCTAACAACTTACTGTAAAAAATGAAAATTCCTACTCGTGCAGATTCACATGACTCACGGAGCTGGGAATTTCAGGCAACTGGGAATGCTCATAGAAAAATTGCAGGAATTGGCAACATGGGCAGTGACTAATCCTGATGGGTCCCCGATAGCAGCGTCTCCTGGTTCATACAATATTTTGGGAGCGTAGTTGGGCTCCAACCAAGGCTTTGATCCTCTTCCCGGTGATAGCAGCTGCTTGGAAATGATCTTACCTCCCGTCTGGCATCACTGCCTCTGGGGAAGCTGGATTTCAGGAGTAATTCAGGTTAAAGTTAGCACTGCCAGGTGGCTTGAACCGGCTCGATGAGCTGGAGTAGGTCACGGGGGTTTGTCTTGCGGGGCTGTGGGAGGCTGTATTGTTCACAGCTCCACAGATATTGGGGTAAGAGGTTACTTTTTGGGTGCAGGTAGTGCTGGATTGTGAGCAAGGAGTTTGCTGTGGATGTAGTCTCAGCACAGCTACATGTACTCTGCCAACATCCCTGGCAAGGTTTTGAAAGAAACACGGTGTTTCTAGTTTAAAAGTGGGTATTTCCAAATGTTTTAAAATCCACATCCATGAATTACTGTCAGGGAAAAAAAAAAAGTATTAATTAATGCCAGGGACGGCGGCAGAGTCCTCTGAGCGGAGAGGTCGGGATCGTGCAGCAGTGTCACGTGCTCCTCACCCCTTCCCGAGGCAGGAGGCTGCAGAATGATCAAAGAAAAGGGAGAAACTGCAAACTGCAGCTGCTGCCGGTGCCAGAGTCGGGGAGGGGTGGCCGGGCACCATGGCTGGTGACAGAAAACCCTGTGGGAGGCAGGAAAAAAGCTGACATTGACTGAGGAGGTGCCAGCAGCTTGTCCTTAGGCAAAACAGCAACTTACAGTCACCATCAAGAGCCGACGCAGAGAGAAACTTTCTGGATGAATTTGTGTCATCGATGTGAAGCTGAATTTGGCATTTTCTGGTGCTTCATCCCTCTGTCCCCTGACACAACCTAAGTCTGGAGGAAAGGTGGCAGCTGGGGGAGCATCCCATGTCCTGTAGACTAAGGTGATGAGCCAGTGGTGGGGAGGGCAGAGGGAACAAGCACCTGCTTGGAACCAGGACACAATTTGTAGGCTTTTCTTCATTTTCAACTCACATAGAATCAAAGAATACCCCGAGTTACAAGGCTGGAGCTGGGGTACTATCACAATGAGCACTCTGAGGAAGCATCTCCCCGTCCCTGGCAGCTCATTTCAAAAACTGCTCGGTCCCATGTGAAACAGGACTATCCCAAATGGTGGAAAGCTGGAAGGGCTCCCTCCCACCCTGTGGGACTGTGGAGTTCTGAGCCCACAGCCCCGTGTGCTGGCCATTCCCTGCAGCGTGTTGTTCAGATGTGATTCTGCCCTCTGTGGTGGCTGATCCGTCTGGGATGTCCCTGTGGCCTCAGCTGTGGCCACCACTGTCCGGACAATTCATCTGCTGCCCCTTGATGTTAAACCTCTTTGCTTTGTCGATGGGACCAGCAGCAAGAGAAGTCTCACTGTCCGTGCAGGGATCCTAAAGTGCTTTGCAAACATTTGTTAATTAAGCTCTTCTATGAGATAAGTAAATTAGCGCAAAGCCTGATCCAAAGCTCCTTGAAGTCCATTGGGTTTGGTGAGCCCAGGTCCATGGGATCAGGCCCAGGAGACCAGATTTTAAAACCCCTCAATTTTGTTAAGAGCTCAGCATATTGGCTGCAGATGGGTGCTAAGCTATGGGGACAATCTGGTGTTGGGACCACAGGTGCCGCGCCCTTGGCAGTCTTGGTTGTGATTGTAACCATGGAGGGTTTAGACTTCTGGTCATGAGAGTTTTCTGGAAAAAACACTAAAGTTGCTGAAGAAATTCCTTTGTCCTGAAATCTGGATGATTTTAGGTCTGGGATCAAAAGTGATGTTCAGTTTTAAGGTCACATTCTCACCTTATTCCTGCTGCTTATACATGTAGTTAATTTTCCAAGGAATATGTTTTCCTCCCATTAGAATCCCCTCTTCTGCAAGCAGGTAATTCCTGATTTCAATTTCTAGAACATCAGGTTTACCATGTGTTTTCTTGAGCACGTCCTATTCTAAATTTTGTCCAGGGACATGTTGGGGTTTTGGCCACTTTTCTGATATTTTTGAATTTCCACCAGCCCAGAAATCCTGGTGCAGTCACAGCTCAGCTCTGTGGGCATCGCACCCACCTCCGCTGCGGTGCCAGCGGGGCCGGTTTCTCGCATGTGCTCCCACCGGCTGTGTGGCACATCCGCCGTTAGTCAGATGCTTCCTGGACATGTCAAGCCCAAGGCCCATGTGTTGGCCAGATGGTCTGTGTGTGCTCAGCAAATCCAACATGTCCAGGATGTGTTGGATTCACTGCACGTTCATTGTCAAGCTGTGCAGAGCATGTGCACATATTTCAGTCCAGGAAATCTTGCAGGGAAATATGGCAGCCCCATCCAAGGGACTTACCTGCTCCTGTTCCCCTGACAAGCAAGTCCTGTCTGTGAGTCTGCCTGGGAGAGGGGGATGTGCTGTATTCCAGGGATAAGGGGAAACTGTTTCAAATAAAAAGAGAGGAGATTCAGATTAGATGTTAGGAGGAGATTCTTCCCTGTGAGGATGGGGAGGGCCTGGCACAGGTTTCCCAGAGAAGCTGTGGCTGACCCATCCCTGGAAGTATTTAAGGCCAGGTAGGATTGGGCTTGGAGCAACCTGGTCCAGTGGAAGGAGTCCCTCCCCATGACAGGAGGGTGGAACTGGATGAGCTTTAAGGTCCTGTCCAACCTAAACCATTCCATGATTCTGTGATTCTAGGGTTTCCAGTCTTGAGACAAGGATGTGAGTCATGGAGTCAAACCAACTTGCATTAGGTGCAACCAGAGGGGCAGTGGCATTTCCCTGAGCTACACACAGGCTCCCTCAGCACAGTCACGTTTTCCCAGTCAGGGGCTCAGTGCACCCACTTTTAACATTCTTTCCAGTTATTGGTCATTTTGCATGAAAACGGGGCAGGTTTATAGGAGGGGTGAAGCCCAATGAAATCTCCTTCATTCAGGAGCATGGATGTGGGTGGTGTGGGCTGCCTGCAGCCATATTTTTAGCCAAAGAAGGCCAATGAAGAGCTCTGAAGCATGGATTTGAGTATCTGTGCATGGAGTGAAGGATCAATGCCTCGTCCCCACTCCCTGTGGTGGAGAATGATGACACTGATTATTTAGAAACACTCTCAACACACACAGTTAATATATGTAAAAGAGACTTTTTACCTTTAATCTGGGTGTTTACTTGCAATTTGTAAATCTCAGGTGGAGTTGGTGTGCATGATCCTTAAGTTTTTTGTCTTTCTAGGCAATGTGACCAAAGTCACGCACCAGGTCCATGGCATGGTCTAGCAGATCCAGGATCTTGGTTTTTCTCCTCTAGACAAGCACTATCACTTAAATTTGGGTGGGAGCATCTTTCCCTGTCTCCTTCCCTCACTTTTCTGCATCATATTCCACAACAGTTATTGCACATTGTGGCAGGGATGAGGAAAGTCATTACGTTGCAGGTGATGCCTCCTTTCCAGGGAGGCTCTAATCATCCCGTCGTGCTCCAGAGCTCTTCCTGTCAGTGCTAATTTTAGTCTCATGGTGGAAGTTGCTGCCGGGTGCTCTGGATGGGCTGGAGGCTGAGCCACACAGGTGTGTTGCAATCCTAATGCTGGTCTGGCATCCTGCATGGCCCAGCAGTCTGGATGTCAGACCTGGGTGGGAAAAGTCCAAAGAACACATCTTGCAGCTTTTTTAGCAGGTTTGCAGTTGCTTGTGTCGGTCCAGGGATGGCCGATGCCTCTCCAGAGGCTCAGCATGGACAGTGGGGACCTGCTTTTCCAAACAGTTCATTCTCATGCAGGCACCTAAACCAGGGCCAGGTTTTCCCAGGGCGTTCACCTCCTGGCTCTGCCTGTCTGGGCAGGCTCCTGTGGGAATGCTGAGTGATTCTGAGTGAGCAAGTCCTTGCTCTGCTGTGCACAAAAGACCTTGTCAGCAAAGGGACTCTGGGCACAAACAAGCATGTCATACTGTCAGGTCTTTGCATTTATTTTTTTCTCCACAATTCCATATCCTTTTGGAAGCATCTTGCACCTTGAAGAGGTTTTTTTAATCACGGTTCTGGGCTCATCCTTGCTCTACTCCGCTCTGGACATTCCTCTTGGTGATGAAGATTGAGAAGCAGCATATGAGGGCCTGGTGTGTATGAGACAGAGCAAAGGGACCTAAAGGAGTTGTGTCTGCCCCATCCCTGGAAATGTTCAAGGCCAGGTTGGATGGGGCTTGGAGCAACCAAGCTCTGAGACACCTTAAAACTCATCTTGTTCCATCCCCCTACCATGGGCAGGGATTCCTTCTATTAGACAAGGTTGTTCCAAGCCCTGTCCAACCTGGCCTTGAACACTTCCAGGGATGGAGCACCCACAGCTCCTCTGGGCAACCTGTGCCAGGGACTCCCCACCCTCACAGTGAAGAATGTAATGCTATACCCCATTTAACCCTGCCCTCTGTCAGTGGGAAGCCATTCCCCTTTGTTCCATCACTCCAGACCCTGGTCCAAAGTCCCTCTCCAGCTCTCTTGGAGCCTCTTTAGGCACTTGGAAGGAGCTCTAAGGTCTCCCCAGAGCCTTCTCTTCTCCAGGCTGAATTCATTCTCATTAAGGGTTTCTTAGACTTCTCTTTGCCTCTGCCTCCCAAACAATACTCCAATTGCTAGGTTTAAAACCTGGGAAGAGCAAGGCCTGTGCCCAGCCTGGTGTGGGCACCTGGCCTCAACCCTCCTCGGTTTTGCCCGGGCACTGCGGCAAATGCATGGCGAGGCAGAATCAGGCCCTGAGCCAATTTAACCCTTCTTCTTATCAGTCTAGACATCCTCATTATCCAGATAAAAGTCTGATCCCCCACTGAATCCCACTAAGCTCCTGCCTGTATCGTGCTGAAGGCAGAGGGCACTCGCCCTCACCCGGGACTCCCCTGTGGGCAGGAGATGCTGCCCCTGGCCCTGCTTCCTGCGCTGGGAGCAGGTTGTGGAGTGAGCGTGTATTATTCCAAGTGCTTTACCAATTACAAGTCATTACTAATGCCTTTATTACTATTATTTAATAGATCATGTTAATTATTATTATTAATTTGCTTTAAAAGCAGAGTTTCCATAGCAACGGGGAGATGTGTGCTGCTTTTCAGGCACGTCAAGTGGACATGTTCCCATCTCCTCCCCAACAGGCTGGCAGCCCACCACAGGGCTGGGTGATGAAGGGGGCTGTGCTTCGCTCCCTGTGGGGATGGCACCAGCAGGGCCATCCAGGGAAGGTGACAGCACCGTCTCTGTCACTGGAGGGTCCCTCGTGCCATTAAAATGTTCCTGTGGGATGCAGCTTTGTGCTTAAATGCTGCAGATCCCCCAGGAGAGTAGAGCAGATGCAGTAATGTTTGTACCTGAGTGTGACCCAGAAGTGAAGGTGCCAGTGTTAATTCCTGCATTGCTTCTTCTCTGGAGTCCAGCATTCCCTCAGAAAGTGCTTTGTCTCCTTTTATGTTTTCCAGTCAGCTGCAGAAGGACCAGGACTTGAAGTCAAGCTGAAGCCCAACAGACCTTGCCTTCCCTGGCTGCAGGATGCCAAATCTCCAAGAGGTCTGCTGGGAGCTGGGAGCTGCTCTCAGCACACAAGGAAGCTCTGGGCCTCAGCAGGTGCCACAGTGGTTCCAGGGGCAAAGGGCTGTCCAGAATGCTCAGGTGCCACCTCCCCAGTCTCAGGTGGTGTACAGGCTCTGGTACAGGTATCCCTGTGGTGAGAGGGGAATGTGGGGATGGCATTGGCTCTTTGGGGCTGTGTTCAAGGCTTTGCCACGGGTGGAAAGGGAACACAGACATGCTGCTTTGCAGATGAGGTTTAAACACTGAGCCCATGTTTAAAGTTTGTCTCTGACCCATCCCTTCACACTATGCCCAGCTGGCCTTTGCCCTGTGCTCTGCCACAGTCATTCCTCCCAGGAGGGATGTGCCTCACACACAGCTTCTGGGGGGCCGAGGGGCTCGGGGTGTCACTTCTTGGGGACCTCGTACCCCAGTGGCAGTGGAGATATCGGCATATTGAACTGTGAGCTGTGTCTTTGGGAGATGAGTTTGCAGCAGAGGAGATGCGAGAGGCCAAAGTAAAGCTCAGCCAGGAGTGGTGGGCTGGGGCATGCCCCGACCCCTGCACTGCTCAGTGAGAGCCCATGCCCAGCAATCACTCTGAAACAAGCTGGAGCACTGATTGCTGACAGCCTGAACACAGGGCCCAGCACTGGGGAGCCCAGGGGAACCACAGCTCCACCTGCCCAACCTCAAGGGATCCCTGTGGGGCTGGAGTCAGACATGCTGTCGCCTTGTCTCTGCTGGTCCAGGTGGCCCCAAGGGTGGCACTGGGAGCAGACATATGTCCCCATACTGGCTTGGGTCCCAAGCCTCTGCCTCATGCTGGTAGGTCATTATAAATTCCCCCACTGTTTTCTGTGTTGTTAGAGCAGTGGAAATCCATCATCTTCATAAAGGCTTCAGCCAGAGGCTTGATCCAGTGGCTCCTCAATGGGGGTCTGGAAGCTGCAGCCTTAGAGGGCACCAGCAGTGATGCCCAGGCAAGCAGCAGTGCTTGAGGCAGTTGTTATAAAGCTGAAAGTACTTGTTCCACAGCAGCACGTCCCACATTGCTCTGGCCTCCACTCTCCTGGAGCACCGGGTTCCCTGGGCTGGGAGAGAGGATAACCCTGCTCAGCCCTGCATGTCCCTGGGGAGAGCAGCTCCCGGCAGTGTTCAGCTGCGCAGGGTCAGAAATGGGGATGGCAGGTGGCTGGGACAAAGCCCCGTGTCACTGTCACTCCCCATGCCAGCCATGGTGTCCCCAGCATTTGGGGGGCTCTGGCTGCCCTGCCATGGGGACATGGGGGTTCAGGCAGGTATGTCAGGACAGGACCTGCGGGGAGCACAGAGACACACCGTGGTCCCACAGGGACACCCGTGCAGCTCCGTGCTGCACAAAAGCTGCTCAATGTACTCGCACCTCCCCCTGCTCCTTGAGAAGTGGAGAAACACAAAAGACAGAGGCAGGAGGGCTGGGAGTGGTGGGAGAGAAGGAGGGAGGGAGAATCCCCCATGCCCGGAGCTAATCCCAGCTCCACTCAGAGAGGGATCTCGAATAACAACCATCCGTGGTCGAGGCCAGATGGATTTGATTTAATAACAAAGCAGGGGGGCTTGGGATCATTTCAGAGCCTGCCAAGGGGCCAGATCCTCAGCAAGCAGCAAAGGGCTATGCGGTGCAAAGCCAAGCGTGAGCTGCAGACTGCTCATGTGCTTCCCAAACTGCCAGGACAGCCTCAACTGTGGGAACATCTTCTGCCCCTCAGGAGCTCCCTGAGTCCTGGCCATGCTGGCCACCCACAGGGTCCAGGGCCATGCTGGATGCAGAGGGGCTGCAGGTTTGTCATGTGGACATGGCCAGGAGGGAGAAGGGGAGGGGGAGTGGTAGGCAATGCCTGAGGGCTTCCATAGCCCCAGCTGTGGTGTGTCACCTCAGGCAGGGCTCTGTGCTGCTGTGGGCTCAGACCCCTTTATGGAGTGTCCAGTGAGAGGAGCATGGGGCAGTCCTTGGCCCCGCTTTAGCAAAGCCCAGGAGACCCCCACTGCACCCTCCCATTCCCTAGTTTCAATATCTTGGAGGCAAGGAGGTGGCTCAGGTCAGTGTCATCCCATCTCTGGTCCCCACATAATGGCAAAAGAGAAGGCAGTGCCCAGGAGAGGGGGTAGCACCTAGGGCAGTGATGCTGATCTTGGGTTTTAGCCTGCTCCTGCCTCAGTTCCCACCCTGAACTTGCTTTGGAGAGGGTTGGTGGGTGCAGGGGGACATTTCTCGCACATGGCAGAAATTCAGCATTTGGGCAAAGAGCCCCCTAGCTGGCTGAGCCCCCTCCTGCCCTCCTGGCACACATGAGGCCCTGTCCCAACCCCCAGTGTCAGAAGATGCAAGGGGTGCCTTGGTCCATGCTCAACCTGTTGCCTTCCTTAAAGCAGACACAGAGTCAGTGCCAGCAGGCCGATACTTGGGATAACATTGGGTACCAGGCTGGCTGAAGCAACACCAAAAAGGCTGCCATCCCTGTCTCCACCCCGGTCCCACATGGTCCTTGGTGGTGCCAAAAAGGCGATGATCCTGTGGCAGGCAGGGTGATGGAGTAGCAGAGCAGCACCTCGCTGCCAGGCCGTCCCTACAGCCCTGTTTGCCACGTCTGCCAGTTGGTGCCTGGGCCAGGCAACCTCCCTGGAGATCTTGTTTCTGGAAACCGGAGCAGCCTTGGCGCTGCCCCGGCAGCTCCTCGAGCAGCGGGAGGTGCTGCCGTCAGCCCAACACCTGCAGCTCAGCCCGGCTGTCAGCCTGCGACTGTTCCCGGCTGGATCGCTTGGCGCTCTGCCGTGGGAGCAATGAGATCCCGGCGCCAGCGATGTGCCAGCAAGAGCAGAGGAGTGTTTTGTGTTCGGGGAGAATGCTGGGGCAGTGCAGCTGGGCTGGAAGGACTGCGGGAGGCTGGAAAGTCCGTCCCAGAACTAGGGAGCCAGCATGCTCTGCGCAGAGGGGTCGGGATGCAGGAGCTCTCACTTGCACCGCATGTCCCCAATGGACTGTGTGTCCTGCTCAGGGCTCCGGGTTCATTTCCATCCCTATTCTGCCCACTCCCCGGTGGCACCACTTTCGCTTGCTCCGTACGGGGGCTACAGCTGGTTTCCGATTCCTGCTTCCACCCAGCAGCGCTGTTGGCAGCGTGTCCCGTCTCCTGGCTGGCTCACCGGGACTATCTGCTGTCCGGGAGCCTTTTCCCCTCTCTTTGCTGCTGGCAAACGGCCTGGAGGGAGAATCGGGTCGGCGTGGGCTGGCTGAGGGAGGCGAGGGCTGTGCTGCCGCTGCTGTTCCACCACGGGGGTCGGGGCGTAGTTGTTCCTTCCCATACCGGCGTCAAGGGGATGCTCCCCCCAAGCCCAGCGCTGCCGGCAGTGCAGACCCAGAGAGGGATATCTTCGCTTCTCCTCCCTTTGGGAAGACGCCAGCCCGACAACCCGGTATGGGAGCCTGGGAGCATTTTTTCGCAGCTCTGCTGTCCTAATGAGAAGCAGTCTCTCAACCCTGGCCCCGTGCCTGTAAAAATGAAGTTGTGGCTGTGCTTTCGGTGCCACGTGCTCTGCGACCAGAGCAGGGGTCTGTGGAGCGCTGTGGCAACAGGGCAGCGAGAAGGTGGCACAGGCCAGCACCCCTGGGCTGCGGGGAGCCTGAGGGCGGCAGCCGGACGATCTCCACGCCACCCTGGGTCCCCAGGCTGGGACTTCTCAGAGACGAGTGACGTCTCCGAGTCCTGCCTCCTCCAGGAACCACAGGGTGAGGTTGGCCCTGGCGCTGGCAGCAGCCCGCGCCCACCCTCCGAGACACGGGGAGAGGATCCGCCGTGGACAGCGTTGTCCCGGGTCTGGGCTCCCCGGTCTGTACTGCGGGCGTCAGACACGAGATGGAGCTGCCGATCCCTCCTGTGCCCTGCCGGGAACAGGGATGTGCTAAGCTGAGCCTTGGCCCCGGTCCGGCTGGCCGACCCCGCTGCTGAGCACAGCCAGAGTGACCCTGGCATCGCCTGCCGGGGGCTGCCAGCCCGCCTTGGCCGCGCGTCTGGGGGTGCGGGCAGGCGGCGGCAGGGGCTGGGGGTGCGGGACAGGTTTGGTGCCTTGTCTTTGCTGATGCAGAGCCCCACGGAGGCCGCGACTCTGCTGACTCCTCTCTGTCCAGGGGAAGGGAACTGGGATGGACCCGGCTGCATGTCAGCAAAACCACACGACTGCTCGGACCCTGAAGGTTACTGAATCACAACTGGTTTCGGTTGGAATGGATTTTAAACCCATCTTTTTCCACCTCCATGCCATGGGCAGGGAAACCTTCCACTAGCACCAGGTTGCTCCAAGCCTTGTCCAGCCTGGCTTTGGACACTTCCAGGGATGGGGCAGTCACAGCTTCTCTGGGCAACCTGTGCCAGGACCTCACAACTCGCATGCCTGACAGAGCAAAGGTCCGTGCAGAGCCTGCAGGGTGGATGGTGCTGTATAATCATTAATAATATCTGGATTTACATGCATTATGGTAGTTTCCAGCATCCTCACAGGAGTGGAACTTGGATTTGCAAGGGGCCATGTATGGATGTCTTACCAGAGGGGATGTCACTGGACCTGTTGGCCACCAAAGCAAGTGAGCTCATTGGTGACATCAGGACTGGAGACAGCCTGGGCTGCAGTGACCACACACCAGTGGAGTTTGCAACCCTGAGAGAAGTGGGAAAGGCAAAGAGTCAAGTACAGAGGCTGAATTTTAGGAAAGCAAACTGCAAGATGTTCAAGGAGTTGGTCAGTGGGATCCACTGGCAAACTACTCTTGGGGACAAGGGAGCAAGAACACGGTTGGCAGATCTTTAAGGACACTTTCTACAGAGTGCAAGAACTATCAATCAACATGAGTAAGAAATCAGGAAAGGAAAATAAGAGACTGGCATGGCAGAGTCTGGACCTGCTGGTCAAACTGAAGGGCAAGAAGGAAATGGACAGGCAGTGGGAGCAGGATCTTGGGAAGAAGAGAAGGGGCAGTGGCTTTAAACTGAATAAGAGTAGGTTTAGATTAGATATTGGAAAGAAATTCTTTCCTGTGAGGGTGGTGAGGCCCTGGCACAGGGTGCCCAGAGAAGCTGTGGCTGCCCGATCTCTGGAAGTGGTTAAGGCCAGGTTGGATGGGGCTTGGAGCAACCTGGTCTAGTGGAAGATGTCCCTACCTATGACAATGGAGTGGAACAAGATGGTCTTTAAGGTCCCTTCGACTCCAAACCAGTCTGTGATTCTGAGATTCTACACACTTGAAGAGACCATCTACATCCAGAGAAACCCCCAAGTGTTAAGATGGAAAAAGTCTGGAAGAATGTGCTGAACCCAGCCTGGCAAATGGAGAAACTGAGGCACAGACCTGTGCCTCATGGACAGATGAACTTCAAAGACCCCATGCCCCACTGGAGAGTAGAGGGGATGTTTTAGGGATTGGGCTGAGCACCACAGACCAGGCAGATCTGAGCGGACAGCGAGGGGAACCAGGCTTTACACAGAAAAGTGAAAAAGGTAGAAAGAGACGCAGTGAAAGAAGGAACTCACCTACAGCATGGAACAGGAGGGCAGTTTGGTGCTCTCTGTCTCTGTCAGCAGAGCCAAGGGTGTTTCCCAAGGGTGAGTCATTCCCAGTGCGGTCTGTCCTTCAGCCCCTTTTGTACAGTGGTTCTTGGAGCTGGTGTGTGTTACAGCACCTTGTGCTCCAGCTGCCATTGACCCCCACATGCTCCATTCTCCTGCTCTCCATAGTAATTGGGGTCTCCAGCCAGCAGAGCCCCCTTTCCTGGTAGCACAGGCTCCATCCTGCCCAGTCCAACCCAACCCTCTGGTCTCAGCTCTGCCCTCAGATCACAGCAGGGATCTCCCTGGCTTCCCTATCCCAAACCTCCTTGAAACAGTGGCTGAACTACAGGGCTCATAGATCCCAACCCACAGCCACGGGGCCCTTGGCACCAGGCAAACAAACAGCCCATCTCTGCCTCCGTCACCACGGCGTGATTCATGGTGGGGCCGGGAGGGCCCGTTCAGCCGCTCGGCCTCTCCTGCCTGGGACAAACCCGGATGAGGCGTTTTTCCATCTCGTTTTTCCTTTGATGTTAATCTGCTCGACTCCAGCCTCCCTTGCCTTTTACGTCCAAACCCCATTAAGAAAACTCCCAGTGCTCCTCCTCCCACGCGCCCGGGGATGCTGCAGGAGCAGCTCCGACGAGCGCTGCGGGTGCGCCTCGGCCGTGGGGCTGTTCTAGCTTCACCCCACACTGCAAACCACATTCTGGGGCCTCCCCGCAGCCATCGGGAGCTCCAGGCTCTTCCCCAGACCCAATATCCAAAGCTTCCCCGCACAAGGCAGACTTGTTCACCCTTCTTTTGGGAAAGACTTTTTCCCCCAGTGCAGACAAGAGCAGCCTCAGAGCTCTTCAAACTGTGCAGGGCTGGAGCAAGTGGAGGGCAAGTCCCGCATCCCCCTGGCAGCGCCGTGGGCACAGTTTCGTGACATGTCCTGCCCTCATTTCTGCAACCGAACCTGTTTCGTTTTCTCCTTTAATCTGCGGGACTCTCCCAGCACTTCCGTTTTGCACTATTTTGAGTGCAGTCTTTTTTTTTTTCAATTTTGCTTTTTGCAGCCCTAAATGTTGTAAAGCCAACTGGCCCCCATCCTGCTCCCGTGCTCCCCCGCAGGAAAGCTGAGCGGCCGGGAGGGAGAGGTGTAGTAAATAGCAGGAAAACAGCCCTGCTGCAGAAAATCCTGTGCAGGGAAATGAATGGAAGCGGCTGTGGACACGCCCGTCGGGGCTGGCAGGATTTGGCCAGTGCAGCTTCCCCTGCTGATGGGATACAGGGAGGGATGGTGCATCTCCAGGAAACACAGAGGGTGCAGAGAGGGAAAGGTGCTCGGCAGCGCCCACAGCCCTGGCCCTGGGCTGTGTCCATCAGTGCCCAGTGGCACGGGTTCCCTCCCCAGAGGCTGCAGCCACAGCGTTGGGGTCTGGTCACTCCAAGCAGGTCTCCCCTGCAGGAGGAGCCTGGGGAGGCCCAACATGCCAAGTGAACGGGGAGCATGAGCCAGGTCTCAGGACTGGGAGAGAAGTTCCTGAGGGAACAGTGTGGAGCTGTGTCAGGCTGAATATTAGGAAATGTTTTTTCCCCCAGAGGGTGGTCGAGGCTCCCCAGGGCAGTGGTCACAGCACCAAGCCTGACAGAGCTCAAGGAGCATTTGGACAACACTGTCAGACACTTGGTGGGATTTTAGGGTGTCCTGTCCAGGACCAGGAGTTGGACTCCATGATCCTTTTGGGTCCCTTCCAACTCAGGATATTCTATGATGCTATGGTTTTCCCTGTCAGATCCTGCTCTCTGAGCTTGTCAGCATTGCTTGGAGTTGCCTCCACAGTGGCAAAGGTCGCAGATTTAGGAGGAAAGAATGGAAGAATGGAGATTTTCGTATCCCTGCAATTCTGAGTTGAAAAAAGCCAACATGATATCTTATATAGGAAAATGTCAGATGTTTCTGGCAGGATGTGCTGACACTGAGGGATTTATTGCTGTTGGATCCAGGATGGCCAAAAGGACAAAACAGGCTCAATGCAGAAATGAGCCGGTGGGTTTTGGGGAAGCAGTGAGTTTATAACATTTCTCTGGCATACGAAGACCTCAAGCTGCCTACCAGCAGCTGGATGTGCTGGGTCTTGATTTCCTTCTGGCAGTGTGGGATGGGCCACCTGCCCCGCTCCCAGGTGGTCACAGACATCTGGAGACATGCATCCTTCCCTGGAGAGCTGCCAAGGAGGGACAGAGATGTGTGTCTGGCTGTGAGATGGTGGAACCACTGAGGAATTGGAACAGCAGGAGGACTGCCACGGAGGTGGGATGCTGTTTGGAAACATGGGATGCACCTGCTCTGTCCTCTCTGCGCTGAGGATGCCAGGAGGAAAGTGCTGGGGCCACACCACTCCCAGGCCATCCCTGGCCTCTTCCAATTTCTCCCTTCTAAAAGGCAGTGAAAAGGGATGTGAATATCAGCACCCCAGGGTGGGGCTCTGAGTATTTGTCCTGACACTGTCACTGCTCATGTGCTTTGTCCCTGTCCACATCCCTTTCCCAGGGCTACAGGACTGTGGGAGCAATGCCTGGGGAATTCCATTTGCTACAGCCCCCAGTCAAAGATGGAGTTTAATCCCTGCAGCTGTAGCAGAGGGGCAGGGCTGGACGTTGTGTATGTGGGCAAAGCATAGAAGTGGGAAATGTCACTCTGCAAGTGGGAATAGTTCATCCTGAAATCATTCCTGGAGTTATTTGTCTTCTGGGATTCTTGAAGTCCCAAGCAGTGAAGACCCTCGAGCACATGGCTGCTTTACCATAGGAGCAGCAGCAGCCTGAGCTGCAGCTTCTTGCACTCACAGATGCCCATCCTGGGGATTCCCCTGGATAGAGGGAAGGCACCAGGAGCCCTGCCAACCCCAGGACCTGGGCCCTGAGGCCCCAGTTTGCAGCTGGGCTGGCATCATGGGGATGCTGGGGAAGCTTAGCAGGGCTGTGGTGAGCCCTGGAGGCAGGATGGATTTATCCACCTTCAGCATGGAACAGGGGAGGGTTGAGCCCTGCCAATGGCCTGGATACTCTACAGCTCCATCCTGCACAAACATCCCTTTGGCACCTCCACTGCCCTGCAATGAAACTGGTGAGCTGCTGCCCCACTGACACAGCTGGGGATTCCACATCCTACCCACAGTGCTCACTGCCAGACCCACTGGGGCTCGGAGACTCCGGCATTCTGCATGCCAGGGTGAGCTGGCACAGACTTCTCAGGAGGAAATCCTCCACCGCCCTGCCAACCACATCCCCGCCCTGGCATCCCCGGCTGTGCCGCAGGCTGGAGAGGCAATGCCACGGCACTGGCCGAGGAGCTGCAGAGGCTGCACTGAGGGCAAAGGGCAACGTGGCTCAGGCAGACACACCCCATCTCCAAGTAGGGATTTTCCCTTTGCAACCCAGCCAGAGGGCAGCCCATCCTTGCCTGGGAGTATCCCAAGGGACATCCCTGCTTTGGACCCTTTTATAGCACAAACAGTGAGAGTGGGCAGGAATCAGTGCAGGCAGCTCTGCTGATTTATTTGTGAAGTCCCTGGTCCTTGCTCTGCCTCGAGGCACTGCGTGCCCACAGAGAGCACCCACTGCCAGAGATCCCCAGCTCTCACACGGCTGAGATGACTCTGCTGCTGCAGTGTGGGAAGCAGAGACTAATTTCCATCAGTGCTGAAGTTCCCCTGATTTGCTCCAGGTGTCTGGGCAAACAGTAAAAGGATTTTTAATTCTTTCAATTCCCCCCTCGGGATTGATATGGGTGAGCCAGGGTCCTGCTGGTCACTGTAGTTTTGGGGGCCATTCTGAGGTGGCATTTAATGGAGCACATCCTGGGCTGGTGTGTGTGTGTGAGCTCCCATCCCCTGCCCCATGCCAGCCTGAGCTGGTGCCAGCCCATTGTCTTTGGCTTTTCCTGTGCATGCCAAGCTTGCTGCTTTGGGAAAACTGGTCATGAGAATGTGAGCGTGACCCCAACCCTGCAGTGCCGGGGGCTACGGGGAGCAGAAAACTGGCTTGTTTGAGATCTTACAGTCATTCCTTTCAGTGAAATGGAGTATTTGGAGGGAATGTTTGCATGGTCTACTGACTTCATGGAAAACAGGCTGGTCCTGCTCAATAGAAGCAACCCTCAGCAAAGCTGGAAAAGGGGCAGGAGGGCTCACCATCCCACCTCTGATCCCCCACGTACTTAACTCACAGGTTGGATAACAGAGGCACAAAGCAATGCGGCACCAGAACAGCTTTTCCTTCAAAGCCCTCCCCTTGTGGGAAGCCATGAGATGCATTTTCCATTGGGTCACCTTTTGCCATTTGGCAGCCCAGCCACAGCACCCATGCTCGGGGTTTGGGAGGGTCTGGGGGAGCTCAGAGCAGGCTGCACACCCCAGAGCACACTCTCCTCTGCCTGGCACTGTGGGTGGCCTTCCATCTCTGCTGCTGGACCCATGGCTCCCTGCATTCATGGGTCCCTGTACCTGTGGGTCCCTGCACCCATAGGTCCCTGCTGTCTTCCAAAGAGGGATTCAGGCACTGGATTTTAGGTATGTTTTTTTCCTGAGAGCGAAGCATGGGAATGTGGGGCGACATGAGCATCTCTGTGGTGGTTGCTGTGGGCAGATTATCTGCCCCAGCACAGGCAGACAGGGCTGTTCCCATCTCAGGAGCAACAGCAGAACAGAGGTGACTTGTTCCAGTGTCTCCAGGGGACAGGGCAGGTGCCCCCTGAGCCCAAGCTTGTACCCACAGAGCCTCATCCTCCCACTTGGCCTGTTGTCTGTCCATCTGCTCTGCCTGGCTGCTGGTCCTGGGGCAGTTTGCTGGTGCTGATGGTTCCCAGACTGCCCCAGGCAGAGGGGCTTGGGCAGGATCTGTGCCAGAGCAGCTTGGCAGCCTCTCTCTTTCCCACTGTTGGATATCAGAGCAGAACCACTGGCGCTGTCCTGGCTGCTGTGCCCTGCCAGTCGCAGCTCCTCAATAAATACAACTGGTAAATCTATTAATTTTACAGCTCTAATTGATGTATTGCTGTAATTACCTTTTATAACAAGGCAATTAAGCCCTATTAAAGATTATTAGCTGATTAAAACTCCTCTATACTGACACCCCAACCTCCTTATGTGCACAGATTGTTGTCGGGAGGGAACTGGAAGCCCATTGCAGTCAGGACCTTGAGGTCAGTGTGCAGGTCAGGACGCTGGATGAGGAGACCATGGCTGGTTTGGATTGCAAAGGACCTCAAAGCTCATCTTGTTCCACCTCCTGCCATGGGTCAGGACACCTTCCACTAGCCCAGGTTGCTCCAAGCCCCACCCAACCTGGCCTTGAACACTTCCAGGGATGGGGCAGCCACAGCTTCCCTGGGTAACCTGTTCCAGGGCCTCCCCACCCTCACAGGGAAGAAAGTCCTCCTAATAGATCATCTGAACCTTCTCTTTTCCAGTTTAAAGCCATTCCCCATTCTTCATGTCCCACCGTTGCCTCTGCCACCACCTCTCTCTTCATTATTGGGCATGTCACTTAGCCAGGACCGTAGGGGATCTGGACTTCTGTGTGCACCCAGCCCAGTAATCTTCAGCTCTCTGGGGTCAAAAGGGAAAAAAGTTGCAGGCTGGGATCTCCTCCTCCTGGTAGTAGGGTTGAGGCTGGGGGGAGGGCTAAGGGTGCCATGTCTTTTTGGCCAGCAAAGAGGGTTGGAAAAGGAAAATCCCCATTGGAGATGTTGTATATCTGCCCTGGAAAGGAAATAGCTGAAGAAATGACCCCATGCTGAGGCTGAGAGTGACAGGAGTGCATCAGCTCTGGAGAGCACCTGGAAGGTGTCTGGGGGCCAGGGTGGCTCAGCCCTGGCTTGCTCTGTGCCTGCAAAAGCAGATGCCAAAAGCTGTGCAGTTTGGGAAGTGAACCCCAGGATCTTTGCAATGAGATGAAAAGAGCTGAAAAGCCATTGGAAAAGCAGCCCACAAGGCTTCCCCAAGGGGCACTGCCCAGCTCCATGGCACATCTCCTTCCTCGCCCCCCTATGCCTGAGCAGCTGCATGGCATGGGGGTCTCTGGAGCTGCAGCTCTTCTTGCCACCCCCAACTCCAGCTCCATCACTGCCCACACATGCACATGGATTTGCATTGTGATGTTTGCAGGCCTCCAGTGCTTCTGGGCTTTTTTGGAAGCTAAAGCACTGGAAGAGGGTTGAAATTCCAGGGATGTGGCTGCTTTCTGCCTTCTGAGTTACACAAGGAAGATACAGCCCAAGCTGAGAGCCTCTCCTCAAGCCCCAGCCTCCCGTCCACCCCTTACCCCTCACCCATCCGTTGCTCTGCTGGGGTATCCTGCACCCCGAGTTCCCTTGGTGCCCATGGAACCTGGAGAAACCCATGTTTGTGGGCTGAAGCATGGCACTGTGCCCGTACTGGAGCTGTGGAGCACAGACTGTCCTCATGGCTCATCTGGTTTGAGTTAAACCCTCCTGCCTCGTACAAGTGCCAAGTGCCTCTTTGCCAGACCCAGTGACCGGCTCAGGGCTGTGCCGGGGGTGGGTTCCCCATCCCCCTGTGCCTGTGCTGGTCAGGATGCTCTTGCCTGCCCTGCTCTGCATCACCCCTGCAGCACCTGGAGTCTCGTGGGGAAGCAGAGCACTGTGGGGCTGTCTGTGTCCAGAAGAAGAAGGTTTGCCAAGGTGTGGTATGGGGACATCGACAGCCATCCTATCCTGGGGGAGGTCTGCGTGGAGCAAAGGAGCTGAAGTCTGACCCTCTCTGGGGGTTCTTCACTCCAGGCTGCCCAGAACCATTGCAGGCTCTGGAGCCAGCAGGGTCCCACATGTGCCCTGTCCTGTCCTGCTCCCCCAGCCCTGGGGAGCCCTTCAGCTCAGCCCCCCCGGACAGTGAAGTGTGGGACCATGAGCCAGGGTCCCGTGCATGGCAGCAGCTTCCTGGGGAGTGTGAGGAGCTGGGAGCTGCTGGGGGTGCCAATGACCCTTGGCTGTGATTTTCAGCTATTGCCCAAGCTGGTCCCTCCCTGCCTTTGCCCTGGAAGCTGTTTCCCATGTTAAGGCAACGAAGCTTTAGCCCCGCTGTCCATGTCCCTGGGGATGCCCTGATCCGTGTCCCTGCGGACACCCTGGACCCTGGAGAGCATCTCCTGCTCCGGGAGCGCTCTCAGGCAAAGGGCACGGGCGCTTTCCCTTCCAACCAGGGGTTACATTTTAAAACAAAACAGAGCTGCGCGGCAGCAGCGGCCGCGAGAGTCCCACAGTGCCCCGCGGCTTGGCAGGCACTGCCGAGCAGAGCGAGCGCAGCCCAGACCCGCCTTCGCCAGCGAGGCTCTGGCAGGAGCACTGGGGGCCCACGGCCCTGGCAAGGCTCGCCGAGGAGCCAGGGCCACCACCCCAGGCCCGTCTGTGTCCTCTGCCTCATGGCCAAGCCACACGGTCCTCCCCACTCCGCCTGCCTTGGGGACGTGACATGCATGGGGGTCCCCAGGGCTGTGGTGTCTCCCCACTGGGGAAGAGGCTCCGTGCATAGGAGCATGTGGGGGAGGAAAGGCACCCCGGGACGGGCGAGGAGGCAGGAGGAGAGGAAAAGGGGAAATTATCTGGGACTGAACAAAGGAGTGGGGTGAAAGCACAGACCCCTGCCCGGGGCCGCAGGGAGACCAGCGCTGAGTGCGTGGTGGCACACTCACCCCCTGCCCACAGCTCTTAGGGGGGGCTCTGAATGCAGAGAGGGTCTTCCTGCTAGCCAGGGTGGGGAAGGGGGTGCAGGGAGGCTGGGGATGGGCACACCAACCCCTTCCCCAACCCCTCCCCGCGGCGATGCCAGGAGGACTGTGCCCAGCCCCCTCCCGCTCGCTCCCTCCCTTCCTGGCCCTGGGGCAGATTCCCGGCATCTGGCCGTTGCTTTTTGAAAGTTTGCTTGTTGCCGGGGTCCCTTCCCCATCCTGCTACTGTGCGCTGGCAGGCGGGACTGATCGGCTGCCAGCGCGTTAATCATTGCCGGAGCGCGCAGCACACACGTGTGTGCCTGTGAGTGTGCGCTGCCTGCTCGCATGTGTTGTTGTTCCGTTGCTGTGTGAGTCATTCCCAGCCTGCCTGGGGCTTTGCTGCGCTCCTGGAGCCGGGAAGCAAACTGAGCTTGGATTGCAGCGGAGACAGGAGGAGCCAGGCAGCCGTCACTCGGGAAGCGGCATATTGCCTGTGCCCTTGACCTTGGACCCCTCCGTCCTCAGGGAATGGTTGGGGGAGGTTGGTTTTGGGGTGCTCTGGCTCTCACCAGTGCCCCCAGCTGCGGGGTGCAGCTCCCTTTCCTGCTTTCAATGCCACAGAGCCAAACTTTCCAAGCAGGGGCTCACAAGGAGAAAGGTGGAGCTTCCAGGACCCCCATCCACCACTAATTTCTGAGCTGTAAAAGGCTTTCTTTTCCATTCCCCTTGTCGTTTCCTTCCCATTTCTCCTACACGAGAAGGATTGGCTTCACAGATCAACACAAGGGGATGGGGATGAAGCCCGAGGAGGGACCCCCCCACCTCGTGGCAGCACTTGGGGGTGTCAGGAAGTGTGTGGCAGATCTGGAAATCACAAGCTGCCCGAGTCTTGGCAACGCTTTGAGGGAAGCAGAGCAGCCCGGAGGACTGGGAACCACCCCTGCTGGGACTGGACATACTGGAAGGATGGCTGAGCACTGGTGGGACTGAGGGTGGCTGAAGGTGGGAGAACAGGAAACAGTTGGTCCAGGGAACTGGGGTGGGGAAACTGGACTCAACTGCTGCTCAGGATTTGTGGAGTTACAGACTGCCATAGCTGGGCAAAAGAAATGGGAAGAAGGGATAAACCTGGGCACAGCTAGTACTGGGGAGAGCTGGGAAATGGGGGCAACTAGTGCTGAGAGAACTGGGCAAAACATCCTCTGGTGTCCCAGGGCTCTGGTGATGCCTCAGGATTCAGGGGTACCCCAGGCGAGATTGTTTTGGGTGACCTGGGACTGGATTTGGGTCCCTGGACCCAGAGTTTGGGCTACCCTGGGCTCTTGTGCAGCCTGTGGCTCCTTCATTCAGGGTGTGCCAGGACCCTCCCACCCTGGGGCCAGCTGCTGAGGTGCTGCCTGCCCTGTCAGGCAGCAGTGCCCGAGGGTCCTGGGGGTGCCTTGCTGCACCCCATTACTGCAGCCCCTCTCAGGGTGCACTTTGCCCTCTCCAAGTCCCTCCAAGCTGCAATCCAGCCCCCGTGGGGGGAATCGCCCTGGAAAAGGCGAGGTGTACCCCTAGAACTGCCCTCCCAAGGCCCCATTTCCCAGGGATGCTTTCCCAGCCTTTCCCAAGCGAAGGCCGGGACTGATGCGAGTTGTCTCCACCCAGGTTTTGGATAACTCCACCCGCCGCTGCCTCGCAGCTCCTCCTCCCAGTGAACAGCCCAGCTGGGATATAAGCAAGTCACTCAGACACCGGGAGCTGCCGCGACAGCTGGGCGGGTGGCGTGGGACATCGCGCCGTGACCTGTGCCGTGTCCTTCGCCTCGACGCCGGACCCCATGGCGACGCCTTCGCAGAAGAGGAGCACCCGCAGCGGGGCTTCGGGGACCCCCTTGTCCCCCACCCGCATCACCCGCCTGCAGGAGAAGGAGGACCTTCAGGAGCTCAATGACCGCTTGGCCGTCTACATCGACAAGGTGCGCTCGCTGGAGCTGGAGAATGCCGGGCTGAGGCTCCGCATCACCGAGTCCGAGGAGGTGGTGAGCCGTGAGGTCTCGGGCATCAAGGCTGCCTACGAGTCGGAGCTGGCAGATGCCCGCAAGACCTTGGATTCGGTGGCCAAGGAGAGAGCTCGGCTGCAGCTGGAGCTCAGCAGGGACCAGCCAAAGCTCATACTCAACACAAGTGATTCAGCAAGTTGGGACAACCAGGAGATGCCAGTGAACTTGCTTCAAGCTTTTTAGCTCAGGAGCTCAGGCTGAAGTTCAAACACCCTGGGACCCTGGCCACTTTTCTTGCAGATGTGGGTGTCCTGGTGAAGAGGCCATATAAA
>JAOXXN010000294.1:1096885-1109124 GCA_026770055.1 Myrmophylax atrothorax
AGTCACACGGCACTTCCCTCCATCAGGGATGGCAGGCTTGGCCCCCGCTGGCAATGCCGGGGTGGCCACCCTGGCTGTGGGCACGAGTCACAGCCAGATGGGAAAAGTCGCCCTCAGCCACTGGTTGCAGTGATCCTTGGAGCCTGGGATCTGCTCCCAGCTGGCATTCTTGTCCTGTGAGTCACTGGCATGAAAGGAGTAGGTTGCACAGGAAGGACCCAGCATAGAGCTCCAACAGCAGCTCCAGAAAGCGAGGCCGTAGTTCCCTGGAAAAGGGAGACCAGTACCGTTCCTTGGTCAGTTATTCCACTGGGGGCTAAATTCCAAATTCTCAAGACTGCTTAAATGCTATTTAGGCAGCATAAAAGAGATTGTTTTATAGAATTTATGGACTATGAAATCATAGTCCGTGCACATCATTGAGACCTTCTTACCTGAGAGCCCCAACCACTGAAAATATGATATGAAAATCTGAGCAAAAGAACATCACATAATTTATTACAGATCCCTCATGTTACTGATCCCTTTGCACCACAACAAAGAGTGTTCTGGACTGGGAAAGGAACTCTCAGAAACAGAAAGAAAGGCAGAAGATGGATCTTCACACAGTTCCAAGAAAAAGTCTGCAAGCTGCTCCTGGATTCCCAGAGGCTCTTGGGCTCTGCTTTTCCTGACAGCAGCACTTTAAGTGATTCTGAATTTTGTTACTGTACATGTAGGAATAGTGACTTTTTAAACTGTCCTTCCTCAAGCTGAATTCCTGCTCTCTTAACATGGAATTCATCCTGGGACATAAGGTGGAGTTTGTGCTTAAAAACAGTAGCTTGGGATTTTCAAACCTTTGCAGAATAACAGAATGACTTTTTCATGCTGGCTCGGGTCAGGAAACAGAAAGAAATGCAGGAAAGTCTGCTGTTGGCCAAGCCAGGATCTTCCCACATCCCTGCGAGTCTGGGAATGCCGTCGCTGCTGATCCCGGGGTCCCATTCCTGGTGGTCCGGATCCTGCCCTGGGATGGGCTGAGTGCTGGCGGTGCCGCCGGCCGTTCCCTGGTATTTGTGACCCATGATCTCATGGCGTGGGTGTGCACTCCCCGCCCCAGGAATGCGCCCCGGGGCTGGCAAGCGGCCCGTGCCCGGCCAGTGCTCACCCACAGCCGAGGGGCCACGGTCCCGGGGCACATCCCACCTCCACCAGCCCCACACCCCTTTTGAGGGACGTGGGGTGTCAATCCCACCCTGGGCTTGGCGGCTGCTGGTGGTCATTGGGACTTTTCTTTTTATAGGACCTACCAAAATAGCATCAGGCTGCGTTTTGGTGGTGCAGTCAGATCAGATTCCCTGGTCACACGGCGGGTCTGTAGGGAATGGCCTTGACCTGCTGTCAGAGGGCTGGAAAACGACAGGGACAGTGGGAGCCAGGGTGGCACAGGAGTCTGGATGGTGATGCCAGAGGTCAGGAGGCATGTCCACAGCCCAGTGCCAAGCAGCTGAGGTGCCACAGCTCTGCACCCACTGAGTGATGGCTGAGCTGCCTGGCCACACCACACCTGTGCAGCCCCTGGCACCTGCTTATTGCCCAGTGATCCCCATCTGCTCCAGGCCAGGCACTGGACTCCCAGCACTGGCAGAGTGCCACAGGCTCCTCTGTCTGATTGACTTGGTAGGGCAATGCTGGCTACAGGGCAGCTTCAGCTCCTCCCCAGCTGCTGCTGTGCCATCCATCCCTGTGTCACATGGTGCCCCACCATGCCATGCCACGCTGTGCCACACTCGACTGTATCATGTGCTCTGCCACACCACCCTATCATGCTGTGTCACCCTGTGCCACACCATGCCACGCTGTGTCACACCACAACATGCTCCAGTGTCCCACCACACTGCACTGCATCCTATGATGTCACATTGTGCCACTCTGGCTCCAGGCTGGTTAGTGCTGGCCTCTCATGGTGCAGCTGCACTGTGGGTGTGCATATCACCCATGGGTGCTGCACCCTGAGACACCTCTTGGTCCCCTGGTCCTTCCCAGCCCTTCCTGCTTTCCAGTATCCACACTGGCCCCGGGTGGCTGGGACCTGATGGTCTCCTCAGTGGGTGGGTGTTGGGGATGAACCTTTTTGGGGGTAATCAGAAGGCTGCAGACATGATGCTCTGTGTGCTTGAAGTGCAGTGCAGGGGTGTTGGGTTTTCTGAGAGCAGCCTTGAGGAGAACAACTTGGAGGCATTGGTGGATGAGAAGCTTGGCATGACCTTAGAGCCCCTTCCAGTACCTAAAGGGGCTCCAAAAACTGGAGAGAGACTTTGGACAAGGGTCTGGAGTAACAGGACAAGGGGGAATGGCTTCCCACTGCCAGATGGAAGGGTGAGATGGGATATCAGGAAGAAATTCTTCCCTGTGAAGGTGGTGAGGCCCTGGCACAGGTTGCCCAGAGAAGTTGTGGCTGCCCCATCCCTGAAAGTGTTCAAGGCCAGGTTGGGTGGAGCTTGCAGCAACCTGGGCTAGTGGAAGGTTTCCCTGTCCATGACAGGGGGGTGGGACTGGATGAGTTCTAAGGTCCCTTTGAGTCCTAGCCATTGTATAATTTCCTGATGACTGTGATTCTCCCTGCTGTGCAGCTAACCTGTGCCATCCTTTGCCCTGCAGGAATGCCAAGAAGGAAGGGGACCTGCTCACTGCCCAGGCACGCCTCAAGGACGTGGAGGCTTTGCTTAATTCGAAGGAGGCTGCGCTGTCCACAGCCCTGGGCGAGAAGAGAAATCTGGAGACTGAAGTGCGGGACCTGAGGGGACAGGTGGCCAAGGTGAGCAGTGGCAGCCCTGTCTCCAGCTTCCCCAGGTTCCCCTCTGTCTCCCACTGCCTGGGGGCTGTGCCAGGTCCCCACTGTGCAGGGGGGCTGTGGGGCAGATGCAGATAAGTGGTGGGTCCCCAGCCATGCTGGATGCAGTGTCCAGAGCCCACTGTGATGTTCCCTCTCAATTCCCTGCCAGCTGGAAAGTGCCTTGAATGAAGCCAAGAAACAGCTTCAGGATGAGATGCTGCGCCGTGTGGACGCTGAGAACCGGCTGCAGACACTGAAGGAAGAACTTGAGTTCCAGAAAAACATTTACAGTGAGGTGAGCTGCAATGTGCCATCACAGTGCTGGGATTGCTGCTCTGTGTGTTGTGTCCCCTTCCCGAGGTGACACCGTGTCCCCTGACCTGTCCACAGGAGCTGCGGGAGACCAAGCGCCGCCACGAGACGCGGCTGGTGGAGATCGACAATGGGCGGCAGCGCGAGTTTGAAAGCAAACTCTCCGAGGCCCTGCAGGAGCTGCGGAGCCAGCATGAAGCCCAGATCAGGCTTTACAAGGAGGAACTGGAGAAGACCTACGGGGCCAAGGTGAGCAGCCCCCCCTACACCACCCTTCTCTCCCCCCGGTCCCACAGAGTGCAGGTGGGCAGCAGGTGCTGGGAATGCTGATCTCCCTGTCCTGTCCCCCAGCTGGAGAACGCCAAGCAGTCGGCTGAGAGGAACAGCAACATGGTGGGTGCTGCCCACGAGGAGCTGCAGCAGACCCGCATCCGCATCGACAACCTCTCCTCAGAAGTGAGCCAGCTGCAGAAGCAGGTGAGGTGGGACCAAGGGCTTCTTTGGGATGTCTGCCCTGGGGATGGGCCCCTCCTGGGGATGATCCCCTTCTGGGCATGGCCCCAGCTGGAGTGGCCACCCTTACCTTCCCTCCTCACAGCTGGCCGCCAAGGAAGCGAAGCTGCATGATTTGGAGGATATTCTGGCTAGAGAACGTGAGACCAACCGGCGCCTGCTCTCCGACAAGGAGCGGGAGATGGCTGAGATGCGGGCACGCATGCAGCAGCAGCTGGATGAGTACCAGGAGCTGCTGGACATCAAGCTGGCTCTGGATATGGAGATCAACGCCTACCGCAAGCTGCTGGAGGGCGAGGAGGAGCGGTGAGTTTGGGGCACCGTGCCCAGCTCTGGGCTATGTGGGTCCCCAGTCCTCGTGTTCTCACTGGCTCCATCTCTCCTTCCCCTGCCAGGCTGAGGCTGTCCCCCAGCCCTTCCTCCCACAAAGGTGCATCCCGAAGCCACTTGTCCACCCCAGGCTCCTCCAAGAAGCGAAAGCTGGAGGACAGTGAGAGCCGGACCAGCTTCTCCCACCATGCCCGGACCAGCGGCCGTGTCGGTGTGGAGGAGGTGGACTTGGAGGGCAAGTTTGTCCGTCTCAGGAACAAGTCCAATGAGGCAAGTTTGCCTCCAGGGGGAACCCTGGGGTTCCTGTCATGAAGTTCAGCCCTGCTTTGCTCTGCGGGCAGGAGGTGGATGGGGCAAGCTGGGGAGAACTGGGTTCTGAGGGTCGCTGCTCTCTCTCTTGCAGGACCAGGCAATGGGGAACTGGCAGATCAAGCGGCAGAATGGGGATGATCCCCCCATCACCTACCGCTTCCCCCCAAAATTCACCCTAAAGGCTGGCCAGGTGGTCACGGTGAGTCACTGCCCAGTGGAGGATCCAGCTGAGATCCTGAACCCTGCTGGGCTGCTGGTGATGCAGAGCTGTTGGTGTGTGGCTTTTTGCGGTGACAGACCCACATCCCCAGGCTCTGGGCTCTGCACATCTGAAAAGTCCCTTTTCTACTGCTTTTCTCCCCAGATCTGGGCCTCAGGAGCTGGAGCAACCCACAGCCCCCCCAGCAACTTGGTGTGGAAAGCCCAGAGTAGCTGGGGCTCTGGGGACAGCCTGCGCACCGCCCTCATCAACTCCAACGGGGAGGTGAGAGCTGAGGGCAGGTTGGGCTGGGGCCACGAGGAGTCAGCAGGCACTGACCCCCCCAACTCCCTTCCTGTCCCCCACAGGAGGTGGCCATGCGGAAACTGGTCCGCACCGTGATCATCAACGATGATGAGGATGAGGATGATGATGAAATGAGCATCCATCACCGCCATCACCACGTGAGTAGGGCACTGGGGATGCCACTGTTCCCAGGGGGCCTGGTGGGGGATGCATTTCTGCTCCCAGGCAGCTCAGCATCACACAGGGTCAGGCATATGGGAGAAGGCAGCAGGGAGTCTGCTGTGGAAACAATGACTTGAGAGAAACCAATGGACCTCTGGCACTTGGAGGAGGTTGCTGCTCACCAAAAACGCTCTGGAGACCTTCTCGGAAGTTGTCTCCAACCCTGAGCAACCTTGAAATGCCATGAAAAGTGTTGCAGGAGCCAGAGGGAGGCTGAGCTGGTACTCCACATCACCAGGAGGACGGAATGGTGGGAAGTTGATGGATGACACTTCTCGTCAGCAGCTGCTCTGTCCTCTCTGCTTCGTGAGGGTGCTGGAAGAAATCCAGAGGTGGCTTTGTCCTTCCTCTCAAGCCCATCATTCCACACATGGAGCTGAAATATGCATAAAGAGGAACAGTGAGCAGAGCAGGCAGCAGGCAGCAGGCAGAGGGCAGGCAGCAGGCAGAGGGCAGGCAGCAGGCAGAGGGCAGGCAGCCTGCCAGGAACATAGCTGCAGCCACGTCTCCCAAAGAAACACCCCTGGCTGCAGCCCAGCAGCCCCCACCAGCCCATCCCACAGGATGTGTGTGTCCTGCATGTGAGATGCCCCAGGAATCGTGTGTGGAGATGTGCAGTCATGGCCATGCCATCCCTCAACATGGGTGAGAGATCTGCTGGGCGCCGCCCCTGGGGCTCTGCAAGAGCAGGATGGAGCATCCATCATCCGCCTCCCTTTGAGTTCTCTGGATCTGAAGAGCAGTGCTGCATCAGCAGGTTGAGCTACTGGATTGTACCACTCTACTCTGCCCTTGTGAGACCCACCTACAGTGCAGGCTCCAGTTATCAGGCCCTCAACACGAGAAGGACATGGAGCTGCTGGAGCAAGTCCGGAAGTAGCTGTGATGATGCTCTGAAGACTGGAGCCCTTCAGCTCTGGAGGCAGGCTGGGAGAGCTGGGGGTGTTCAGCTTATAGAAGAGAAGGTTCCAGGGAGAACTTAAAGCCCCTTCTAGTGGCTAAAGGAGAAGAGACCTGGAGAAGGACTTTAGACAAGCACTTGGAGTGACAGGACAAGGGGAAATGGCTTCCCACTGCCAGAGGACAAGGCTAGATGGGATATTGGGAAGAAATTGTTCCCTGGGAGAGTGGTGAGGCTCTGGCACAGGTTGCTCAGAGAAGTTGTGGTTGCTCCATCCCTGGAATTGTTCAAGGCCAGGTTGGATGCGGCTTGGAGCAACTTAGTCTAGTGGAAAGTGTCCCTGCCCATGGCTGGAGGGTGGAACAAGCTGAGCTTTAAGGTTCATTCCAACCCAAACCATTCCATGATTCTGTGATTCTCTTCTCTATTGATTATTCCCGGACAGGGGAGCCAAGTTCCTACAGCCAGTTCTGCTCATTCATCTGAAGGCTGAATCTTTTCTAAGAGCAAATTTCCAATTGGAAAGCCATCAGTTCGTGAGGGAGTGAAGAAGAGGATGTCGCCAGAGGAGCACAGTTCAGGTGTCTCCCCTGTGCCAACAGCCCTAGGTGCAAGGCCACAGCAGCAGGACAGGTCACCCACTGCCAGTATGCCAGCCCCAGTCACTTGGGATTAGAAATACAAAAATAACAATTCTATTTTATTGTTTTTAAACCACATGATGGAGAGGATGGGTGAGCGCAGACCCCTTTGAGGACTAACTCAAGAGGTCCCCAGGGTCACACCATCATCCTCAGGGCAGGGGCTCAGGGCAGAGGATACTCAGGCAGGGGCTCAAGGTCATTTTGTCTGTCCCCCCCATGTCTAGGGTAGCTGCAGTGGCTCCGGGGACCCTGGTGAATACAACCTGCGCTCACGCACAGTCGTGTGCGGCACGTGTGGTCAGCCGGCCGACAAGGCGGGCACCCAGAACGCCGGCATCAACACCATGTCCTCAGGCTCCTCCACCTCCAGCGTGACCGTCACCCGCAGCTACCGCAGCATGGGCGACTCTGGCATCGGCCTCGGGGACAGCTTGGTGACCAGGAACTACCTCCTGGGGAACTCCAGCCCCCGCAGGCAGGTCAGTGTCACTCCCAGACCCCGGGTCTGGGCTGTCCCACTGCTGTTGGGTCTCCACCCTGTCCTGGTGTTGTCCTTTCTCAACAGGGCAGCACTGTAGGAATCTCATCCCCTCCTGTCCCTGCTTTTGCTCTTCCTCTGTGGGTTCACACAAGCCTCTTTGTAAGGGATCGAGGAATCGGAAGGGAACTGAAAAGGGATGTGGCCAGAGCAGTTCCCCACCCCATCCCATCTCACACCATCCCAACCCACAATCGGCCTCCTTGGCATCCCAGAGGATCCTCCATCCTCATAACACTCATTCCACCACTGCTAAGTGTTGTTCATGCTGGTAACATGAATATTTCAGGACTTGAATATGTATTTTATCTCTATATAATATGAGATCAATATATAGTATATTCTGTACTAGTACTCCCAGTCAATATAATCCTCAGCTTTCACCTACTGCTAGTTCTCAAATTTCGGAGCTATGAACACCCAAGCCTGGGGGGATTTCTTTATTGCACCCCAAGGGCCAGGGCAGAGGAGAGCCTGGGGCAGTCCAGCCACCGTGGGCATCCAGAGGGTCTCACTGGACACTTCACAGCCAGAGCAAACAGACAGTGACACTGGGCTCCTCTTAACCCTCTTCTTTTTCTTTCTCCCTCCCAGGCTCAGGCTGTGCAGAACTGCAGCATCATGTAACTCCGTGGCGCATTCCTGTGGTTCCTGCCCATCTCCAGCTAGGTTTTTCTCCCAGAGCGAAAGAATTTTTTTCCCCTTAAAAAGAAAATATATCAAAAACCGAGGTTGGGGGTTTTTGTTTTCTATAGCAGGAATTTTATATATATATATATATTAAAAGTGCTAAAAGATGCTTTGATTTTTTTTTTTGTAAAGAAAAAATCTATTTCTATATAAAAAATCCAAACCAAAAAAAAGCTTCTCAGCTTCACAACTTTTTTAAAACTTCAGCCAAAGACAGCAAGGAATTGTGTTTACGGAGCAGCCATGCAGGAGGAGATCATAGTTGAAACGCTCTTTAGATTGTACCTTTTTTGCCAAAGCTTTTTACATAGGACTGGGAGAAGTGCAGCCATGCCCACCAGAGCTGCGTGCCATGGGGCTGTTGTCCTGCCTCTAGTGGAGCACAGTGCCTTTACAACCCTTTTTCTTGGGATCTGAAGCCAAAATTCCCTTTTTTTTGTTTTTTTGGGTTTTTTTGTTTGTTTGTTTTTGAATTGTGATTCCCAGCAGTGCTGGCGTGGGGGCTCCTGGCAGCTTGCAGGCAATGCCCATGTCTCTCCGTGGCCATTGCCCCCTCACCAGCCCCCTGCCCGCCTGCACTCCCGGCACTCCACGTACTGTATTCCCCATATTCCCCATCCTAGGCACCTCGTGCCCTTTGGGTTCCCTCTCTTTTTTTTGTAAGCAGCCGAGTTGTGCCTTAGCTGAGGCGGGGGCCAGGCTGGGAACCCCTCTGGACCCCGCACGGCACTGAGCGGAGATGGAGTAGGGGAAGTGAAAACCCACCGGAGCCACATGCCGGGACCAGATGGATTTGGCAGCTGGGGTGATGGACCTCAATTCCACAGGCTCGGCCCCAAGAGGACCCCCCAGGTCCCCCTCTTTGGGGGCTGGTGTGTCTAATGGGGTTCACCTCAGTTTTTCTCAGCTGGGGTTAGTCAGTCTCGTCTCTGGTGGCCAGAGCTCAGGAATTGTTTCAGGGATGAGGCGAAGGATGCGCAGTCCAGGCAGGGCTGGTTTGCCAGGAAAGCACCAAGGAAAGTGTTTTGTTTTAGCAGGGGGGATTTTGGGATCTGGCAGGAGCAGCTCCCTGCTCTGCAAGGGTCCATCCAGCCATTGACAGAGATCTTGGCTTCTTGACTCGATTGGGGAACACCTGCAGCCCCCCAAGCCTCGAGCGCAGTGGAGGGCAGAATCAGGTCCCAGGACAAGCCCCCGGCTCCAGCGGGATCTGGCGAGGTCGTGTATGTATCCGTGCTTGCAAAGCTTCTGTATTACTGCCTATATCTCCTTCCAGAGTCAAAATACAGCCAAACCCTTCCCACGCTGTGTGCTGTCATCATTGCTGTCCAGGGGGTGATCTGGGGATGCTGCACAGGGGTCTGGGGCTCAGCAGGCACTGGGGATGGGTAGAGCAGAGTGGCCCCCCACACCCTGACTCACCCAAGGGTGGGGTGCTGAGATCTGGAGCAGCTGGGCCAGGAGCCCCCCCAGTGAGGGACTGGTGGGGAGGGGATGAATTTGGGGTGAGGGCTCAGAGCTTCCCTCACTTGGAGTTTTGGGGACCAGACATTTCCCAGGATGGGATGGAGTGGTGAGTGCAGAACCTGAGTGAGCCCCTGACTGAAGGTTCGCTCCTACCAGAGGGATGACCCCCACATTCTGCCAAGGGGATCCCCTTTGCTCCCCAGGCCGTGCCAGGCACCGGAGCGAGGCGGGAGGAGATGCCGGGGAGAAGGAGAGCTGTAAAGCCGATGCATAATCGGCTTTACCAGGCACAGCGCTGGGGAGCCGCGATGTGAGGGGACACGGGCGGGCGGCCGGGGCACAGGCACAGCCAGGTAGGTGCCCGGGGTGCCCGTCCCCTGGGGGTACCCTCGCCCCAGCACTCAGACACCCAGGTCCCCCCAAGCCATGCAGGGCCACATCACCCCAGGTTTTGGGGGCACCAGGGCTGAGGCTCATGAGGGTAGGGGGTACCAGAGGGTCTCTGGAGCATCACTGCCACCTCCCAGCTTCAGGATGGCTTGTGGGGACCCAGTGAGATGCCATGGCCCCTTCCAGGGGAGGGATACAGGAAGGTCTCAAGAACGGGTGCTCATAGGTCAGCAGGGGACACGCTGGCCCCCTGCCAGTGCCCCATTTGCCCCCCCATCTCTGCTAGCTCAAGGGTGCCTGTGTGACAGTGCTGGGGCCGGTACCCTCACGATGCTGCAGCCCATCCCCTCCATGAGGATACAACCCAACTCTGAGCCTGGCAGTGCCAGGCCCTAAAAGTCATGAGATTGTACCCAAAATAGCAGGTTCTGGAATGGCAGGGAGAAGCCCCAGGGAGAAGCTGGAACCTTGTGTTGCTGCCTGGCCATGCTGTCGGGAGGAGACAGGCCAGGAGACAGGAACTGCCATGGGGAACTGCCATGGGGAAATGCAACAAGGAAGTAATGCCCCAGGTCCTCCCCACGCCCCCCCACGGGACCCTGGTGTCCCAACACCTCCAGGCTGGGTCACACTGAGGAAGGGCTGAGCTGGAGACCTGTGAGGTCCCTGCAAAGACCCTCAGGGACATTGCAGAGCCCTGGGGAGATGATACACACTGTGGGGATCTTACAGAGCCACATGGGGACCATATATAACCCACAGGGACTTTGCACAGCCCTGTGGGAAGCGTGTACAGCCCACAGAGACCTCACACACATCTACAGGGAATTCTCAAAAGAGCCTGTGACAGAGCTTCAACCCCATTCCAGCAGAAGTGCTTAGTCAAGGTTGGGTTTCTCCTGCTCCTCCTGCCTTCCTGTGGGGCAGAGCCCTTCTCTGGGTTCCCCTAGAGTCTGGCAGGAGGGAGATGGGACCCCAGAGCAGGGGCCACAGCCCAGCCTTGCTCACTTGTGCACTGAGTGTCAGAGTCTCTGCAGAGGTGCCCTGGGGTGCGTAGCTGGGTGGGAGCACTGGGGTTTGGGTACATGCTGAGGACCACCAAGTTTTTTTGGGGAAAGTCTAGCACAGGGAGCCTTGGAGCAATCACTGGGATGGGGTAGAGCTGGGGCTGACGCTGGTGTCCAGCAGCGACCAGGGTTTACCCGCCAGGGCACAGCTGGGGCCTCGCCAGCCCCATGCTGGCCCCTCCAGGCCCCTGCGTACCCGGGGGGATTAAGGTCAGGCTGCCCCACTAATCCCAAGGGGGAGTTAAGATGTGAGCTTGTGCCCGCTTCCACCCCCTGAGGCTGCACCCCGAGGTGCTGCACATCGTGGGACCCCCACAGGGCACCCTGGGGGGACCAGGCAGAGCTCAGGGGTTGTGGCTCAGCCTTGAGGTGGGAGGGGTCCCTACAGCAGGCTCCAGATAAGCCTCCAGTGCCAACAGGCACAAGACACAAGCTCCTTACAGCTCCCTGGGAAAGGCTGTAACACCATGGGAACAAGGGAGCACTTGGCTCTGCTCCGCAGCCTCGGCAGGGCAGGTACCCCCAGCAATGGGCCTGTTCCAGGCTTGCTGCTTTTGGGGGTGCTGATACTGCACCCCAGCTGAAGCAGAGACTGGCACCTCTCCAGTGCCTTGTGTAATGTGGGCTGGGGGCAAAGTCACTTGCAGGGTCATGCAGGGAAGGGGCTTGCAGAATATGGAGGAAGTGGTGGCTGGAAATTCTGTTACGGGATTCAGGGCATCCCAATCTCACATTTCTGGGAAGGGGAAGGGGGCAAGGTCCAAAGGAGAAGTGCAGTCAGTCTGCAGGCGCCAGCCGGGCCAGGCTTCCTGGCAAGGGAAGTTCCAAGGGAGGAAGTGCCATCAACCAAAATTTGTGGGTGCTGTGGAGGGGAAACACACAGGCAACCTGGTGCCACTGCTGTGCCCCAAACTCCTTCCTGGTACATCCCAAAGGCAGGCAGTGTGGGAAGGCAGAGCCAGCAGAACTTGTCTGGGACGGGTGAGTGGGAACAGGGTGCTGAGACACGGGTGGGGACGCAGGGATGGGGAGTGAATAGGGGAGTGCAGACAGGGGGCAGAGATGGAGCTGCAGGGATGGGCTGTGGGTCTGGAGGTGTCGAGATGGAGGTGCAGGGAGCAGAGCTGGGATGAGGGGCCCCAATGGAGTTATGGGGGCACAGGAATGTGCCAGACGAGAGGGGTTGGACAGGACACGTGTGGGGTCAGAGGGATGTCCCTGCACCTCGTGGGGATGGTGTGTGTTGGGTGGTGAGGGGAGGGTGCCCACACGTGTGCCGGTGGGCATCCTCCCTCCCCACACGGGGCGTGGGTTGCGCAGCCCCGTGTCCGTCTGGCGGTGTGTCCGTCAGTTTGGCGGGGCGGAGCGGGCTCGGACTGTGCAGCCCCGTGTCCATCTGTCGGGGTGTCCGTCGGTCTGTCGGTGTGGGGGGAGCCGCGGCCAGCCGAGGTACAGCCGTAGCCATGGCGACGTGAGCCGGATGCGGGGCCGGGGGATGCTGCTCCCGCCCGCCCGCCGCAGGTCGGTACC